>JAPZIH010000736.1:0-60677 GCA_027410445.1 Discoglossus pictus
CCTTAATTAACCCTGTCACTCAGGAGGGTCAATACAGCCCCCCATAAGCAAATAATTAACCTCCTCACTTATGGGGGTCAATACAGACCCCCATAAACCGCTAATTAACCTGTCACTCATGGGGTTTGACACAGACCCTCATAATCCTCTATTTAACCCCATCAGTCCCATAAGGGTATATTAAGACCATTATGGGCCTGTTACAACCCAACATTAACCACATAAGTGCCATGACGGTCCTCATGGACCATCATGACACTAAGTATAAACACTACACTGCACTATACCCCCCAAAAGAACATTAAATATCAACTAAACACCCTCTACACTAACCTATTAACACCTATACTACCTACCTACACTACCTACCCCCTAATAACCCCCACCACTCTAATTACAGAAAATAAAAAAAAACTAAAGTCACAAAAATAAAAAAATCGACATTACATAAAATAAATAACCTAAGTCACAAAAAAATAAAAATTCTACATTACAGAAAATAAAAATAAACACATTACAACCCCCTCTCCCCACTACAGAAAAAAAAAATATACACCTGAAATGGAAATACATATAATACATACAATACAATACATGCAATACAATACAATACAATACAATACAATTAAATACAATACCATACAATACACCCCTATCTAATATACAATACATTCTATCTATCTAATATACATCCCCCAATCTATCTAAATAAATACCATAATCTAATATACATCCTATCTATATAATATACATCACACAATCTATCCAATATACAATAAATACTATGGCCCTCATTCAATTGCAATTTGGCCAATTGAATAAGGCTCTAAATGAGCACATAACATATTTTTTTAAACACTTTTTTAGTTAGTAAGCATCTATCCAAAAGCAAGGTTTTTACTAACTAAAAACTTCTTTAAAAAAAATATTCTATGTGCTTATTTAGAGCTCTATTCAATTGGCCAAATCGCAATTGAATGAGGGCCTATCTATCTAATATACATCCTATCTATATAATATACATCCCCCAATATATCTAAATAAATACCATAATCTAATATACAATACATGCTATGCTATCTATATAAAACACATACCCCTAGCTAACATACAATAAATGCTATCAATATATAAAATATTCTAATTCTAAGCTAAAATAAAATAATTAAGACCACTTACCTTTGTAGATGTCCATTCAGATCAGCCACCTAGGAAAAAAAAAAAAATAGTGCAACACATTTACAGGAAATAAATAAACATTCTAAACATTCTAAATATTATAATCACCTTTCCGGCATGTCCCGTCCTTCTTCTCCGTTGCGGCACCTGTTAAAAAAAAACATAACATTAATACACATACATAAACATAAAAACAAAATAAACATAATCTACATTGTACTTACCTCCCACAATGTATCCGACCTCCTCCTCCTCCTCTTCTGCCTCGCACTGTAAAAAAAAAAAAAAGTACTCACATCTGCACTCACTGACATTCCCGACGCTAATGAGGCTCCCGGAGACTTTTCCGGAAGAAAATAGGCAATGGCGTCTTCTGATTGGTTGAAAACGCTGTCTATCAAATTCACCCAATCAGGAGGCGCCAATGTGTGAGCCAATCAGAAAGGGATACACCCTAAAATCCCACTCTGATTGGATACTGCACCTGTCAATCTTTATTTAAACCAATGAGAAGGCTTTGCGGATCTCCGTAATTATAAAACACTTTTTTTTACAGCGCGGTTCCAGGCGGGGTAGAAGAGGAGGAGGCCGGAGACATCGCGGGGAGGTAAGTACAATGTAGATTATGTTTATTTTATTTTGTTTTATGTTTATGTATGTGTACTAATGTTATGTTTTTTTTTAACAGGGGCCGCACCGGAGAAGAAGAAAAGAAGGATGGGGACATGCTAGAAAGGTGAGTAGAATATTTAGAATATTTATAATGTTTATTTATTTTCTGTAAATGTGTTGCACTAATTTATTTATATATTTTTTCTCTAGGTTGCTGATCTGAAGGGACATCTGCAAAGGTAAGTGGTCTTAATTATTTTCTTTTAGCTTAGAATTATAGAGTATTTTATATAGAGATAGCATTTATTGTATGTTAGATAGGGGATGTATTTTATATAGATAGGATGTATTGTATATTACATTGGGGGATATATTTCATATAGATAGGATGTATTTTAGATAGATAGGATTTATTGCATATTACATAGATTGGGGGATGTATATTAGATAGATAGAATGTATAGTATATTAGCTAGATTGGGGTATGTATTTTAGATAGATAGGATTTATTGTATATTAGTTAGATTGGGGGATATTGTATTGTATTTCATTTAATTTGTATTGTATGTATTGAATTGTATTGTATGTATTATATGTATTTCCTTTTCAGGTGTGTATTTTTTTTTTTTTCCGTAGTGGGTGGGGTTGTTTTTTTATTTTCTGTAATGTTCCTTTTTTTATTTTTTGTGAGTTAGGTTTTTTTTATTTTCTGTAATGCAGATTTTTTATTTTTGGTGAATTGATTTTTTATTTTATTTCTGTAATTAGAATGGTGGGGGTTTATTAGGGGGTAGGTAAGTAGGGTAGGTAGGTAGTGTAGGTGTTAATAGGTTAGTGTAGAGGGTGCTTAGTTTAGATGTAATGTTTTATTGGGGGTCTATAGTGCAGTGTAGTGTTTATACTTAGTGGCATGATGGTCCTTGAGGACCGTCATGGCACTTATACGATTAATGTTGGGTTGTAACAGCCCCATAAGGGTAATAATTTACACTTATGGGACTGATGAGGTTAAATAGAGGCTTATGAGGGTCTCTATTGATCCTCATAAGTGACAGGGTTATCTATTGGCTTATGGGGGTTTGTATTGACCCTCATATGTGACAGGGTTAATTAGGTGCTTATGGGGGGCTATATTGACCCTCATGAGTGACAGGGTTAATTAAGTGCTTATGAGGGTCTGTACTGACCCCCATGAGTGAAAGGGTTAATTAAGGGTTTTATGGGGTTCTGTATTGACCCCCATGAGTGCCAGGGTTATTTATTTGCTTATGTGGGTCTGTATTTACCCTCATGAGTGACAGGATAAATTAAGGGTTTTATGGGGGTTTGTATTCACCCCCATGAGTGCCAGGGTTATTTATTGGCTTATTGGCTCATGAGTGACAGGGCTAATTATGGATTTATGGGTGGCTGTATTGACCCTCATGAGTGACAGGGTTAATGATATGTATTATGGGGGTCTGTATTGACCCCCATGAGCGACAGTGTTAATAAAGTGCTTATGGGGGTCTATATTGACCCCCATGAGTGTCAAGGTTAATTATAGCTTTAGGGGAACTGTATTGACCCCTATGAATGACAGGCTTAATTATGGGTTTATGGGGGTCTGTATTGACCCCCATGAGTGACGGTGTTAAGTGCTTATGGGGGTCTGTATTGACCCCCATGAGTGACAGGGTTAATTATGGGTTTATGGGGGTCTGTATTGACCCCCATTAATGACGGTGTTAAGTGCTTATGGGAGTCTGTATTGACTCCCATGAGTGACAGGCTTAATTATGGGTTTATGGGGGTCTGTATTGACCCCCATGAGTGACAGTGTTAATTATGGGTTTATGGGGATCTGTGTTTATCCCCATGAGTGACCATATTAATTAAGTGCTTATGGGGATCTGTATTGACCCCCATAAGTGTCAGGATTAATTATAGGTTTATGGGGGTCTGTATTGACCCCCATGAGTGTCAGGGTTAATTATAGGTTTATGGGGGTCTGTATTGACCCCCCATGAGTGACGGTGTTAATTTAGTGCTTATGGGGGTCTGTATTGACCCCCGTGAGTGACAGTGTTAAATATATGTATTATGGGAGTCTGTATTGACCCCGTGAGTGACAGGGTTAATTAGGGGTTTATGGGTGTCTGTATTGACCCCCATGAGTGAGAGGGTTAATGAAGTGCTTATGGAAGTCTGTATTGACCTCCATGAGTGACAGGGTTAATTATGGGTTTAGGGGGGTCTGTATTTACCCCCATGAGTGACAGGGTTAATTAAGGGCTTATGGGGGTCTGTATTGAACCCCATGAGTGCCAGTTTTTTTTAGGGGTTGATGGGGCTCTGTATAAAGCCCCATGTGTGATAGGGTTAATTTTTTGCTTTATATTACGGGTCCTTTAAGTACCTTTACAGTCCTTTAAGGCCCCGTAAGGCTGGAATTTAGAATTTCCATTGCAGTGGGGATCCCCAATCGCGTGCGATTGGGGACCCCCACTGCGAGGGTTAATGTGGGGTTAATATGCGTTTCCCAGCTTATCTCAGATCCCGTGGCGTTAATGCGGGTTTCCAAGCTTATCTTGGATCCCTTCTTGGGTAAGTTGTAGGTGTCTGGGCGGTCCGAAGTCGTGGAGCCTCGTTTTCATTTTTTTCGGCAGCCATTTTTTCTCTCGCTTAGGGGATTTTCATGTGTCTAAATTCTTAAATTTGGGCTTAAATTGAGGTGTAACTTCACTTGCAGAGGTCCTGGGTGCCCCCCCTCTCCCCCTTGCTGTGGAAAAGCTTTTTATATCTTTTTTTGTGGGTAATTATTTTGTTTTTAATGTTTTTTTGTGTGCACGATTCTGCCGTTATGGCCGTGGTATTGCCGCTTGTGTGGGTGTTTGTAACCGCGCGTAAGGCCGTAATTCGGCGCTCCTTGCCAGCAACTGCAACCCTCGTTTCGAGAGGCCCGCAGTGGCTGTAGGCTCGCTATGCGAGCCCGCAGCGTTAGCAACGACCCACATGCTCACAACCATATATGTGATTTAAATAATCAGGTCACACCAAACAAATTATCATATAGATTCTCGTGGGAAGCTGAACTTAATATTACCGTAGACGATGAGCAAAGGGGAAATTTTTGCAAAAATGCAGCAAACTCTTCCCTAAATATAACCCTGAAAGAAAATGCATACAAAACCATCTTGAGATGGTACCTTAACCGAGCAAGAATGCAACCTTCAAATCAGTCACTAGAGGTAATTGTTATGGGTTAGGTCATGTGATCTCTGTTTCTTTCCTTTATGAAGGTTGTATTATTGTGGTCTGACTTCATCCTGTTGTGAGGATCTTCAGGATGTTATTACCACAAACAGATCTCTCATCAAACTAGACCTGAGTAGTAAAGAGTTACTTAGTGACTCTGGAGTTAAACTTCTTTGTGGTGGACTGAAACATCAGGACACAGGAGCTGAGGTGAGAAACCTGTATATTCATTGAAAAAAAGGAATTAACAAAAAGGAGGAAAGCTGTATTGCTCTGCCATCCTTTCTGAGTACTGTCACAATCAATGTCTTCTTTCTCCTTTGTGATTCTTCCTACTTACTCCCTGTTATCTTCTTTCATATTTGCTTCTTTACTGTCACACACAACATCAATCTTTTCCTTCATGATTCTTTATCACTTCCAAGTCTAATCCTTATATCCATCTCAATATTTCTCCTCTCCTTCCTAATCAAACCACAACCGAACACCCATAAATAAATCTAGATAGGAAGATTAGGACTCAGCAATAAACCAATAAAAAAATATAGTAAGCTTCAGCTGAATAGAATGAGCCTAAATTAAAACCCTGAACAGGTAGAAAAAAGGTGCCTTAGAGACATTTTGCTGCTACACAAATGGCTTTGTCAAAGCCAGATATTATAGATATATCTCCCAAAACAAACCTGGTGTCCCCAAGTACTGAGAATTATTTTATTTTGTAAAGGCTTCCCATTTCTTATGCAAATACAAAACAAATTATAATTTTCTATTTCAATTATAGGAAATTGCCACCCTCTCTGAGTATACAAAGAATTCAACCATTCCAACTACACCAGTGAATGTTAAGACATAACTATATAATACATCCTACAATCCAAAACATTATCAAGTATTATATTAGGTAACTAAAATATCAATCTATGGAATAGTGTTTTTGGATAACAGGAATATCCTTGATCAGTAGGATTTTTTAATTTTATTTCACATTTAAATGACAAACATACAAAACTATACATATATATTCAACAAGACATAAAAAGACAGTAGGATTTTGAGACCTCCAAGTCTAAGTTTTTCATAATTATATTTACAACTGTGACAGGGCCGGCCTTTTGCTACTGGTTGCTCCTGTGATTTTCCCATAAACCACTGAGTCCGATATACTTTTATCTTTGCTTTAATAAAGGTTTTCAAAAACAAACAATAGCTTAACTTCAGCATAAAAGAAACATCTACACAAACGGGCCTGCTAATTTTCAGGAACACCCTGACTAGCCGGGAAACAGCTTCTCGGTTTGCAGGTAAAACAAGAACATTTCACCAGAGGGGTGGTACCTTTAAGTCCAGTCTCTCTCTCTCAGGTAAGTAATGTTGCAGTCACACAGACTTATCCTCTTACTGGCAACTTCCCATGCTGCTCTGTAAGTCCTGCCAGGTCCTGTTCAGGAGCACTGTCTCGTTCTCCTCTCAGGTCACTCTGAAACACTCAGTGTTTCTTCTTAAGCTGCTGGCTGTAGTCTCCACACACTGCTCACAGCCTTCAGGCCAGAGCCTAATCAGACCCCCCCCCCCCCCCCCCCCCCCACACACACACACACACACACACTGAGTGCTCAGTAGTCCTTTAAGGCAGAATGCAGCTGGGCTTAATTAGTCTGCACTTCACCACACAACCTTAGTTTCGAGTGCTCTGTGTCCATGATTGTTCTCAGGGGGTTCCTGTATTATAGCCAATTAGGGGTTGAATTAAAGTCAACTTCTATTACTATAATGTTTTCATTATAAGGAATCAATGTCATAATTAACATTACAAAATAGATTAAAACATATTTGGAGAATATACATTACTTAAAATATATTTCTTACAGGAATTTGAAAGGTGTGTGTAACGGTACCCCCCCGACATAGAAGGGGGCGCCCAGGCCTTTTTAGCCGATCCGCCCGTCCAGTGCTATAGGGACAGCTACTGCAGGACACCCATTCCCCCAAGCACGAGACACACGCTCTGTGGTTGAGGGTCAAGCAGTGAACTCTCTTCTTTATTAAAAACCAAAAGATATATAAAAAACCATTTCCACATACACCGTAGGGGCAGTGACTACCTTTGGTCAACCCCTAATTACCTATGGCCAATCAGACAGGGTAGGAACCATGAGACTCCTCCCATGGGCCACCCCCCAGGCATGGCTACCATGCTCATTCTCACCAAGACTGTCCTCATGGAAACTTCCTGTTTGCTCCTTGTCTATGCCCCTGGGGAAACCCCATACACTGGCCCTTTGTTCAAGTCTTGGCGACACCCTGTGTTTACCTAATGGGGGGATGGTCAGAATCTGTAACACATTTCTACACATTTTTCATAACTTTAAAAGTATCACATTCACATAAAACATACATTTTCAGAATAAGCATACTCCAAATACAAACATGTGTCAAAATGATACAAATTGGTCCAGTGGTTCAAAAGTTAGTTCACAGTCCTTTCTGACCAAATGAAGCATGGCTTTGTAGGTGGAAAGTCAACATGGGCCGTAGTCAAACGGCAGAATGTGTGCAACCAGACTTCTCCAATTCGCAGTGACGAGACTGATCTCGTCACAGTGTGAAATAATAAAATTACCTTTTTGGTCCTCTTCCAAAATATCACCAAACTTTTACTTTATCTTATTCATTTTGCAGCACCCTTTTTAATATTCAGAATAAAAGCAATATCTTTGATCCTGATTTATTTCTAGATTTTGATGTTCTATAGGATTTAAATCTGCTTCCTATAAAATCACTATGTCTAAATTCAGCTTATCCAGGTATCTCAATATTTCTTTCCTCTTAATTGGAAAATTACTTCATTCTATATTCACAAGCCAATCTGATTCAGTGGCCACAGGACTTGTTGTTATTTGAGGAGTATATTCTATTTAAACATGTGTAAATATTTTTATGATTTTGTATTGTTTTAGATATAATTATAAAGCAATAGATGCATATGAATACAGGAAATAATTTGGGTGTTTGGGACCCTATAGCCCAACAGTTAGCAATTACACATAAAACATACATTTTTGTTTACATCACAAATATAAAAACATGTTGTTTTCAATTATTCTGATATGGAAGGAGGGGAGAGGAGTGAGAGGTGGGGAGGATAAGAGGTGAGGAGGAGAGTGAGGAGAATAAGGTGGCCATGGGGAGTGCTTGAGGAGGAGATGGTGAGTTAAGGAGAAGAGGAGATGGTGGGTGGAGGAAAAGAGGAGTAGGGGGTGGAGCAGGTGAGTGGAGGAGGAAAGGAGGTGTAATAGGTAAGTGGAGGAGGAGAGGAGGAGGAGGTGGAGAGTGTTGGAGAGGAAGAGGTGGTGGGCAGAGGAGAGGTTGCGGTGGAGAGTGTTGGAGAGGAGGAGGGTGAGAGTGTGGGAGAGGAGGAGATGGGAAGTAGCGTAGAAGGGGAGGTGGGTGAGCAGGTGCCAATATAGATAGGAACATCTACATCAGGGCCAGAGGGGGAGGGGCATGATCCCAGGGGGAGGAATAGCGGGGATGAGGGACAGGCACGAGGAACAGTTGAAGGAGGACAGGACCCCCCACAATCGGGAGGGAAAGAGGCCGGGGCACAGGCACAAGGATCCAAATTACTCCCCCCAGGAGATGGTGATACTCCTATATGCCATCCATTTGTGGCTGCTATCCTTTCAGGGGGTAGGGAAGTTAGGCCCAGGCCGAGGGACAATGCATGGAATAGGTATCAGCCACAGTAACAGCAGTGGGCACAGCAGAAAGGGATGTGAGGTGAGGTGAGGAGCAAGATGTCCAATGAGATCAGCAACATCTCCTTGGACAGCTTCAGCAACAAGTGGTGGCCCCAAAGTGACCATCACTTACAGTGAGTGGGAGAGGGACCTCATGGACCTACTGAGCCAGGCGCCCATCACTGAAACTTTAGGCCTGGTGGCCCAGGAGGATCCAGCCTCCACGTCAGGTGAATATCACATACACCAAAAAACCTCCACATATACATCAAACACACTACACATGTACATCATGACCAACAAGGACACTGATATGTCAGCTCAATGGAATTAACAAGGGATATATTAAATACATGAGGCTGACAAATCATGGTCTTCAGTGGGCACAACACCATTAATCAACTAATAGACAGTCCATGTACGGTTGTGCCCACTGCAGCATATGCAGTCACAGACCGTAGCCAGAATCAAGAAAGCGTTAGGAGTCAAGAACAATCAAAATCAAGAACCCAACAAAGATCACATCTAGTAATTGATAGCTACTCAGAGTTGCGCTCAAAGGGACAGTTATCTCACCATAGGTGATATTCATTGTGTGAAAGAGCACAAAATTCTATGTTAACATGATCTATTGCTTTATTGTAATTTCAAGAAGAACAGTTAAACATATGCAATCTAAGGCTTGTCTACAGACACAGTGCTGTTTAACAGCCTCTGCCTAAATCGATATTTCACATATTATGTTTTAACTGCTTACAGGAATGTAATCAGCCAGCAGTTAACCACTCAATTAACAGATAATCTTCTGTTCTTTCACACAATGAAGAGCACTGATAATCAGGTCAATGGTCCTGTAAGTGATTCATCCAGGTTCAAGCCTAGATGTCAGAAAGTTAGGAACAGAAACCAATGATTTCTTCAATATCATTAACACATATCCCTTTGTTCTGGGGATAAGGAGGAGGACTTCACATGGGCAGTGAGGCCACTTTCAGGACTTTATGCCACCCCTGTGGCCTTCGACCCCACTGTCCCCCTCCTCCAGCAGCTGCAGCTATTACCAGGCACACTTATTGGAGGGACAATGTGGGGCATGCCCCCACATTCTCCTCCCCTCTTCAGTAGGTCATCCTGGCTTCCACCATTAGGTCCACTACCCCAATGGAGGCAGTCATCAGCATGGCCACAGCCCCTCCCCACTGGGCCACCACCACCACCACCTACACACCCATCTATGGACCCAGAAGCCAGACCTCCATCCCCACCACCACCAAGCCAAGCTGGTCAAGAGGATATGCTGGCCATGTTGGGGCAGATTTTGGAGTGTCTGCACGGGATCCAGGCCAGTATCTCCTCCAATCATGATGAGGTTATGAGCAGCCTGGCCAGGTACAATAGGGAGGAGAGGAGACACCATCTCATGACCTTACCGGCAGGTGACAACAGATGCAGTTTGCCGCACTCTGGTCCCCAGCCCCACCCCGGAGGCGTCCCCCTTCACACCCGCCTCTCCTCCCTCCATGCCTCTACCATTGCCATCAGCACCCCCACTGCTTGTGCCGCTGCCTCACGGGGGGATGCCTCCTCCTGCTTCACCCTCAACACCTGTTAGATGTCGGCCGCACATGGGGGATTGGGGCCCTGATGCTAGGCAGAGGAGGATGTAGGGGCAGCGCTTATTTCATGTTAACCAAATCTTGCCTGGCTACAAAGTCTTGGATCTTGGCCTATTTGATGATGATATTTTGTATGCAGATGGCTACCTCCCATCACATGGTCACGATCCCCTTCTCTGTGGACATGTAGGATTCTGTTTAACATTTTGCCAATTGATGGTCACTGAGGAATGCTGTTGACAATAGATGCTGCTGCCCTATATTTTTAAAGGCCTTAAGTTTAATGTTGTTTGTTTGTTTTTTGGTTAGGCACAATTCAGATCCATGAAGGCATCTTCTGCATCTGCAAGCATTGTGAAGGACATGTATTAATTGTAAGATTTTACCAGTGCCTTTCAGGTGGACATTGCTTCAATGACAGCCGGAGGGGGCTTAACATGTAGCTCCCACAAAATTAAAGCAACAAATATATCAAGATATGAAAGACAAGATTGCTGTTAGCTTGAATGTAGACTAATACCGCTATGGCGGTGGACTTGGAAAGTCTCACAATGGCATGTTAATAATGACAGTCAGCATTAATATATGCACTAGTGAAGCATGTGATCCTGACCTCAATATCAGTCTGAGAACAGATCTTTGTGTCTGATGCAAGTAAAAGTGAATCTGGGGGCTCAGCTTTGTGTCCTCTCCATATTAATGGGTATATTCCACTTTCCTGATATCATGAATACCCTTTAACAGGTGCTAAACCATGTATAGATGATGGATTTGATATCAATGTTGATGAACAATATCTTATGGAGAAAGTGATCTTGACCAGTGAAGGTGGTCACAGCTAAGCATTTATTGTGAGATGATACATCATTATTTATGTCCAGTGAGATATCCTGAGAGCTAGCTAATAGTTAGTAATGTTTGCAGATGGAAATCAGTTGAGCTGGTATATTGTTATAACGACAGTATTTAGCACTGTAAAGTACATTCATGTTTTTCTTTTTTATCCTCCTCTGACTTTTATTTTGCCCAGTTATTTTCATTTTTTTTTTTTGGGAACACATTGTATGTGTGAAACTGGATTGGATTACACAGTCCAGAGGTTTTTGCATCTGTTTCATTGAGCAGATATAGACAAGTTGCAAGTGCTATGCAAAATAATAGTTTCTTCAATTAAATGGAGAGATTTCGAATTATCCTTTTTTTCTTCAGATTCTGGTTGCAGTGGTGTAGTGACCACATGTGACCCTGGTAGGTGCTATGCATCATGCTTATTCTGGACTATGACATTACCCCTTTAGGTATTGCCTTTTTGCCCAAAATTGCCCTTCCAGGATCCGCCTACACCACTCCCATGATATTAATGCACAGTCTTGTTCATTTCTGAATGTGCTCTGTGTATGAAATAAAGCTTTGTTATACCATTCTCACAGTGTCAGTGTGTTTTCAATTGTTGGAGCTTTGGGGCTTCCACATACATTACATTTCTGTCACATTCCTATATAAGTAAACAAATGAGCCCTGGTTACTATGTAGTACATTAATACATATAATGATTATAATATAATTATATATAAAATAATAATATAATATATATATATATATATATATATATATATATATATATATATATATATATATATATATATATATATATAATATATATAACAATATAGGATTAATACACATGAAAGGTCCAATTTGTGATAGTGCATCATGCTTATTCTGGACTATGACATTACCCCTTTAGGTATTGCCTTTTTGCCCAAAATTGCCCTTCCAGGATCCGCCTACACCACTCCCATGATATTAATGCACAGTCTTGTTCATTTCTGAATGTGCTCTGTGTATGAAATAAAGCTTTGTTATACCATTCTCACAGTGTCAGTGTGTTTTCAATTGTTGGGGCTTTGGGGCTTCCACATACATTACATTTCTGTCACATTCCTATATAAGTAAACAAATGAGCCCTGGTTACTATGCAATACATTAATACATATAATGATTATAATATAATTATATATAAAATAATAATATAATATATATATATATATATATATATATATATATATATATATATATATAACAATATAGGATTAATACACACGAAAGGTCCAATTCGTGATAGTGCAGTAGCAAGTGGATTTACCTTAAAAAGTAAAGGCTGATAAACTGCAGAGTGCACTAATTGTGCCCAGGTGAGAGGGGTGTGGCTTGACTGTTAAACTTGTATAAAAGGTTTGTGAGCTGGTTTGGGGTCTGTTTACAAGTGGATTTACCTTAAAAAGTAAAGGCTAATAAACTGCAGAGTGCACTAATTGTGCCCAGGTGAGAGGGGTGTGGCTTGACTGTTAAACTTGTATAAAAGGTTTGTGAGCTGGTTTGGGGTCTGTTTACAAGTGGATTTACCTTAAAAAGTAAAGGCTAATAAACTGCAGAGTGCACTAATTGTGCTCAGGTGAGAGGGGTGTGGCTTGACTGTTAAACTTGTATAAAAGGTTTGTGAGCTGGTTTGGGGTCTGTTTACAAGTGGATTTACCTTACAAGTAAAGGCTGATAAATTGCAGAGTGCACTAAGTGTGCCCAGGTGAGAGGGGTGTGGCTTGACTGTTAAACTAGGATAAAGGATTTGTGAGCTGGTTTGGGGCCTGTTTACAAGTGGATTTACCTTACAAGTAAAGGCTGATAAATTGCAGAGTGCACTAATTGTGCCCAGGCGAGAAGGCAGAAGTTAATAGAAACCGGAGAAGGGGAACTTGTGAGCTTGCGAACATTTTCAGTATCAAGTGCAATTCTAGTAAAAGCCTAGGAGTTTAAATAAAAGGAGGGCCTTCAAAGAAAAGGGAGGGCAGATTTATAGTGCAAAGGAGGAAAACTTTATATAAATATATTATATTATATTCTTTATTTTTCCCACTGAAATTTCGTAGACAATAATAATAATTATGAGTCAGTCCAGTGGCAACCTTATTCAGTGTACATCCTGTCAAATGTATGCACTAGTGGAACAGATGATCCAGGGTCCATACCTCTGTGACAGGTGTGAGCATGTTGCCTCTTTGGAAGCTCAAATTGAAGATCTAGAGAGGAGAATTGCAGCACTTAGTGATATTGCTCCACTGGAAAGGGAGTTGGTGCTCACGGAGCACAGTTTAGCTGGGCCTAGTATGGAGGGAGGAGCTGGGGCTAGTGAGGATGGCCAGGGAGGTAGCTGGGTTACAGTTAGAAGGGGAATCAGAGGGTACAGGAGGAGGCAGGCCAGTTCTGAGTTGGCAAACAACAACAGATTTGCCAGATTGAGTGAAACTGTTGGCGATGTCCATTCAGGAATGGCAATGCCAGATAGAGCTGTTCCCTCTAACAGCCGGGCGAACAGCTCTACTGGAGAAGAGGGAGGGCAGAATAGGCAGAGCAACAGACATGTTTTGGTGGTAGCGGACTCTATTATTAGGAAGGTAGACAGGGTAATTTGTCACCCAGATCCCAGCAATCGAACAGTTTGCTGTCTCCCGGGTGCTCGGGTTCGGCATGTTGTGGATCGGGTGGATAAATTATTGGGAGGGGCTGGTAATGAACCGGCAGTCTTGGTACACATTGGTACCAATGACAAAGTTAGTGGAAGATGGAGCGTCCTAAAGAATGATTTTAGAGAATTAGGGAATAAGCTTAAAGCAAGGACCTCCAAGGTAGTATTTTCTGAGATACTACCAGTGCCACGTGCTAGCCCAGGGAGGCAGAAGGAGCTTAGGGAGGTTAATGCGTGGCTAAAAAAGTGGTGCAGTGCAGAGGGTTTTGGGTTTTTAGAGCACTGGGCTGACTTCTCACTTGGGTACAATCTCTCTAGCAGGGATGGATTGCACCTTAATGATGAGGGCGCTTTTGTGCTAGGGAATAGGATGGTAGAACGGCTGGGGGAGTTTTTAAACTTGTAGGTGGGGGGGAGGGACTATATAGAAGTATTGGGGTAAATAGGGTACAGAGGGAAAGGGATGAATTATTTACCCATGGGGGAGGAGAAGGGGGGAGGGTTACAATAGAAAGTAGGGAGATATTAATAGGGGCCTCAAATACAGTGGCAGGCACTTCACATCAGCAGAGCCATAGCAACATAAAGTGTATGATTGCAAACGCAAGAAGTTTGCCTGGGAAAATGGATGAGCTAGAAATATTAGCAGTACAAGAAAAATGGGGCTTAATAGGCATTACGGAAACATGGTGGGATGAATCTCATGACTGGACTGTTAATCTGGATGGTTATAACCTATTTAGGAAAGATAGGGGAAATGGTAAAAGAGGAGGAGGGATCTGTCTTTATGTTAAGCCTGAATTTAAGCCTATAGTTAGAGAAGATATTTATGCTGGCAATAACGGCATCATTGAATCCTTGTGGGTTGAGCTAAATAGTGGAGGAGCTAATTCTAAATGCATATTGGTGGGAGTATGCTATAAACCCCCAAATATAGCTGAAAGTGAGGAAATACAATTATTGTTACAGATTGGAAATGCAGCTAAGCATGGGCAAGTTCTAATAATGGGAGACTTTAATTACCCTGATATAAACTGGATAAACGAGACCAGCAGCTCAGCTAAGGGGAGCAGGTTCTTGAGTACACTCGGGGATCATTATCTGGCCCAGGTAATACAAGAACCTACTAGAAATGGGGCCATCTTGGATTTAGTCATCACAAGTAATATTGATATAATATCAAATGTAAAAATAGGGGTACCCTTGGGGAACAGTGATCACAACACAGTCTCATTTGAGATTGAATACAAAAAACAAAGTTGTAAGGGGCCAACAAAAACTCTAAATTTTAAAAGGGCTAACTTTAATGGGCTACGGGCAGCAATACAACATATAGACTGGGACAAAGAACTTACAGGGAAGAATACTGAAAATAAATGGACAACATTCAAATCCTTACTAAATAAACATACTCATCAGCATGTACCATGTGGAAATAAAATAAATAGGAGTAAATCACATCCCATGTGACTTAACAATGACTTAAAGATCATGATGTGGAAAAAGAAATATGCATTTAAATTATACAAGAAGGAGGGAACAGAGGCATCTTTATGTGACTATAAGGAAATCAACAAGGCTTGCAAAAGGGCTATTAGACTGGCTAAAATAGAAAATGAGAAGTCAGTTGCAATGGAAAGTAAGACTAACCCTAAAATATTTTATAAATATATTAATGGGAAGAAGGCCAGGAAGGAATCGATAGGACCATTACAATGTGACACAGGCCATCTGATAATTAGTGACCAGGAAAAGGCAGATGAGCTAAATAGGTTCTTTTCGTCGGTTTACACAAGGGAGGTACCAGTGGTTGGGACACTGCAACATAATGGGGCTACACTACCTTCACTAAATAATTGGTTAACGCAGGAAGAAATACAAAAGAGGTTGGAGAAAATAAATGTTAATAAAGCCCCAGGTCCTGATGGAATACATCCAAGGGTACTGAGGGAGCTGGGTTCTGTAATAGCCAAACCATTATATCTAATCTTTAAAGACTCGCTCACTACAGGGTCTCTACCAGATGACTGGAGAAAAGCAGAGGTGATACCTATATTTAAGAAGGGATCTAGAGCAAATCCGGGGAATTATAGACCAGTGAGCCTCACTTCTGTAGTTGGGAAGCTTTTAGAAGGGTTAATAAGGGACAGAATACAAGAATATGTCTATTTGAACAGGATCATAGGTAGCAGTCAACATGGATTTATGAAGGAAAGGTCGTGTCAGACCAATCTAATTAGTTTTTATGAGGAGGTTAGTAGGAACTTGGATCAGGGCAACTCAGTGGATGTAGTCTTTTTAGATTTTTCAAAGGCATTTGATACAGTGCCACATGGAAGACTAGTGAGCAAACTAAGGGATACAGGAATTGCAGTAAATATCTGCTCATGGATCGAGAGCTGGCTAAAAGACAGGAAGCAAAGGGTTGTTGTAAATGGAACATACTCCGATTGGTCTAATGTGATAAGTGGGGTTCCTCAGGGCTCAGTATTGGGTCCTCTCCTTTTTAACATATTTATTAATGACATTGAAGTAGGACTCGAATGTAGCGTCTCCATTTTTGCTGATGACACTAAGTTGTGCAAGGTAATAAAATCAGATAATGATGTACTTTCCCTACAAAAGGATTTGCATAAATTAGAGAAATGGGCGGCTAAATGGCAGATGAGATTTAATACAAATAAATGTAAGGTTATGCATTTGGGAAGGAACAATAGCCAAGCAATCTATAATCTTAATGGAGCAAATCTAGGGGTATCAGATATTGAAAGGGATTTGGGAGTACTAGTGGACAACCACCTAGGTAACAGCGCTCAAAGCCAAGCAGCGGCTGCAAAGGCAAATAAAATATTAGCATGTATTAGGAAGGGTATAGAAGCCAGGGAAGAAGATATAATTCTGCCACTATACAAATCTCTAATACGCCCTCATTTGGAATATGGAGTACAATTTTGGGCACCACCTCACAAAAAAGACATTTTAGAGCTGGAAAAAGTACAGAGAAGGGCTACAAAACTAATAAAAGGAATGGAGGGGCTAAGTTATGAAGAAAGACTAGCAAAATTAAACTTATTTTCGCTAGAAAAAAGGCGTCTAAGAGGAGATATGATTACGTTATTTAAATACATCCAGGGTCAATATAAGGCTTTGTCAAGTGAACTTTTTGTAGCAAGAGATTTTCAACTGACAAGAGGACATCCGTTGAGGTTAGAGGAAAAAAGATTTCACCTTAAACAAAGAAAAGGGTTCTTCACAGTTAGGGTGGTTAAACTGTGGAATTCTCTACCAAAGGAGGTGGTGACAGCGAATTCGATAGACAACTTCAAAAAGGGGTTAGATATATTTCTGAATAAAGAGGGCATTCAAGGCTATCCTAGATAACTAGCAAGGAATATTGATCCAGGGAGAAATTTGATCGCCAGTTTCTGGGGTCAGGAAGGAATTTTGCTTTTTTTTCCCCTTATGAGACAATTGGCAAAGTTTCAATGTTTTTTTTTTTTATTTTTGCCTTCCTCTGGATCAATTAACAATAATTAACAATTAACAATAATAATAAATAGTCCAAATTAAAAAGATCAATAGAGATCTAAAAAGGTTGAACTTGATGGACTAACTCTTTATTCATTCTCCAATACTATACTATTAATAATTATTTAATCAATAATTTAATTAATAACTAATCCGCATATTGCAGATCAGAGGAGATCTTAACAGGTTGAACTTGATGGACTGAAAGTCTTTTTTCAACCTTAATTACTATGTAACTACTATGTAACATCCCCCTCGGGGCCTGATACCATTTTTTACATTTTTATATATATATATATATATATATATATATATATATATATATATATATATATATATATATATTGTGCTTGCTCCTTATTTTATGTTTGTGATTGATATGAAGGTTGGAGTGAGGAGAGGAGAGGAGGTGAGAAGTGGGGAGGAGAGAGAATGAGAGGAGAGAACTAGTGAGAAGAGAGATAGGGGCCCTGGGGAGTGGAAGAGAAAGGGAGAGGAGTGGAGGTGAGGGTGAGGAGAGAGGGAGATAAGAAGTAAAGGGGAGGTAGGAGAGGGAGTGTAGGGCATGGTAGTAGAGGGAAAAAGAGAGGGAGTGAATGGGGTGGAGAGAGAGGGAGTAGAGGGGGGAGGACTAGGTTACTTAGCACAGGATCAGATGGAGATTGGCCTTATCCCCAGGTGAGTAATGTGGGGAAGAGGGACAGACCTTATGGTAAGAGGAGGGAGGACAGGATCCCCATTCACAGTCAGGAGGAAAAGAGGCTGAGGGCCAGCACATAACTGCAAGCACGAGGAGATGGTGGTCATCATCAGTGCCATCAGTGACCACCCTGCCATCCTTGCAGGGGGAGACACAATGCTGTGTTAGGCGCGGGCCCTGGTCTGGAAGGAAGCCACAGTTACAGCAGTGGGCTTTGCAAAAAGGGATATGAGGTCGGCAAACCATTGTTTTGATGAAAGCCGGGACAAGGTGAGGAGGATGAAGAGGAGGACAGAGCAGCGAAAGCTCTAGGTGGTGGCATTCATGTGACTGCCACGTACAATGTGTGGGAGAGGGTGATCAAGGAGATGTTGAGCCAGGTGCCCCATCGCTGGAGCTCCAGGCCTAGTGGCCCCCACTGGATCCAGCCTCCTTGTCAGGTGAATATTATATACACCAACATGCCACAAAATGTACACCGCACACACGGCTAACACAAAACCCATGTAAATGGTGGCCACCAATGAGAATGAGATGTCAGTTCCCTGGATTTACCAAGGGATATATGGATCATTAATGTGTCGTCAAATCCTTGAAGCTGACTAATCACTTTCATTAGTAGGTACAACATGAGCAATCATCCGGTAGAGAGTCCATGTATGAGTGTGCCCACTGCAGGGGTGGATGTGCAGTGTAGTGTACTAGCCAGGGAACATCTCTCAGCAACAGGTTAACAACTATTGCTGAGCTGATATATGGTTTGTATATAATTTTGTCATGGCCAAGTATTTACACTTTCTATGTTAAAAGTGATGTTAATATCATGATTTTTTACATAATTTCACATACTGGTGCAAAATCGTCATGAAGTGTGCAATCCTTCTGAAATAATTATCCTTATATACTTCCATAACATTGTTATGTGAACATTTCAGCCCATTATATTGACACAAATGTGGTTTCCAAGTGGTCACATGTATTAATCATCACTATTTTAGATGTTATTCTCACAGTTTTGGAAACCATGCTTTAAGAACATTCTTGGGGATGTTTGTAAATTAATACTCATGTAAAGTATAAATAGTATCACCATTCCCCTGAAGGATTGTTAACCAAACAGGATTTTTTAAAAATAATTATTACAATTACAATAACTATAATGTCACATAAAGATTATTGTTATATATTTTGCCACATGCACAACAGCAATGGCATGGGACCTTACAGGATAGGTGTACTCAAGATTGGCCTTGATGAAGGTGGGTGTACTGTTGCCCCATGTGCCTCTCCACAGCCTCATTGTGTGTTTGTGGGCCTTCCTGATTTGTCCTGAATCCCCTTGTCCCTGTGCCTCTAAAAGCATGCTCCTTACATGATCACTGGGACAACGCAGTGCCAGGCCTGTGTTATGTAGAGATATACCCATGTAGGCAGCATCAATGTCACCCCCTCTCTATGGTTCTGGTGTAAATGACATACCTTCCCAAGGATGGGGATAGGTGATCTCTGACAGTAGTGTGGTGTGATTGTGGTGTTAATGAGTATTATTTGGAGTGTGTAGTCAGTACATAGATTGATGTGGTGATTGTTTTTTCTAATATATATATATATATATATATATATATATATATATATATATATATGATGACTCAGATATGTTAATGAATATACAGTATAATATATATATATATATATATATATATATATATATATATTTTTTTTTTTTTTAAGTCCACATTTGAACCTGTAAAATGTTTGACAGTCACTTGATACTTTTTCTATTTGCGGGTCAGACTTAATTTGCGTGCTAGAGCTACGGGTTTAATAGAATATCGATTTTGTGTAACTTTAATAAGTTAGTGCTCATAATTTTCAAACTGTGCTAAAACCAATAGAGATGTAAGCCGTGATTTGTGTCTTTGCATGCCCCATAGTGATTGGGGGCGGAGATCTTATCATCAGAATGCGAGTAGCTGATATGGGGCAATATTAAGAATGACTTTACGAGCCATATTATATTAGATGCCCGTAGTGGCAACGGGACACCCGCAAAGCCTTACGGGTTTCAATTACAAGTTTCAATCATACTTGCATTCCAAAAATAATGTAATTATTATATTCTAGTCCATGCAAGTTCCATTATATGCATTAACACATTGATTGCCAGAATTGATATAACATGGAAAAAAGTACCTAACATCACTTTCCCTTGAATTATCAGTACAGTAGTACAGCATTTACAGTGCTACGGATAGGACATTAACCCTCATGCGGGTCCTCTTTATTACTCGTAGGCTTTCTAGCTCCATTTGTGGTTTACAGGTTTGAACGCCAGTGGATATGTTGCACTTTATCAGTGAAAACTAGCGACTTGCCCGTCAAAAAATGACGGCAATGTGATGTAAATGTTTGTCAAGTTGTTTAGTTAATTTATATATATTTTTGACCCTTGTAAGTATTGTGATATGAACGTGTATTTTTGTAAAATGTTGATGTAATGGTTTTTTAACATGAAATTTGTATCTGAAGAATTGTTAACTTTAATATACATTGAATCCAGAGGAAAGCAAAAAGTAAAAAGCCTTGTTGAAACGTCCCGAATTTTAACATGAAGTTTAAAATATATGTAAGCAATAACCTTCAAAGTATATATTTTGAAACTTGAACTTTATTTTTTATGTAACTTTGTAAGTTGACAAAACATTTGTAGAATTTGGAACATTATAAACAGGAACATAGTGAATACATTTTGTAACCTAATTTTGTATTCAAAGTATTAACATTTGAATGTAAAAACAGTTGAACTTTAAATTAATCAGTATTCACATGCAATTTGTATTAGAATAATTGTTAAGTTCAATATACATTGAATGTAGAGGAAGGCATACAGTAAAAACTATCCTTAAAACGTACCTAATGAAAGTAATTCCTTACTGACCACATAAACTGGCGATAAACATTAATGTAGGTAGTAAGCTTAAGATAACAGACAATATTTACATTGTGACTTAAAAGGTGCTTGAGCTCTTAACATGAACTTTGTAATATGTTGAATGAAATAACTTGAAAATATTGTTTTTAAACTTACCAACATTAGAAACATTAACATAGTGACTTAACATTTTAACATAATTTTTCATAAAAATGCAAGTCAAGTATTTTGTGAGGCGAATTATCCCTAAACATTACTTTCATTAATTATGATGAAATTAAACAACTGTTATGTATTTTTTAATGCTTTAAAAAAATGTTTGCATGGCTTTAATTTGTATCCTGCAAAGTTATAGTACTTCATAGTAGACAATGTTTTTAGTAAAAATACGTCCATCTTCTAATAAATCGCCTTGACTTTCATTGTTTTCAATGTAAACTTTAATAGCCTGTGGATTTTTGCACCGTGACAACGCAACGTACAATTGACCATGTGCAAATACTGGTTCTTCCAAGAAAATATCCACAGATTTGAAAGTTTGACCTTTTGATTTATTAATGGTCACAGCAAATGCCATAATAATGGGAAATTGTCTTCTTTGAAGTATAAAAGGGAGACTACTTTCACTTGGTGCTAAATCTATTCTTGGTATGAAAACTCTCTCTCCTTTATGGGTACCAGTTAAAATTTCAGCATCTATAAAATGGTCCTTTAATTGTTGAACAATTAATCTTTTGCCATTGCATAGACCTTTTTTGGGGTTCATATTTTGCAGTAACATGATAATTGCACCTTTCTTTAGCTGCAAAATATGTTGTGGCATTCCAGAAGGAGTTAGAGAGTTTATGAATTCAGTGGAAAAATTAGCCTGACTTTCATTGTCATCAGCAAGTACAGAATCAGCACTGTGATAATTTCTTTGTGGTGCATTAATTTTTTTTAAGATTTCATTATTGAGGATTAATGCATCTTTATTTTTACACGTCAGTATGACTTGGTTGGCAAGCTCGAAATATTCTTCGTTATTTATGCTCCCTTCAAATATAGCCAATATAATATCTGGTTGACAAATCATATGAGGTGGGATCTCTACAGTGTCGTCAGCTAAATGTAGTATTTTTTCTGTTCTGCCTTCTCCAATTTTAATAAGCCAATCATTGAAATCAGTTTGGCCTTCTGATCTCATATTTTGTTGCAGTTGAAGATGGGTAAAATGTTTCCATACT
The DNA here is from genome assembly GCA_027410445.1 of Discoglossus pictus. Lineage (NCBI taxonomy): Eukaryota > Metazoa > Chordata > Amphibia > Anura > Alytidae > Discoglossus > Discoglossus pictus. The sequence continues at coordinate 22,294 of JAPZIH010000736.1, forward strand.
GTGCTTGACTTGATACAGGTTTCGATAATGTCAGTTCGATTTCCATGTACAACAACAGGTAATGTTTGTCTAAAATCGCCACCCAACAACATTACCTTTCCACCAAATGGAAAAATATTATCCATGACTTCACGAAGCAAACGGTCAATACATTGAAGGGCATAGCATGACATCATTGTGGCCTCATCTATTATAATTAATTTACATTTCTTCAATTTCTTTGCTTGTAAGGATGTCATGCGAATATCTGACACAGAATTTTCTAAAATAGGCACTGGCAATTTAAATCCACTATGAACAGTTCTTCCACCTTCTAATAAAAGTGCAGCAATTCCAGTAGTGGAAAACGCCATTGCTATTTGTCCTTGTGCTCGTACTGAACTCATTATTGTACAAATAGTTTTTACCTGGTCCGCCAGGTCCATCAAGATAGAAATAACGCTCTGTCACCATGTCATCATCTATTGCATTTTTAATGGCATGAAATGCTTGCAATTGTAGAGTATTTAAAGTTGCAAGTCTTTCTTGTGTTCTTTCTGCTTGTAGTTGAATGTCATAGTCTTCAAAGTTTATGTCATCTATAAGACCTGGATCAGGCAAATTAAAACTTGCACAACTTAATCCATGAGTTAAAAATACTTCTTGGATTTCCATTAACGCTTTTATGTGTGCAATGAGTTCATTGTATCGTCGCATAAAGTCTTCAGCCATATTACTTTTAAAAGTCTCCCACAAAGCTAATGCATTTGGAGCATTTGAGAAGATACAAATGAAAGCAAATTGTTCTCTCATCTGTCGTGGCATTTGACATTGTGCTGCTTCTTCTAAACATCTTTCCCACTCTGTATCATCAGCGAGTAAGTTTCTATGTCTTGCAGCTAAATGGAAGGATTCATATACAATGTCATTAACAGTTCTTAATTGTTCAAAACTTTGTGCTCCTGGAACATTTAAAAGTAATATCCGTAAGCAAAAACGTTCAACATCTCTTGGACTGACTGTGTAAATTCGTGGAATTATTTTATTGCCTCTGGTTTTTCTAGGTCTCCATAATCCATTCACAAAAACATAGTGATATGGAATTTCAATATATAAGTATTGTGTTGCTTGATCATCATTGGAATTTAATGCAAACCATGCATAGTTACATAGTTACATAGTATTTAAGGTTGCAAAAAGACTTTCAGTCCATCAAGTTCAACCTTTTAAGATCTCCTTTGATCTGCAATATGCGGATTAACTATTAATTCATTAGTTGTTAATTAATTATTAATCAATTATTTAATGTTTTTTTTTATTTTATTATTATTATTAATTAGTCCAGAGGAAGGCAAATAGAAAGAAAAAAAAAAGCGAGACTTAGCCAATTGTATAAAGGGGAAATGTTAAATTTGGATCATTACTGTCTCTCTAATTATCCATGATAACCCTGAATACCCTTTTTAATTAGACTTAGCCAATTGTCTAAAGGGGAAATGTTAAATTTGGATCATTACTGTCTCTCTAATTATCCATGATAACCCTGAATACCCTTTTTAATTAGAAAAAAATCTAGTCCCCTTTTAAAGTTATCTATCGAATCCGCTGTCACCACCTCCTCTGGTAGAGAATTCCACAGAGTAACCACCCGTACTGTGAAGAACCCTTTTCTTTCTTTGAGGTGGAATCTTTTTACATCTAACCTCAAGGGATGTCCTCTTGTCAGTTGAAAACCTCTCGGCACAAAAAGCTCCCCCGACAAATCTTTATACTGACCCTGGATGTATTTATATAAGGTAATCATATCTCCTCTTAGATGCCTTTTTTCTAGAGAAAATAAGTTTCATTTGGTTAGTCTTTCTTCATAACTTAGCCCCTCCATTCCCCTTATTAGTTTGGTTGCCCTTCTCTGTACCTTTTCCAGCTCTAAAATGTCCTTTTTATGAAGTGGTGCCCAAAATTGTACTCCATATTCCAAATGAGGGCGTACTAGAGATTTGTATAGTGGCAGAATTATATTTGCTTCCCTGGCTTCTATACCTTTCTTAATACATGCTAATATTTTATTTTCCTTTGCAGCTGCTGCTTGGCTTTGAGCACTGTTACCTAGGTGGTTGTCCACAAGCACTCCCAAATCCCTTTCAATATCTGATACACCTAGATTTGCTACATTAAGATTATAAATTGCATGGCTATTTTTCCTTCCCAGATGCATAACCTTACATTTATTCGTATTAAATCTCATCTGCCATTTAGATGCCCATTCCTCAATTTTATGTAAATCCCCTTGGAGGGAAAGCACATCATTTTCCGATTGAATTACCTTGCACAACTTTGTGTCATCAGCGAAAATGGAGACACCACACTCCAATCCTACCTCTAAGTCATTAATAAATATGTTAAAAAGGAGAGGACCTAATACTGAACCCTGAGGAACCCCACTTACCACATTAGTCCAATCGGAGTATGTTCCATTTACAACAACCCTTTGCTTCCTGTCTTTTAGCCAGCTCTCAATCCATGAGCAGATATTTACTGTAATTCCTGTATCCCTTAGTTTGCCCAATAGTCTCCCATGTGGCACTGTATCAAAAGCCTTTGCAAAATCCAAAAAGACTACATCCACTGAGTTATCTTGATCCAGGTTCCTACTAACCTCCTCATAGAAACTAATTAGATTTGTTTGACATGACCTATCCCTCATAAACCCATGTTGACTCCTACTTATAATCCTGTTCAAATATACACATTCTTGTATATTATCCCTTATTAACCCTTCTAAAAGCTTCCCCACTACAGAAGTGAGGCTCACTGGTCTATAATTCCCCGGATTTGCTCTTGCTCCCTTTTCAAATATAGGTATCACATCAGCTTTTCTCCAGTCATCTGGTAGAGACCCTGTGTTGAGTGAATCTTGAAAAATTTAATATAATGGTTTGGCTATTACAGAACCCAGTTCCCTTAGTACCCTTGAATGTATTCCATCAGGACCCGGGGCTTTATTAACATTTATTTTTTCCAACCTCTTTTGGATTACTTCCTGTGTTAACCAATTATTTAGCAAAGGTAGTGTAGCCCCATTATGTTTCTGTGTCCCAACCACTTGTACCTCCCTTGTGTATACCAAAGAAAATAACCTATTTAGCTCATCTGCCTTTTCCTGGTCACTAATTTTCAGACAGCCTGTTTCACATTGTAATGTTCCTATAGCTTCCTTCCTCGCCTTCTTCCCATTAATATACTTAAAAAATATTTTAGGGTTAGTCTTACTCTCTTTTGCAATTAATTTTTAATTTTCTATTTTAGCCAGTCTAATCGCGCTTTTGCAAGCCTTGTTGATTTCCTTGTATTCCCGTAAAGCAGTCTCTGTCCCCTCTTGTTTGTATAATTTAAATGCCTGTTTTTTACTCCGTATCTTGATCTTTAAATCATTGTTAAGCCACATGGGTTGCGATTTACTCCTTTTACTTTTATTCCCACACGGTATATGCCGATGTGTATGTATATTTAGTAAGGATTTAAATGTTGTCCATTTATGTTCAGTGTTTTTACCTATCAGTTCTCTGTCCCAGTCTATACTTTGTATTGCTGCCCTTAGACCGTTAAAATCTGCCCTTTTAAAATCAAGAGTTTTTGTTGGCCCCTTAAAATGTTGTTTTTTTAATTCAATCTCAAATGAGACTGTGTTGTGATCACTGCTTCCCAAAGGTTGCCCTATTTCAACATTTGATACAATATCAATATTATTTGTAATGAGTAAATCTAAGATAGCTTCATTTCTAGTAGGCTCCTGTATAACCTGGGCCAGATAATGATCCCTGAGTGTACTCAAGAAACTGCTCCCCTTAGCTGAACTGCTGGTCTCATTTATCCAGTTTATTTCAGGGTAATTAAAATCTCCCATTATTAGAACTTGCCTGTGCTTAGCTGCATTACCAATTTGTAACAATAATTGTATTTCCTCACGTTCAGCTATATTTGGGGGTTTATAGCATACTCCTAGAATTTGCTGCTCCGCTATTTAACTCTACTCACAAACATTCAACTTTATCACTAGGTCCACCATAAATATCTTCTCTGACTATAGCCTTAAATTCAGGCTTAACATACAGACAAATCCCTCCTCCTCGTTTACCATTGCCTCTATCTTTCCTAAATAGGTTATATCCATCCAGATTAACAGTCCAGTCATGAGATTCATCCCACCACATTTCGGTAATGCCTATTAAATCCCATTTTTCATTAATTGCTAATAATTCTAACTCTCCCATTTTTCCTGGCAAGCTTCTGGCATTAGCAAGCATACACCTTATGTTATGAGTCTGTAGTTCTGAAGTGCCTGCCACTGAACTTGAATTACTTAGTACTACCTCCATATTGACTATACTACCCCTCCCCCCATCTCCTCCCCTATGATTTGTTAATTCATCCCTTATACCCTCTACACCTTCTACCCCATTACTTATATCTAGTCCCTCCCCCCCACCTACTAGTTTAAAAACTCCTCCAGCCTTTCTACCATCCTATCCCCTAGTACAAAAGCTCCCTCATCATTAAGGTGTAATCCATCCCTACTGTAGAGATTGTACCGAAGTGAGAAGTCAGCCCAATGCTCTAAAAAGCCAAACCCCTCCTTAGTGCACCACATCTTTAGCCACGCATTAACCTCCCTAATCTCCTTCTGCCTCCCTGGGCTAGCACGTGGCACTGGTAGTATCTCAGAAAATACTACCTTGGAGGTCCTTGCCTTCAGCTTATTACCTAGTTCTCTAAAATCATTTTGCAGTTAGTGTAGTGTGACGATCTTCACTTTGGGCCAATGCATTCATTTCATTTCCAGCATGGAAATAGACTAAATGTCGTTGTGGCAAATGTACTGCTAATCTATATACTGCATGTGATCTATCATGCATTTCAAATTTTAAAAGCCTCCGCATAGCTTCTGGTGCACTGACATAGCGAGCATCTACATGAGATGCAAGTTCATCATGTACTAACTCACTACATTCAGGGTTGTCTGCACTTTTGACGACTACAGTAGCTGCATCATAGCCTTTGTAAATATATTTGTAGACATATTTAATGGATTTGATGGAAGTGCAGGCTTCTACGTTGATGTGGGCGTTGTACTTCATGAGTAAATGTGGATTGTAGGGTACTACATATCTATTGTCCACTTTTTTTCCACGAATAATGGCACTATCTCCTTCTCTTCTTTTATAAAGTGGATATCCATCACAATTTGCATATGTTTTGTCTCTATAATCTTTAGGAAAATCTTTTGAACATTTATTATTTTCCATACATGGTGATTGTGGATTAAGGTCACCACAGGGTCCATGAATCATGCGATGAGTAACAATCTCATATAGTCTACCATATAGTTCTGGATCTGGTAGTTCAGCAACTATGACTGCATCCACTTTGTCCGAAGTATCTAATTTATCTTTCTCTTGAAGTATTATCAGAAGATGTGCATGTGGAAGGCCTCTTTTTTGAAATTCAATGGTATATACATAAGCAAGACATTTGCCAAATAACTGATTTATAGTGAAGTCACGTATTTATTCATTTAATTTGATCTTAAAAACTCTGGCTACTAAATATGGTCGATCAGAAGCAGTTTGTCCAAGAAGTAGATTTTGTGTAATTTCTGGCCATTGTGGATTACATGTAAATGTCAGAAATAAATCAGATTTTCCAAATTTGGTCACAATAGCCATAGCATCATTGTATCTTTCTCTCATATTTCGAGGAGATCCTTGAAAGGAAGATGGTAAAATGATGGCTTTGCCAGCTGTCATGTCTCTGCTTGTAGCCACGTCAGCAACATAGTCCATGAGTCCACAATATTGTTCTACACGTGGTTTATCTTGTTGTTATTTTATAAAGTTTAAATTATTTGCCTCAACTTGCAAATATGAATCAATAATCCATTGTTGTGTTAGTTTTCCACCACATAAAATCGGATTAAATTCCTGTCTAATGGCAATTTGAGCAACTTTAAATTCAAGCATAGAAACATTATTTCGGATTCTGGCTTTAGCATTTGGGTAACCGGGAAGGGTTAATTTTGGTTGCCAACCTGCTTCTCCATGTGGGAAAAAGATGGGATATGTCATTGGATCTAAATTTGGACTTAAGATATTAATATTAATAAATGGTTGCTCCTCACTTCTGGGATGTATTCTAATGTCTCTTTGAAATGGTGGTTCTCCTTCATCATTCTGAAAGACCATTGCAACCTCATTTGATGTTGGCAAGTTATAATGACGTTTATCAGTATGTCTGTCTCTTTTAAGCACTATATTAACATTTGGCATGGGTAATTGATGTCTTTGTGCATGAAGTAGTTGTTCATTTTCTACTTCTGCCAATTTTTTGTAAGCTTTACTGTAGGGATTGTTGTCCATAATGTTATTTAGCTCTATGAAAACACTGGGTAAGCATTTTTTATTTTCTTCCATCTGCATACGTTGGTCAACAGCTTCCATTGTATCTAGGACATATAGTTGAACGAATTTTCTTTGCTCTCCTTCCTCTGGATGTAAATGTGAAGTACGATGATAAATTTGGCCTTGGACTTTAAAACAGTAAGGACCATGTCCTGGTACATTAGCAGCTAATGTTGCCCCCATAGATGCAAAGGATATGGCACTATTGTAGGATCTTATGTTTGTCTTAACATTTTTGCAGTTTGGAAAAGTAGGTTCAGTCATAATATTTTGTAAATAAATTAGAAATTCTTTTCTTTCTGGAAGTTTGAACTTGCCTTTTTGACAACAACTAATAAATTGTCCATCTCTGGGTCTCTCCTGTTTAATATAATAAGCCTCACAAAACTGACATTGAGTAGTCATGTCCCCACAACTATGAACCTCTACTGCTAAAGACTTCAGTAAAGGACAATTTGCAAAGCATATAGGAGTTTGACTTGCATATTCATCAGGTGAAAAGTCATGGAATGTTTGAACAGGTTCTAAATGCTTAGTTTTTTCGTGGCTTTTCTTGGTATATGTTGTCCTTGTTTTGTTGAAATGTCCTGTAAGGTTTCAGTAACAGGTTGTAAATGTTTTTTTTTTTGTAGTTGCTTTTTTTGGTGTGTGTGTTAATGTAATTGGGTATATTGAATTTTGTAATTACTGTTAAAGATTATTGTGCACAATTGAGAAATAGAAGGTAAATCATTAATGTATCAGTTATATTTTGTTAAAAGTTATAATTCCTGGCCTCATTGAATAACAATTTGGCCAATTGAGTACTGCTGTAAATAAGCAGTTAACATCTTTTTTTGAAATCATTTTTTAGTTATTGAAAACCTTGTTTGTGGATAGATGTTTACCACTGAAAAACTTCTTTGCAAAAAAAAACATTGATGTGCTTAATGAGCAATGTAATGCATAGTGCCAATTTAAATAGAATAAGGGACATAGTCATTAATTTATTTGTTTTTTTCAGTTGACACGGATGAAGATGAAACATGTTTCTTTAGTTTTCTCCTTTTGTACTTATTATACTGTACCTTGGTTTAAGTGTGATTTAAATTTGAATGTTTGTTGGTCCTTGGTTGAAAATCTTTGTCCAATGGTCTGGTCCTCTGTTGTAAGTCCTCGTCCGATGGTGTGGTCCTCTGTGTAAAATCCTGGTCCTATGGTCTGGTCCTCTGTTGAAAGTCGTGGTCCGATGGTGTGGTCCTCTGGCGATAGCCCTCGTCCGATGTTGTGGTCCTCTGGTGATAGCCCTCGTCCGATGTTGTGGTCCTCTGGCGATAGCCCTCGTCCGATGTTGTTGTCCTTTGTTGAAAGTCCTCGTCCGATGGTCTGGTCCTGTGTTGAAAGTCCTCGTCCGCTGGTATGGTCCTGTGTTGAAAGTCCTCGTCCGATGGTCTGGTCCTGTGCTTAAAGTCCTCGTCCGATTGTCTTCATGCAGTATCTATTGTAACATAAAATTGAAAATGTTGTTTGAGTGAAATGTCTTTTAAATTCAAAATAAATGTCTTAATTTTGGTGTATTGTATCTGTTATGGTTATTTTTTTCCATGTGTTTGTCTAACTTTATCTACAATCCTGATTTGTTTGCACGACTTTTGTTATCCTTACTTAAGCTTCTTAGTAAGGCTTGTAGGTTGTGATATATTAAAGAAGAATATTAATTTAGTTTGCTATGTGTTTTTTTGTACAATCCTGTTTTGTGCACACCACTTGTGGTATACTTATTTAAGCTTCATTGTAATGGTTCTAGGTTGTTAAACATTAAAGAAGAATCTTAATTTAGTTTCCTATGTGTTTATGTGAGTTTAAGTTCAATCCTGTTTTGTGCGTACCACTTCTGGTCTACTTATTTAGGCTTGTTTGTAAGGCTTATAGGTTGTTAAACATTAACTAAGAATATGAATTTAGTTTGCTATGTGTGAGTTTTTGTACAATCCTGTTTTGTGCGTATCACTTGTGGTATACTTATTTAGCCTTTATTGGGATGGTTATATTTTTTTAAACATGAAATAAGAATATTAATGTACTTTGCTATGTGTTTGTGTGAGTTTGTTACCATCCTGTTTTGTGCGCACCACTTGTACTAAAGTTATTTAGTCTTCATTGTACTTGTTATAGTTTGATAAATATTAGAGAAGAATGTTAATGTAGTTTCCTATGTGTTTGTGTGATTTTTTGTACAATCCGCCTTTGGCGCTCCATGCCAGCAACTGAGACCCTCGCCCAGTGCCCTCGCTGCGCGAGCCGCGGCCCTCGCTACGTGAGCCCGCAGGCTCGCTACGTGAGCCCGCAGCGTTAGCAACAACTCGTACGCTCACAACTATATATGTGATTGGAAGTGATTGGAAGTGTTATTATTATTTTTTAATAATTATTTTGCTTTTTTGGGGGGCTTTTTTGTAGTTACGCATTTAAATGAACTTCACAGACTTTACATTATTTGACTTCTCAGTGAAAATGCACATATTTCAAAAAGTATGTCAACATGCTTTTTAGGAGATCTTTACAGCTCCAAACTGTGCTGACCTGAGTGTCCATTTAAATTCTTTCTTCAACGGCTCACTTCACCTAATAAACAGAGGACTTGTAGCAATAAAAAGGCAAATGCTAAACCTGTAAGCAAATATGGACCTAAAGAAGAGGCGTTGCCTAAACATAAGGAGCGTGTCTTTGGGTTCAGTACTTCTAAGGAATGCAAGTTAGTATTTATGTAGCAGATACAATTATTAGGGCCTTGCATGGACGGGTATACACCAGGGAGGTACCAGTGGTTGGGACACTGCAACATAATGGGGCTACACTACCTTTGCCAAATAATTGGTTAACACAGGAAGTAATCCAAAAGAGGTTGGAAAAATAAATGTTAATAAAGCCCCGGGTCCTGATGGAATACATCCAAGGGTACTGAGGGAACTAGGTTCTGTAATAGCCAAACCATTATATTACATTTTTAGATTCACTCAACACAGGGTCTCTACGAGATGACTGGAGAAAAGCTGATGTGATACCTATATTTAAAAAGGGAGCAAGAGCAAATCCGGGGAATTATAGACCAGTGAGCCTCACTTCTGTAGTGGGGAAGCTTGTAGAAGGGTTAATAAGGGATAATATACAAGAATATATCTATTTGAACAGGATTATAAGTAGGAGTCAACATGGATTTATGAGGGATAGGTCATGTCAAACAAATCTAAATATTTTCTATGAGGAGGTTGGATGTAGTCTTTTTGGATTTTGCAAAGGTTTTTGATACAGTGCCACTTGGGAGACTATTGTGCAAACTAAGAGATACAGGAATTGCAGTAAATATCTGCTCATGAATTGAGAGCTGGCTAAAAGACAGGAAGCAAAGGGTTATTGTAAATGGAACATACTCAGATTGGACTAATGTGGTAAGTGGGATTCCTCAGGGTTCAGTATTAGGTCCCCTCCTTTTTAACATATTTATTAATGACTTAGAGGCAGGACTGTGGTGTCTCCATTTTCGCTGATGACACAAAGTTGTGCAAGGTAATTAAATCAGCTAGTGATGTGCTTTCCCTCCAAAGGGATTTACATAAAATTGAGTAATGGGCATCTAAATGGCAGATGAGATTTAATACGAATAAATGTAAAGGTATGCATCTGGGAAGGAAAAATAGCCATGCAATTTATAATCATAATGGAGCAAATCTAGGGGTATCAGATATTGAAAGGTATTTGGGAATGCTTGTGGACAACCACCTAGGTAACAGTGCTCAAAGCCAAGCAGCAGCTGCAAAGGGAAATAAAATATTAGCATGTATTAAGAAGGGTTTAGAAGCCAGGGAAGCAAATATAATTCTGCAACTATACAAATCTCTAGTACGCCCTCATTTGGAATATGGAGTACAACTTTGGGCACCACTACATAAAAAGGACATTTTAGAGCTGGAAAAGGTACAGAGAAGGGCTACAATACTAATAAGGGGAATGGAGGGGCTAAGTCATGAAGAATGACTAACCAAATTAAACTTATTTTCTCTAGAAAAAAGGCATCTAAGAGGAGATATGATTACCTTATATAATTACATCCAGGGTCAGTATAAAGATTTGTCAAGGCAGCTTTTTGTGCCAAGAGGTTTTCAACTAACAAGAGGACATCCCTTGAGGTTAGAAGTAAAAAGATTCCACCTTAAAGAAAGAAAAGGGTTCTTCACAGTAAGGGTGGTTAATCTGTGGAATTCTCTACCAGAGGATGTGGTGACAGCGGATTCGATAGATAACTTTAAAAGGGGACTGGATTTATTTCTAATTACAAAAGGAATTCAGGTTTATCATGGATAATTAGAGAGAGAGAAAGTATTGATCCAGGGAGAAACCCAATCGCCAGTATCTGTGGGAGACTATTGGCTAATTTTCACTTGATTTTTTTTTTCTGTTTTCCTTCCTCTAGATTAATTAATAATACAAAAAAAATATTAAAATTAAATAATTGATTAATAATTAATCCGCATATTGCAGATCAGAGGAGATCTTAAAAGGTTGAACTTGATGGACTGAAAGTCTTTTTTCAACCTTAATTACTATGTAACTTTGTAACTTTGTAATGGGGCTGTATGTGTGTGACACATTATGATCTGGGCAATAGAATAGGGCCCCATGTTCATTAGGATCACATATATAGTTGTGAGCATTGCGGGTTGTTGCTTATCGAAAAACAAGAAAAACAAGAACAAACAAAAATAACATAAAAACACACTCACACACAGCATGGGGAACGCCAGGTCACCTGGAAGTTAGGTTGCAACCGAATTTAAGCCGAATGTGCTGTGTTTCGTCACTCGAAAATCGGCTAAGCAGGAAAAAAAATGGCGGCCGAAAAAATGAAAACGAGGGTAAAGGATACCAACTCGCGCAAATCACCGCCAGGCACGTACGAGTTAGCCAGGAACGTAGGAGATAAAAAATATACCATTAGAACGGACGGAAAATGCTTGCGAGCCATGTAACACATAGAAAAAAGCTGCCATTTTACAATACTATCTTGCAAATAAGAACATTTTAATTCCAAAATGGCGCTTTACACGCATACAAAAGGTTTGGCTTTGTGCACGCAGCCTATTTACACTGTACACTCAGGTGATCAACAGTCCAACTGTTCATTTTGTAATGCAGGAAAATCCAAAGAAATTGTTAGCTCTTCAGGATATTGATTGCTGCATATCACATATTATAATTGTCTAACTATGAGACGTCATCAAGCTTTGCGCTCATTGCCTGCAAGTCTCGCAAAGCGAGGCGAGCAGTGGAGGGAATGAAACACGCGGGACTTAGCCTACAATCTCTACAAAATGCAGCTTCACCTTAGGCTGAAAGTAGGTAATGAACGCGGGACTTTGAAAAATAAATACGACATAGCAAAAATATGAGGTTAACGGCCGAACCCCGAACATCCAACAAACACAAAAAAACACAAAGAAAATACAAATACATACAACAAAAATATCACCCACAGCACGGGGGAACAGGCAGGATGTCTGGGAGTGAGGCGCAACATGAATTTAAGCCGATTTTGACGACTTTCACCACACGAAAATTGGCTAAGCAAGAAAAAAAATGTCCGTCGCAAAAAACGAAAACGAGGCTACACGACCCCTAGCCACGCAAAACACCGCCAGGCACATAAGACTTTTATCCAGGAATGTACGAGGTACAAAATACACTATTAGGAAGGACGGAAAATGCTCGACAGCCGCGTAACACATAGACAATCGACGCCATTTTACAACACTACCTTTAACTAATAACATTACGAATCTAAAATGCTGCTTTACCCAACTAAACAAATGGTTTGCCCTCGCGCACGCAGCCTATTTACACTGCACACTTGCCACATTGCTGACACTTTCTCCTTAGGTCAGCAACAGTCCAAATGTACATTGTATGCTGCAGGAATCAAAAGAGATTGTTAGCTCTTCAGGATATTGATTACTGGATATATTAATTAAAAATAGGTAACTTATATTAATTTATTATTTAATTAATTAATTAGTATTAAAAAAAAAAAAAAATATATATATATATATATATATATATATAAAATGCAAATAGCAGTGGAAATGCTCGCAATGAGCGCCAAAGGCGCTCAGTGCAGGGATTGCAATGAGTACTGAAGGTGCTCAGACAACCAAAACTACACAAGGGGAGAGGCTCGCAATGAGCACCAAAGGCGCTCATTGTGAACCAGGCGATGAACGCGGAAGGTGCTCAGCGTGAGGCTCGCAATGAGCGCAGAAGTTACTCAGAGGACAAAAAGCCTTACATTGTGTTGCAAACAGCATTACCTGCTGTACAATTTTATAGTCAATGTGACTGATCAGTGCTAATGTCATTACTCTAATCTATACCAACTCGACATGCTTTTGTGGTTTATCACCCACTATAAGAGATTACCACATAATTAATTACCCATCACAGTGGGGTGATAAATCAAAAGACCATGTCCATTATGATCACATATAATAGTTGTCAAACTGCGATTCGTCGTCATGCTTGAGAGCCTCGTGAAACGAGGCATGCCGTTGACGCATAGAAGACTTTCTGAGCTCTGAGAATTTAGGATCCTGCGAGCCTCGCAAAGCGAGGCAAGCTGTTGAGGCATTGAGTTCGGAGCACTTAAGCGATCCTCGTCTTGCAAGCCTCGTAAAGCTAGGTGAGCAGTTGAGGCATTGAAACACGTGGGGCTTAGCCTGCAAGCAGTTAAGAAACACAGGACTTACTTAGGCTGCAAGCAGTTGAGGAATGCGGGACTTAGAAAAATAATTCCAACCTCGGAATCTAGGGGGCAAAGAAATACGATCAAGCAAAAATAGGACTTTACCGGGCAAACCGCACAAATCGAAAACCATAAAAAAACAGAAAAAACAAACTAAAATAAAATAAAAAAACACTCACACACAGCACGAGGGGAATACCAGGATGCCTGGGAGTGAGGTTGCATGTAAATTTAAGCCAAATTTGTCGAGTTTCAGCACTAGACAATTGGCTAAGCAAGAAAAAAAATGGCGGCTGCAAAAAAATGAAAAAAAGGCTAAAGGAGACGGAAGTGCGCAAATCCCGGCCAGGCAAGTACAAGATAGCCAGGAACCACCTCGGAATCTCGGGGGCTAAAAAAACGACTTCGCAAAAATACTAATTTAACGGCTGAACCGCGGAAATCGTAAAACAATAAAAGAACAAAAAAATAAAAACACTCACACACAGCACCCAGGACGCCTGGAAGTGAGGTTGCAACCGAATTAAAGCCAAATTTGCCGAGTTTCGTCACTCAAAAATCGGCAAAGCGAGAAAAAAAATGGCAGCTGGAAAAATGAAAATGAGGCTAAAAGATACCAAGGCGTGCAAATCACAGACAGGCACGTCCAAGTTAGTCAGGAACATAGGAGATAAGCCAAGTATCACATGGAAAAAAGCCGACATTTTACAACACTATTTTGCAAATAAGAACATTAGGATTCTAAAATGGTGCTTTACACGCATACAAAATGGTTTGGCTTTGGTGCACGCAGCCTATTTACACTGTACACTCAGGTGATCAACAGTCCAACTGTACATTTTCTGGTGTAGGAAAACCCAAAGAGATTGTTAGCTCTTCAGGATATTGATTGCTGCATATCACATATTATAATTGTCTATCTATGAGACGTCGTTGCACTAAACTAGAAGCACTTAGGCGATGAGCGCCGAAGACGCATATAGCCTGCCAGCCTCGCGAGCTTCGCAATGGAGGGAATGAAACACGTGGGACTTAGCCTACAAACACTACAAAATGCGGTTTTGCCTTAGGCTGAAAGTAGGTGATAAATGCGGGACTTAGAAAAAAAAAATACGAGACACGGACTTTGAAAAAAAAAATTACGAGATAGTAAAAATGAGAGGTTATCGGTCGAACCGCGAACATCCAACAAACACAAAACAACACAAAGAAAATACAAATAAATATCACCCACAGCACGAGGGAACAGCCAGGACTTCTGGGAGTGAGGTGTGATTTTGAGAGCTTATGTCAATTCTCCAAAAACTAGCATTATTTTACATACATATGTCCTCTGTTTTTTTCTTTTTCTTGTTTTTTTTTTTAAATTAGAATTGTGCTGCTACTTTCATTTGGATTTCTGTTACTCTAAGTGCTTTGTCATTCATACACATTTCCTCATCATTCTCAACATTAGACCCTCCTCTTCTAGTCTTTCTTGGTGGTCGTTTTTGATGTTATATTTCTCTGAGCTCTTTTTGAACATGGTTATTAAGTTTAGTTTTCAAGCTTAGAACTTTAGCCTGTCCTAAACAAAGAGGTCCAGAGAAATCCACACAGAAATCAAGAGAGAACCTGTCCTTCTCTCAGAGATCCAGAGATATACTGTCATATCCAAAGAGATCCAGCGTAACTGGTGGACTTACCCAAAGAGCATACAAATGTGATATATTGTACAGAGACAGGAACTGTTATGTAGGAGTGCTCTAACTATCTAAATTATCACATTATTGATGGTGTTCAACATCTCACTTACATATATATGTAACCCAAATCTCTCAGTCCTGATGCTAATAATTCTATAACTATACAATTTACCAGATAATAATTAAAGAAAATGTATATACTGTATATATACATACATATATATATATATATATATATATATATATATATATATATATATATATATATATATATATATATAGTAAAAAAATAGCACATTTGTGTTCACACTTGGATGCTTAGATACTTATGAAATACTGTTGTTACCGTGCACTTTGCATGTTTACTCTTTAATCCTATACCACTTTATACATGGCTCCTCTTGGTTGTGGTTTACCCTTATTTCAAAATGATACATGAGAAACTGTATTGAAAAGATATAAATACTAGCGAATTGCCCGTCAAAAAATTACGGCAATAGAATTGTAAGTCAAGGAATGGTGTTTGGCACAGACATTATTTTTTGTGGTGTTCTGAGATCTCGGTGCTCATTGCGAGCCTCTTGGTTGTTGTATTTTTTTTTATCAGAAGCGCTTTTGCTGTCATTGTAAGGTTGGCGCTGATCTGCTTTTTGCGCTTATTGCGAGGCTGTCCCCTGGTGTAGTTTGTGTGCTATGAGCAGAGGTGGCGCTCGTTGTGAGGCGCGCTGTGAATGGCTTTTGCGTTTATTGCGATAGTGTTTTTATTTTTTGTGTATATGTATTTTGTGATGCTAATTAAATAAGTAATAAATTAATAAATTAATATACTTTACCTATTTGTAAGTAATATTTGCAGGAAGCATTGTGCTGAAGAGCTGACAATCTGTTTTGATGTTCCTGCAGCATACAATGTAGATTTGCAGTGTTGTGGAGCTGAGTTGTAAGTGTCAGCAATGTGCGCAGTATGAAGTGTAAATAGGCTGCGAGGGAAGCCGTTAGTGTAGCTGGGTACTTCCGCATTGTGTAAATTAATGTTAGAAAATGGCGGCGAATATGTATGTGGTACGCGGGTTTGTATGATGTAGCATCCTTGGTAATGGTGTATGTTGTAGGTTGTACGGATTTTTGTAAAAGCCGTATTTGCTTTGTGGAATTTAGAGGCTTTAGGGGTCGTGTAGCCTCATTTTCGTTTTTTCGGAGGCTGTTTTTTCTCTCGCTTACGTGATTTTCGAGTGTGTAAACTTTCTAAATTTGCCAGAATTTGATGTTTAAGCTGTGTTGCAGATGTCCTGGGTGTCCCCCCTTGGTGTGGGTAAGGTTTTTATTTTATTTTTGTGTGTGTATTTTTGTGTTTAATGTTTGCCGCTTTGCTGGGGTTGTCCGTTAAGGTCATATTTTTGGGAGTCCGTCATGGATTTTTTCTAAGTCCCGAGGCTCTTATTTTTTTGTGTAAGTCCGTAGTTAGTCATTGCGTGTTTATGGTTTTTTTTCCAACTCCCAATTGTGTAGTCATTTGTAACCGGTTGTGAGGCACAGTAGAGCCTCCACCTCCGCAAATGCGGCCCCTCGCTTTGCGAGGGTCCGCATTTGCAGTCGGAAAGTTGAAGGTGGTCGTATGGATGAGCGGCTATGGAGCTCATCTCCACCAGCGCAAGGAGCGCCTTCGGCCCTCGCTTCGCGTTAGCAAGTGTTAGCAATGACCTGCATGCTGACAACTATATATGTGATTTATAGCTATAAATCAGGATATATGATAATGTCTAAGAATGTATTAACACAATAAAACTCCATATATAATGCATGAATCTATTGAATCGAGCAGATAGTGAGGTGTTGCTGGCACATACCAGCCTGCTTAGGGAACTTCACACACAAAAGATTTATACAGACACAGAAGTGGGATAGAATTTATTAGTACTTTATTAGTATTTTAGTATTTTCCAATCAAAAGTGAAAATATGGCATCTTCCAATCAAGCATGTCATGAAGTTTTACTAATACGTCAATAAGTTTGTTAACATTCATAACTATGGAAAATACACACCTTAGCTCACGAAAGGCTAGATGTAATATGAATCATTAAAAGATCTATTGCTAAAAAGCACAATATTTTTCCATGCAGGAAACATCAAGCTTTTGTTGTCGAAGTACTCGGCGTTACAAAAACTATATAGGCAGCATTTATGTCTCTTTTTTGATGGGCTGTTAGTATAACATTCCGTAGGCTTTGCACATCTAATAATGGCTTTCTCAGGACTTTTGTCAGCTGTACAAAGAGAAGAGAATGTATCATTATAAATATAATCAATAATACAGTATATCTGGTAATAGGACTAAATCCCTTCAACAAAAATAAAAGACAGCACAGCTCATTACTATCATTATATCACCTATATGTTCAGGTAATATTATTATTAACCTTTATTTGTAAAGTGCCAACATATTCAGTAGCGCTAATAGAGCTGATAATATCTGAACATGGTAAAAGACCACGGAAGGACCATGTTATAATATCTACTTTATAACAGTACATAATTATTCACATGTTATGTTTCACAAAGTACAGAATACATGGAAGGAATTATCCTTTATTGTGGGCTGCCAGTGTTATTTCTGAGCGTCACAGCATGAAAATACTGCGTTTTGCTCCATTTCAATTGTAGAAACTTTAAATGTGTGTGTATATTCAGTATCTCAGTAGAATAGTGTCTCACATAAGGCACACTTGTATACAATAAGTAATACATTCAGTGAAAAATACAACTATATTAAAGTCCAGTTTAACTTATCACAAAATACATTTGTAAAACTTGGGGGGGGGGGGGGGGGTTGGAGATGAAGCAAGCCTCTCTGGCCCAAGAGGACGTGCTAGAACTGGAGGGATGATTTATTTTGGGATTGTTAAAATGTGTCTGAAGATAATACATTTGCCAGTCTGCTCTGCACTAACTAAAGTTGTTGGTTGTCTGATTTTTCCTGTTTCTCCATGATGTCCTGATCTGAATTGCTGGGTGCTGAGATGAATATAAAGTCATGACTTGCAGATTGCTTCTATAAGCTACAGTAGGAAAATTAGGGATGTACTGAGTCCCACATCTGTGGGTCGTGACAGTCAACATAATATCATTCATAAGTTAAACTGGAACTTAAGAAAAGGTTCACTCTTATAGTGCACACCTATTATTCCCAATTGTCTTGAAGAGACATAAATAAACAAATAAAACTTAACTTTTAATAACTTAGTTAAAAACTTTAATTTTTATTCAGACGCTGCATTTCTTTCAGGGATTGTGACAATATAACCTACCATGCAAATTAGCACATACTAAATATCTGGTGCAATCTTAAATTAAAGTGCAAATGCAAAAAATAATAAGTCTCAAGTGCTATTAAGGAGTCAGAAATATGTCTGACTCAATTATTAAAGTCGTGTTTATAAAGTGCTAATCGTCTTGCATTTGCTTTCCGAAATATTATTATAAACCTAATTAATCTCTTAAATTATAGCCTGATAATGTTGCTAGGCCTCTTATGGAATACTTTCTAAATATCTGTCATAGTGATTCTATATTGCACTGTGTCCATGAAGTGAGGAGCAGCACACTAGCGTGGAGATCGCGGTTAGGACGCCTCGCGATGATGTCACTAACCCGCGTCTCACTTTGCTGCGTCTGACAAAAACGCACGTTTCTAGAATTCTTCAGGGGTTACCGCCATGACTAGTAAACATCCCTTTATAGTTTCTAGTTGTCATGGAGATCGTAACTGCTTTTAAAAAACAATAATAACTAACTTTAAAATATTGGATAAGTCTCATTATATTAATTATTGATAGAGCTACATCTGTTCAAATTGTTTAAGTTATCTGTTGGTAAATACTATAGAAATATAGTTATTAAGTGAATTCATTATGATTTAAAATTCATCATCTTCATCAAGAATACCAAATATCTGATTTTTGATCTCAAAATTAGAGCAGAATATGACAATATATATTTAATTTAAAAAAACAACCATATTAATTATTAGCAGTAGAAATTGCTAGACTTTCATTCAGTTCATTATATCCTATGTATAATGGAGGATTTACATATTAAATATCAATTCTTTTTTATTCCTTCCATATAAATTCCATCATTGATATTTAAATTCACTTATTGCCTCCCAAATGGATATTATTTGTATATGTAATATCTATATAACTTTCTAATAAAGTGACTTATGAAATATCTCTTGCTTGCCTAGCTGCATATACTTGTGGTTGTTTTTTCTATTATATCTTACTGAATTTGTCTATATCTTCATTTTTATACTATATATCTCTCTTTCAACAAGACTGACATATTAGCTTTTTCTGAACCATGTCTCCTGTTGATATAGTCTATAATGAATATAACTTATCAAGTTAACTGTTTTACTTATCTTGTACATTTTGATACCTTTATACACATTAGAACTTAACTCCAAGATGGTGTTGTTAGCTCAACATTTCCCATCATATAAAACATTAATTATCAGTATCTCAGATGAAAGGAGAAAAAGTAAAACCCTCATTTAGGCCATATGGTTTCCTAGTTTTTAATAAATAAATCCATCTTGCCTCCATCTTTAGCAATTCATTTTCTATATTGCCCCTTCTGATGGTTTCCTCAATATGGTCAATGGCCATAAATGAAAGTACTTAATATTCATTATAGACTATATCAACAGGAGACATGGTTCAGAAAAAGCTAATATGTCAGTCTTGTTGAAAGAGTGATATATAGTATAAAAATGAAGATATAGACAAATTCAGTAAGATATAAGAGAAAAAACAACCACTTAAGTATATGCAGCTAGGCAAGCAAGAGATATTTCATAAATCACTTTATTAGAACGTTATATAGATATTACATATACAAATTTACAGGTAAAGACTGATAAATAGCAGAGTGCACTAATTGTGCCCAGGTGAGAGGGGTGTGGCTTTAATGTTTAACTAGTATAAAAGGGTTGTGAGCTGTTTTGGGGCCTGTTTACAAGTGGATTTACCTTACAAGTAAAGGCTGATAAATTGCAGAGTGCACAGTGTAGGAGTTTAAATAGGGGTAGGGACTTCAAAGAAAAGGGAGGGTAGATTTATAGTGCAAAGGAGGAAAACTTTATACATACATATTATTCTATATTCTTTATTTTTCCCACTGAAATGTTGTAGACAATAATAATAATTATGAGTCAGTCCAGTGGCAACCTCACTCAGTGTACATCCTGTCATATGTATGCAATACTGGAACATATGATCCAGGGTCCATACCTCTGTGAGAGGTGTGAGCATGTTGCCTCTCTGGACGCTCAAATTGGAGATCTGGAGCAGAGAATTGCAGCACTTAGTGATATTGCTCCACTGGAAAGGGGATTAGTGCTCACTGAGCACAGTTTAGCTGGGCCTAGCATGGAGGGCAGAGCTGGGGCTAGTGAGGATATCCAGGGAGGTAGCTGGGTTACAGTTACAAGGGGAAGCAGGGGGAACAGGAGGAGGAAGGCCAGTTCTGAGTTGGCAAAAACTAACAGATTTGCCAGATTGAGTGAAACTGTTGGGGATGTCCATTCAGGAATGACAAAGCCTGATAGAGCTGTTCCCTCTAACAGCCGGGAGAACAGCTCTACTGGAGGAGAGGGAGTGCAGAATAGGCAGAGCAACAGACAGGTTTTGGTTGTAGGGGACTCTATTATTAGGAAGGGAGACAGGGTGATTTGTCACCCAGATCCCAGCAATCGAACAGTTTGCTGTCTCCCGGGTTCGTCATGTTGTGGATCGGGTAGACAAATTATTGGGAGGGGCTGGAAATGAACCGGCGGTCTTGGTACATATTGGTACCAATGACCTAGTTAGTGGAAGACGGAGTGTCCAAAATAATGTTTTTAGAGAACTAGGTAATAAGCTGAAGGCAAGGATCTCCAAGGTAGTATTTTCTGAGATACTACCAGTGCCACGTGCTAGCCCAGGGAGGCAGAAGTAGCTTAGGGGGGTTCATGCGTGGCTAAAGATGTGGTGCACTAAGGAGGGGTTTGGGTTTTTAGAGCACTGGGCTGACTTCTCACTTCGATACAAACTCTACAGTAGGGATGGATTGCACCTTAATGATGAGGGAGCTTTTGTACTAGGGGATAGGATGGTAGAAAGGCTGGAGGAGTTTTTAAACTAGTAGGTGGGGGGGAGGGACTAGATATAAGTAATGGGGTAGAAAGTGTAGAGGGTATAAGGGATGAATTAACAACTCATAAGGGAGGAGATGGGGGGAAGGGTAGTATAGTCAATAGGGAGGTAGTACTAAGTAATTCAAATACAGTGGTAGGCACTTCAGAACTACAGACTCATAACATAAGGTGTATGCTTGTTAATGCCAGAAAAAATGGGAGAGTTAGAATTATTAGCAATTAATGAAAAATGGGATTTAATAGGCATTACTGAAACGTGGTGGGGTGAATCTCATGACTGGACTGTTAATCTGGATGGTTATAACCTATTTAGGAATAGAGGCAATGGTAAACAAGGAGGAGGGTTTTGTCTATGTTAAGCCTGAATTTAAGGCTATAGTCAGAGAACATATTTATGGTGGACCTAGTGATAAAGTTGAATGTTTGTGGGTAAAGTTAAATAGCGGAGCAGCAAATTCCAAAATAATCTTAGTAGGAGTATGCTATAAACCCCCAAATATAGCTGAAAGTGAGGAAATACAATTATTGTTGCAGATTGAAAATGCAGCTAAGCATCGTCAGGTTCTAATAATGGGAGATTTTAATTACCCTGAGATAAACTGGATAAATGAGACCAGCAGTTCAGCTAAGGGGAGCAGGTTCTTGAGTACACTCAGGGTACATTATCTGGCCCACGTTGTACAAGAGCCTACTAGAAATGAAGCTATCTCAGATTTACTCATCACAAATAATATTGATATAGTATCAAATGTTGGAATAGGGCAACCTTTGGGAAACAGTGATCACAACACAGTCTCATTTGAGATTGAATTAATAAACTAAATTTTAAGGGGCCAACGAAAACTCTTAATTTTAAAATGGCAGATTTTACTGGTCTAAGGGCAGCAATACAAAGTATAGACTGGGACAGAGAACTGACAGGTAAAAACACTGAACATAAATAGGCAACATTTAAATCCTTACTAAATATACATACACATCGGCATATACCGCGTGGGAATAATAGTAAAAGAAGTAAATCCCATCCAATGTGGCTTAACAATGATTTAAAGATCAAGATCCGGAGTAAAAAACTGGCATTTAAATTATATAAACAAGAGGGGACAGAGACTGCTTTACAGGAATAGAAGGAAATCAACAAGGCTTGCAAAAGGGCGATTAGATTGGCTAAAATAGAAAATGAAAAATTAATTGCAAAAGAGAGTAAGACTAACCCTAAAATATTTTTTAAGTATATTAATGGGAAGAAGGCGAGGAAGGAAGCTATAGGAACATTACAATGTGACACAGGCCGTCTGATAATTAGTGACCAAGAAAAGGCAGATGAGCTAAATAGGTTATTTTCTTTGGTATACACAAGGGAGGTACAAGTGGTTGGGACACAGAAACATAATGGGGCTACACTACCTTTGCCAAATAATTGGTTAACACAGGAAGTAATCCAAAAGTGGTTGGAAAAAATAAATGTTAATAAAGCCCCGGGTCCTGATGGAATACATCCCAGGGTACTAAGGGAACTGGGTTCTGTAATAGCCAAACCATTATACTGAATTTTTCAAGATTCACTCAACACAGGGTCTCTACCAGATGACTGGAGAAAAGCAGAGGTGATACCTATATTTAAAAAAGGAGCAAGAGCAAATCCGGGGAATTATAGACCAGTGAGCCTCACTTCTGTAGTGGGGAAGCTTTTAGAAGGGTTAATAAGGGATAATATGCAAGAATATGTCTCTTTGAAGAGGATTATAAGTAGGAGTTTACATGGATTTATGAGGGATAGGTCATGTCAAACAAATCTAATTAGTTTCTATGAGGAGGTTAGTAGGAACCTGGATCAAGGCAACTCAGTGGATGTAGTCTTTTTGGATTTTGCAAAGGCTTTTGATACAGTGCCACATGGGAGACTATTGTGCAAACTAAGAGATACAGGAATTGCAGTAAATATCTGCTCATGGATTGAGAGCTGGCTAAAAGACAGGAAGCAAAGGGTTGTTGTAAATGGAACATACTCAGATTGGACTAATGTGGTAAGTGGGGTTCCTCAGGGTTCAGTATTAGGTCCTCTCCTTTTAACATATTTATTAATGATTTAGAGGTAGGATTGGAGTGTAGTGTCTCCATTTTCGCTGATGACACGAAGTTGTGCAAGGTAATTAAATCAGATAGTGATGTGCTTTCCCTCCAAAGGGATTTATATAAAATTGAGGAATGGGCATCTGAATGGCAGATGAGATTTAATACGAATAAATGTAAAGTTATGCATCTGGGAAGGAAAAATAGCCATGCAATTTATAATCTTAATGGAGCAAATCTAGGTGTACCAGATATTGAAAGGGATTTGGGAGTGCTTGTGGACAACCACCTAGGTAACAGTGCTCAAAGCCAAGCAGTGGCTGCAAAGGCAAGTAAAATATTAGCATGTATTAAGAAGGGAAGCAAGGGAAGCAAATATAATTCCGCCACTATACAAATCTCTAGTATGCCCTCATTAGGAATATGGAGTAGAATTTTGGGCACCACTTCATAAAAAGGACATTTTAGAGCTGGAAAAGGTACAGAGGAGGGCAACAAAACTAATAAGGGGAATGGAGGGGCTAAGTCCTGAAGAAAGACTAACCAAATTAAACTTATTTTCTCTAGAAAAAAGGCATCTAAGAGGAGATATGAATACCTTATATAAATACATCCAGGGTCAGTATAAAGATTTGTCAAGTGAGCTTTTTGTGCCAAAAGGTTTTCAACTGACAAGAGGACATCCCTTGAGGCTAGAAGTAAAAAGATTCCACCTTAAAGAAAGAAAAGGATTCTTCACAGTAAGGGTGGTTAATCTGTGGAATTCTCTACCAGAGGAGGTGGTGACAGCGGATTTGATAGATAACTTTAAAAGGGGACTGGATTTATTTCTAATTAAAAAGGGAATTCAGGGTTATCATGGCTAATTAGAGAGGCAGTATTGATCCAGGGAGAAGTCCGGTTGCTGGTGGCTGGGATCAGGAGGGATTTTTTTTTTTTTTTTTATACAACTAATTATTAATAGTTAATCTGCATATTGCAGATCAGAGGAGATCTTGAAAGGTTGAACTTGATGGACTGAAGGTCTTTTTTGAACCTTAAATACTATGTAACTACCATGTACTATGTAAATAATATCCATTTGGGAGGCAATAAGTGAATTTAGATATGAATGATGAAATTTATATGGAAGGAATAAAAAATAATTGATATTTAATATGCAAATCCTCCATTATACATAGGATATAATTAACTGAATGAAAGTCTAGCAATTTCTACTGCTAATTAATAATATGGTTGTTTTTTTAAATTAAATATATATTGTCATATTCTGCTCTAATGTTGAGGTCAAAAATCTGATATTTAGTATTCTTGATGAAGATGATGAATTTTAAATCATAATGAATTCACTTAATAATTATATTTCTATATTATTTACCAACAGATACTTTAAACAATTTTTTACTATAATTCCCCGGATTTGCTCTTGCTCCCTTTTTAAATATAGGTATCACATCAGCTTTTCTCCAGTCATTTGGTAGAGACCCTGTGTTGAGTGAATCTTGAAAAATTAAATACAATGGTTTTGCTTTTACAGAACCCAGTTCCCTTAGTACCCTTGGATGTATTCCATCAGGACCCGGGGCTTTATTAACATTTATTTTTCCGACCTCTTTTGGATTACTTCCTGTGTTAACCAATTATTTGGCAAAGGTAGTGTAGCCCCATTATGTTGCAGTGTCCCAACCACTGGTACCTCCCTTGTGTATACCGAAGAAAATAACCTATTTAGCTCATCTGCCTTTTCCTGGTCAGTAATTAACAGACTGTGTCACATTGTAATGTTCCTATAACTTCCTTTCTTGCCTTCTTCCCATTAATATACTTAAAAAATGTTTTAGGGTTAGTCTTACTCTCTTTTGCAATTAATTTCTCATTTTCTATTTTAGCCAATCTAATCGCCCTTTTGCAAGCCTTGTTGATTTCCTTGTACTCCCGTAAAGCAGTCTCTGTCCCCTCTTGTTTGTATAATTTAAATGCCCTTTTTTTTACTCCATATCTTGATCTTTAAATCATTGTTAAGCCACATTGGATGGGATTTATTCCTTTTATTCCCACATGTATATGGCGATGAGTATGTATATTTAGTAAGGATTTAAATGTTGTCCATTAATGTTCAGTGTTTTTACCTATCAGTTCTGTCCCAGTCTATACTTTGTATTGCTGCCCTTAGACAGTTAAAATCTGCCCTTATATGTTATACAAGTTATAACCTATAGTATTAAAGTATACAATACTTTGAATCTCTGCTGTGTCCCTTTTACTTATTGTACATAATTACACTTGATCACAAAACTTCAGACTCAAGTTCACATTTACTCAAATCAATAAGTAGTTACTGTGTGAACAATGTAGTATTTATACTGGTCTGTGTTTGGTGTAGAAGTTAGGTATAAATGGAGTCACTTACATCCGGGAGGATCATCAAATAAGCAGACTGTCTGTTCAGGTTGACATCTAGCATTATAGCAGTAGATTGGTTTACATTGGATTTGTGTACAAGACACTGGTACACGTGTCTTACACACCTGGCCTTTTGTAGGGATATACAGGGTTTGTACAAGATCTGTATATTATAGAGAATAGACATAAATGGAGTCACATTCAGGAGCCTTATCAAATAAGCAGACTGTCTGTTCTTCTTGACATCTAGCATTATAGCAGTAGATTGGTTTACATTGGATTTTGTACAAGACACTGGTACACATGTCTTACACACCTGACCTTCTGTAGAGAATTAAGAGTGAATTGTATAGATATAAAATATGAAATATAACACATTATAGGCCACTTTCAATTGCAAGCCCGCAACTCTCTCTCCAACGGCCACATGTCTGTAAGTGAGTTGTGAAACTCGTTCCCTTACGTTTCTGATGCTATTTAATTGCCCATGGCCAAAACTCACTGCCCGAGATCCGAAACTGGAAACGCAGGTTTCCAACTTAAGCAGAGCAGGGCTTGCGAATGGAAGTTGGGACCCCCGCAGCGTCCCCACATTAAGCCTTGCAGAGGGGATCCCGATAGGAACCCGCGCTGCATTTTAAATTTTAAATATCCCACTGCGGGTCCTGAAAGGACCTTAAAGGTCCTTAAAGGACCCACGATAAATAAAAAAATTTACC
The DNA here is from genome assembly GCA_027410445.1 of Discoglossus pictus. NCBI lineage: Eukaryota > Metazoa > Chordata > Amphibia > Anura > Alytidae > Discoglossus > Discoglossus pictus. Next base: position 48,578 of record JAPZIH010000736.1, read on the forward strand.
TATAAGTACCCCTCCCGGGCACCTAAAATAACCTGATCACTGATGGGGGTCAATATAGACCCTCATGAGACAATAATGAACCCCACAGTCCAGTAGGGGTCTATATAGATTTATTAACCCTATATTAACACTATAAGTGCCATGTGGGTCCTCCAGGACCCTTACGACACAAAATCTAAGCACTACACTACACTATTAACCCTAACTATACCCCATTTATCCTAACTATACCCCATTGACCCTAACTATACCCAATTAACCCTAACTATACCCAATTAACCCATTAACCCTAACTATACCCCATTAAACCTAACTGTACCCTACAAGCCCCTACCCTAATAACTCCTACCTTACATTATTAACCCCTATCCTACCCTTTACCATTCTATAAACCCCCTCTATACCATTATGCCCCTTCTACTCTATTAACCCCCCCTCTACCCTATTAAGCCCTCCTCTAGACTAGGAACCCCCCTCTAACTAAGTAACCCCACTTCTAACTAATTAACCCCTCTAACTAAATCACCACCTCTATGTAATAACCCCACTCTAACTAATTAAACCCCCCTCTAAGTAATTAACCCCCTCTAAGTAATAAACCCCACTCTAACTAATCAACCCCCTGTCTAAGTAATAATTTCCCCTCTAACTAACTTACCCCCCTCTAAGTAATAAACTCTCTCTAACTAATTAACCCTTCCCTCTAAGTAATAAACCCTTAAATGCAGCGGGGGTCCTGATTGGGGTACCCCCACGGCCGGGCTTGACTATTTGTGTGCTGCGGGCCTTTAAGGACCCACAGTGGGGAATTTGTGGGGGTCTTGATTGGGACCCTCGCAGCATGGGGGTCATGTGGGGACACTGTAAGTGTCTCGATGGGGACCCCTAGCATTGGGAGGGTTAATGTTAGGTGGTGTGGGGGTACTTAAAGTACCCCCGTGGCCGGTATTGTGCATTAGTATGCCGCAAGCCCTTTAAGGACCGGGGCGGGGAATTAAAATTTTTAAATGAAGTTGGGGTCCTCTTTGGTACCCTGCTGCAAGGATTAATGTGGGTACACTGCAGGGGTCCTGATGGGGACCCCCAGCATGCGGTTAATGTGGTGACCCGATCGGTACCCTCACATCATGGGGTTAATCTGGGGACCCTGCGGGGTCCCGATCGAGACTCCTGCATCATTGGGATCTTATTTAGGAGTGGGGGGGGGGGGGGTAAGGTGCAGTACGTAAGGAGCATACGTAAGGGCTTCTAAAGCCCTTGCGGGTCTTCCTTAGCACATGTAGGACTTTGTCCTTAATTTGCAATTTGCGAGTGTGGATACGTTTGTGAACTTGGAGGAATAGGGATTTGAAATTTTAGCGCTGCAAAAGTGACAGACCAAAGCCCTCAGAGTGGTGTAGGCCAAAAGTTTTCCGGACGCCATTTTCACACGGCCGTAACTCGTGACACGATCCAAGGTCGCAAAACGACACCAATTGAATAGCAACTTTCACTGTAATCTCATTTGCGGGCGCTCGGATCTCAAATTCGGCCAATTGAATGAGGCTCTATGAGTTTTTATTAGGTGCATAATCAACCTTTCCTTATTTTCTTCCCCAATTTTTCCCACCTCCCTTTTTCTCTCCCACTTTTAGCTTCTCTCCTTTGTCTTCTTCTTAGTGTAAATTTTCTAATCTACAGATCACTGCTTTTTCCAATACTAAAATGCTGAGTTAAATCGAGGTGTAACTTCAGTTTTCGAGGTCCTGGGTGCCCCCCCCTTGCTGTAGGTAAGCTTTTTATGTATTTGTTGTGTGTATTTATTGTGTTTTTCATGTTTTCATGTGCACAGGTTTCGGCCGTTTTTTGCGAGGTCGTAATGGGTCGTAACGCATCTCATATTTTTGTTTCGCAACTCCATCAATTTTGCGAGGTCCGCAGCCCGCATGCTCAGAACTATATATGTGATTATATGGGCTTTCCATGTTTGCAGGGACACTACATCAGTTTCAGCCAGTGGAGGGAACAGAAGATTATTACACCGATAACCTAACTGATGAAGTGCTCTCACAGACTAGTTTCCATTGTTATAAAGTCTACTTTCTTGAACTCTGCCTCAACTTTGTGAAGATTCAGGAACAATTTGGATGAGACTTTCCATTCTCAATTCTTCACTTCAGGATGAGCCAAATGAACAACAGCTATGTATGTACTCACCAATATCGCGCCATACATATAGGCAGACAGTATATCGAGAGGGACATCTTACAGTTTTTAGGCAGCCTTTTACACCGACAAGACACTTGAGAGCTTCACCTGCATTGAAAAAAGAGATAAACTTGTGCTTAGAATAACTATTAAGAAAGATGTGTAGAGTCTTATGGCCATGAGCGTCGTTAATGTCCTGGTTCAATTACTCTTTTCTGTTCTAAGCCAATTAAAATTGACAAAACCCCACACACAAAACTCACCCTTTGTTACATAATTGTTTTCTTTGTTTCCTAATGAAGTAATTTACAACCCAATATTTCCTCATCCATCCAACGTGTGACTTACCAAGCTGCCAAGGTACGAGGAGCATCATTACAGCCAACAGGATGGGATAACCAGAGGCCATCTTCTATGTGACACAGGATAAGACCTGGACACTAGATAACTCTTTCTCATTCTCTTATTACATTAGTGTCCAGGTCTTATACTAAATATGTACATGGACAGGACCAGATAATGTATGTGTTTAGATAACTCTCTGTCATTCTCTTATTACATTAACTGGTCCTGTCCATGTACATATTTAGGATAAGACCTGGACACTAATGTAATAAGAGAATGAGAGAGAGTTATCTAAACACATACATTATCTGGTCCTGTCCATGTACATATTTAGTATAAGACCTGGACACTAATGTAATAAGAGAATGAGAGAGAGTTATCTAAACACATACATTATCTGGTTCTGTCCATGTACATATTTAGTATAAGACCTGGACACTAATGTAATAAGAGAATGAGAGAGAGAGAGTTATCTAAACACATACATTATCTGGTCCTGTCCTTGTACATATTTAGTATAAGACCCTGACACCAATGTAATAAGAGAATGAGAGAGAGAGTTATCTAAACACATACATTATCTGGTCCTGTCCATGTACATATTTAGGATAAGACCTGGACACTAATGTAATAAGAGAATGAGAGAGAGTTATCTAAACACATACATTATCTGGTCCTGTCCATGTACATATTTAGGATAAGACCTGGACACTAATGTAATAAGAGAATGAGAGAGAGTTATCTAAACACATACATTATCTGGTCCTGTCCATGTACATATTTAGTATAAGACCTGGACACTAATGTAATAAGAGAATGAGAGAGTTATCTAAACACATACATTATCTGGTTCTGTCCATGTACATAATTAGTATAAGACCTGGACACTAATGTAATAAGAGAATGAGAGAGAGTTATCTAAACACATACATTATCTGGTCCTGTCCATGTACATATTTAGGATAAGACCTGGACACTAATGTAATAAGAGAATGAGAGAGAGTTATCTAAACACATACATTATTTGGTCCTGTCCTTGTACATATTTAGTATAAGACCTGGAAACTAATGTAATAAGAGAATGAGAGAGAGTTATCTAAACACATACATTATCTGGTCCTGTCCATGTACATATTTAGGATAAGACCTGGACACTAATGTAATAAGCGAATGAGAGAGAGTTATCTAAACACATTCATTATCTAGTCCTGTCCATGTACATATTTAGTATAGACCTGGACACTAATGTAATAAGCGAATGAGAGAGAGTTATCTAAACACATTCATTATCTAGTCCTGTCCATGTACATATTTAGGATAAGACCTGGACACTAATGTAATAAGAGAACGATAGAGAGTTATCTAAACACATACATTATCTGGTCCTGTCCATGTACATATTTAGGATAAGACCTGAACACTAATGTAATAAGAGAATGAGAGAGAGTTATCTAAACACATACATTATCTGGTCCTGTCCTTGTACATATTTAGGATAAGACCTGGACACTAATGTAATAAGAGAATGAGAGAGAGTTATCTAAACACATACATTATCTGGTCCTGTCCATGTACATATTTAGTATAAGACATGGAAAATAATGTAATAAGAGAATGAGAGAGAGTTATCTAAACACATTCATTATCTAGTCCTGTCCATGTACATATTTAGGATAAGACCTGGACACTAATGTAATAAGAGAATGAGAGAGAGTTATCTAAACACATACATTATCTGGTCCTGTCCATGTACATATTTAGTTTAAGACGTGGACACTAATGTAATAAGAGAAAGAGAGAGAGTTATCTAAACACATACATTATCTGGTCCTGTCATTGTACATATTTAGTATAAGACATGGAAACTAATGTAATAAGAGAATGAGAGAGAGTTATCTAAACACATACATTATCTGGTCCTGTCATTGTACATATTTAGTATAAGACATGGAAACTAATGTAATAAGAGAATGAGAGAGAGTTATCTAAACACATACATTATATACATTATCTGGCCCTGTCCTTGTACATATTTAGGATAAGACCTGGAGTCTAATGTAATAAGAGAATGAGAGAGAGTTATCTAAACACATTCATTATCTGGTACTGTCCATGTACATATTTAGTATAAGACCTGGACACTAATGTAATAAGAGAATGAGAGAGAGTTATCTAAACACATACATTATATACATTATCTGGTACTGTCCATGTACATATTTAGTATAAGACCTGGACACTAATGTAATAAGAGAATGAGAGAGAGTTATCTAAACACATACATTATCTGGTCATGTCCATGTACATATTTAGGATAAGACCTGGACACTAATGTAATAAGAGAATGAGAGAGAGTTATCTAAACACATACATTATCTGGTCCTGTCCTTGTACATATTTAGGATAATACCTGGAGTTTAATGTAATAAGAGAATGAGAGAGAGTTATCTAAACACATACATTATCTGGTCCTGTCCTTGTACATATTTAGGATAAGACCTGGACACTAATGTAATAAGAGAATGAGAGAGAGTTATCTAAACACATACATTATCTGGTCCTGTCCTTGTACATATTTAGGATAAGACCTGGACACTAATGTAATAAGAGAATGAGAGAGAGTTATCTAAACACATACATTATCTGGTCCTGTCCTTGTACATATTTAGGATAAGACCTGGACACTAATGTAGTAAGTGAATGAGAGAGAGTTATATAAACACATACATTATCTAGTCCTGTCCATGTACATATTTAGGATAAGACCTGAAGACTAATGTAATAAGAGAATGAGAGAGAGTTATCTAAACACATACATTATCTGGTCCTGTCCATGTACATATTTAGGATAAGACCTGGACACTAATGTAATAAGAGAAAGAGAGAGAGTTATCTAAACACATACATTATTTGGTCCTGTCCTTGTACATATTTAGTATAAGATCTGGACACTAATGTAATAAGAGAATGAGAGAAAGTTATCTAAACACATACATTATCTGGTTTTGTCCTTGTACATATTTAGTATAAGACCTGGACACTAATGTAATAAGACAATGAGAGAGAGTTATCTAAACACATAAATTATCTGGTCCTGTCCATGTACATATTTAGTATAAGACCTGGACACTAATGTAATAAGAGAATGAGAGAGAGTTATCTAAACACATACATTATCTGGTCCTGTCCATGTACATATTTAGTATAAGACCTTAAAAATAATGTAATAAGAGAATGAGAGAGAGTTATCTAAACACATACATTATCTGGTCATGTCCATATTTAGTATAAGACCTGGACACTAATGTAATAAGACACTGAGAGAGAGTTATCTAAACACATACATTATCTGGTCCTGTCCATGTACATATTTAGTATAAGACCTGGACACTAATGTAATAAGAGAATGAGAGAGAGTTATCTAAACACATACATTATCTGGTCCTGTCCATGTACATATTTAGTATAAGACCTAGACACTAATGTAATAAGAGAATGAGAGAGAGTTATCTAAACACATACATTATCTGGTCCTGTCCTTGTACATATTTAGGATAAGACCTGGACACTAATGTAATAAGAGAATGAGAGAGAGTTATCTAAACACATACATTATCTGGTCCTGTCCTTGTACATATTTAGTATAAGACCTGGAGTTTAATGTAATAAGAGAATGAGAGAGAGTTATCTAAACACATTGTAGCAGGGTGCCCCCTTCTGGCGGGGTTTGCGTCCTGCACTTTCTTATCTTTTCTTTATACAGGGAGGAAGACACAGCAGGCTTGTTCAAAGTTGAGTTGTACTGCTATTTTATTCATAGCACAAAAACAACAAAAACAGTGCTTATATTCAGCAAATAAAATAAAACCCTGCATAAACGTGCTGACTAAACTCTGCAACGCCCTGACTATATCCGGCCAGCTTCTCTGGCTCCGGAGAGTGCCACCTTGTGGCCAGGAAACAAAACAGTCTTTGGATGTCTTTTCCTCTATGGCTTCTGCCAATAGTGGGTGAAGCATAGGGCCCACCCTTCTCTCCCTTGCTTCACCCCAGGGACCCTTGACACCTTCTTGTGTTGAGGGAAGGTTATGCTTACTTAGCACACTCTTCTCCCTGGGGCATTTGTAATCCTTTTTCGGGTGTGCTCAAAATACATGTAGGTGGCACCAACCTTGTATCCCTTATTGCATCCAGCTTCCTAGGGATGGGGTCTTTGGATAATCCTTCCTCGGGGGAATATTTCTGATACCTCCGAAGTCCTCTCTGTGGACACACACTGGAATATAATAGTCTTCCTGACTGTCTCGCTCCAGCACAAATCCCAGCTCTCTGGATCCCAGAGGCAGCTGAGCTGTTCAGGGCTTCCTGCTGCAACACACACAGCCCACGGCTCTTAGGCCCAAGCCTAAGTGAGAGAAACTCCACCCATCTCTCTGCTGCTTTTAAAGGCAGTATCCAGCTGGGTTTCCATTTAGCCTCTGATAACTGTCTGGATTTAACTCTTTCCATCCTCTTACAGAGCTCTCTTGTGACCCCTAGTGGCACTCCATCACAACATACATTATCTGGTCATGTCCATGTACATATTTAGTATAGGACCTGGACACTAATGTAATAAGAGAATGAGAGAGAGTTATCTAAACACATACATTATCTGGTCCTGTCCATGTACATATTTAGTATAAGACCTGGACACTAATGTAATAAGACACTGAGAGAGAGTTATCTAAACACACACATTATCTGGTCCTGTCCATGTACATATTTAGTATAAGACCTGGACACTAATGTAATAAGAGAATGAGAGAGAGTTATCTAAACACATACATTATCTGGTCCTGTCCATGTACATATTTAGTATAAGACCTGGACACTAATGTAATAAGAGAATGAGAGAGAGTTATCTAAACACATACATTATCTGGTTCTGTCCATGTACATATTTAGTATAAGACCTGGACACTAATGTAATAAGAGAATGAGAGAGAGAGAGTTATCTAAACACATACATTATCTGGTCCTGTCCTTGTACATATTTAGTATAAGACCCTGACACCAATGTAATAAGAGAATGAGAGAGAGAGTTATCTAAACACATACATTATCTGGTCCTGTCCATGTACATATTTAGGATAAGACCTGGACACTAATGTAATAAGAGAATGAGAGAGAGTTATCTAAACACATACATTATCTGGTCCTGTCCATGTACATATTTAGGATAAGACCTGGACACTAATGTAATAAGAGAATGAGAGAGAGTTATCTAAACACATACATTATCTGGTCCTGTCCATGTACATATTTAGTATAAGACCTGGACACTAATGTAATAAGAGAATGAGAGAGTTATCTAAACACATACATTATCTGGTTCTGTCCATGTACATAATTAGTATAAGACCTGGACACTAATGTAATAAGAGAATGAGAGAGAGTTATCTAAACACATACATTATCTGGTCCTGTCCATGTACATATTTAGGATAAGACCTGGACACTAATGTAATAAGAGAATGAGAGAGAGTTATCTAAACACATACATTATTTGGTCCTGTCCTTGTACATATTTAGTATAAGACCTGGAAACTAATGTAATAAGAGAATGAGAGAGAGTTATCTAAACACATACATTATCTGGTCCTGTCCATGTACATATTTAGTATAAGACCTGAACACTAATGTAATAAGAGAATGAGAGAGAGTTATCTAAACACATACATTATCTGGTCCTGTCCTTGTACATATTTAGTATAAGACCTGGAGTTTAATGTAATAAGAGAATGAGAGAGAGTTATCTAAACACATTGTAGCAGGGTGCCCCCTTCTGGCGGGGTTTGCGTCCTGCACTTTCTTATCTTTTCTTTATACAGGGAGGAAGACACAGCAGGCTTGTTCAAAGTTGAGTTGTACTGCTATTTTATTCATAGCACAAAAACAACAAAAACAGTGCTTATATTCAGCAAATAAAATAAAACCCTGCATAAACGTGCTGACTAAACTCTGCAACGCCCTGACTATATCCGGCCAGCTTCTCTGGCTCCGGAGAGTGCCACCTTGTGGCCAGGAAACAAAACAGTCTTTGGATGTCTTTTCCTCTATGGCTTCTGCCAATAGTGGGTGAAGCATAGGGCCCACCCTTCTCTCCCTTGCTTCACCCCAGGGACCCTTGACACCTTCTTGTGTTGAGGGAAGGTTATGCTTACTTAGCACACTCTTCTCCCTGGGGCATTTGTAATCCTTTTTCGGGTGTGCTCAAAATACATGTAGGTGGCACCAACCTTGTATCCCTTATTGCATCCAGCTTCCTAGGGATGGGGTCTTTGGATAATCCTTCCTCGGGGGAATATTTCTGATACCTCCGAAGTCCTCTCTGTGGACACACACTGGAATATAATAGTCTTCCTGACTGTCTCGCTCCAGCACAAATCCCAGCTCTCTGGATCCCAGAGGCAGCTGAGCTGTTCAGGGCTTCCTGCTGCAACACACACAGCCCACGGCTCTTAGGCCCAAGCCTAAGTGAGAGAAACTCCACCCATCTCTCTGCTGCTTTTAAAGGCAGTATCCAGCTGGGTTTCCATTTAGCCTCTGATAACTGTCTGGATTTAACTCTTTCCATCCTCTTACAGAGCTCTCTTGTGACCCCTAGTGGCACTCCATCACAACATACATTATCTGGTCATGTCCATGTACATATTTAGTATAGGACCTGGACACTAATGTAATAAGAGAATGAGAGAGAGTTATCTAAACACATACATTATCTGGTCCTGTCCATGTACATATTTAGTATAAGACCTGGACACTAATGTAATAAGACACTGAGAGAGAGTTATCTAAACACACACATTATCTGGTCCTGTCCATGTACATATTTAGTATAAGACCTGGACACTAATGTAATAAGAGAATGAGAGAGATTTATCTAAACACATACATTATCTGGTCCTGTCCTTGTACATATTTAGGATAAGACTTGGACACTAATGTAATAAGAGAATGAGAGAGAGTTATCTAAACACATACATTATCTGGTCATGTCCATGTACATATTTAGTATAAGACCTGAACACTAATGTAATAAGAGAATGAGAGAGAGTTATCTAAACACATACATTATCTGGTCCTGTCCTTGTACATATTTAGGATAAGATCTGGACACTAATGTAATGAAAGAATGAGAGAGAGTTATCTAAACACATACATTATCTGGTCCTGTACTTGTACATATTTAGTATGAGACCTGGACACTAATGTAATAAGAGAATGAGAGAGAGTTATCTAAACACATACATTATCTGGTCCTGTCCTTGTACATATTTAGGATAAGATCTGGACACTAATGTAATAAGAGAATGAGAGAGAGTTATCTAAACACATACATTATCTGGTCCTGTCCATGTACATATTTATTATAAGACCTGAACACTAATGTAATAAGAGAATGAGAGAGAGTTATCTAAACACATACATTATCTGGTCCTGTCCTTGTACATATTTAGTATAAGACCTGGAGTTTAATGTAATAAGAGAATGAGAGAGAGTTATCTAAACACATACATTATCTGGTCCTGTCCTTGTTCATATTTAGGATAAGACCTGGACACTAATGTAATAAGAGAATGAGAGAGAGTTATCTAAACACATACATTATCTAGTCCTGTCCATGTACATATTTAGGATAAGACCTGAAGACTAATGTAATAAGAGAATGAGAAAGAGTTATCTAAACACATACATTATCTGGTCCTGTCCATGTACATATTTAGTATAAGACCTGGACACTAATGTAATAAGAGAATGAGAGAGAGTTATCTAAACACATACATTATCTGGTCCTGTCCATGTACATATTTAGTATAAGACCTGGACACTAATGTAATAAGAGAATGAGAGAGAGTTATCTAAACACATACATTATCTAGTCCTGTCCTTGTACATATTTAGGATAAGACCTGGACACTAATGTAATAAGAGAATGAGAGAGAGTTATCTAAACACATACATTATTTGGTCCTGTCCTTGTACATATTTAGTATAAGAGCTGGACACTAATGTAATAAGAGAATGAGAGAAAGTTATCTAAACACATACATTATCTGGTCCTGTCCTTGTACATATTTAGGATAAGACCTGGACACTAATGTAATAAGAGAATGAGAGAGAGTTATCTAAACACATACATTATCTGGTCCTGTCCATGTACATATTTAGTATAAGACCTGGACACTAATGTAATAAGAGAATGATAGAGAGTTATCTAAGCACATACATTATCTGGTCCTGTCCATGTACATATTTAGTATAAGACCTGGACAGTAATGTAATAAGACAATGAGAGAGAGTTATCTAAACACATACATTATCTGGTCCTGTCCATGTGCATATTTAGTATAAGACCTGGACACTAATGTAATAAGAGAATGAGAGAGAGTTATCTAAACACATACATTATCTGGTCCTGTCCTTGTACATATTTAGTATAAGACCTGGACACTAATGTAATAAGAGAATGAGAGAGAGTTATCTAAACACATACATTATCTGGTCCTGTCCTTGTACATATTTAGGATAAGACCTGGACACTAATGTAATAAGAGAATGAGAGAGAGTTATCTAAACACATACATTATTTGGTCCTGTCCTTGTACATATTTAGTATAAAATCTGGACACTAATGTAATAAGAGAATGAGGAGAAGTTATCTAAAACACATACATTATCTGGTCCTGTCCTTGTACATATTTAGGATAAGACCTGGACACTAATGTAATAAGAGAATGAGAGAGAGTTATCTAAACACATACAATTATCTGGTCCCTGTCCATGTACATATTTAGTATAAAGACCTGGACACCTAATGTAATAAGAGAATGATAGAGAGTTATCTAAAGCACATACATTATCTGGTCCTGTCCATGTACATATTTAGTATAAGACCTGGACACTAATGTAATAAGAGAATGAGAGAGAGTTATCTAAACACATACATTATCTGGTCCTGTCCATGTACATATTTAGTATAAGACTGGACACTAATGTAATAAGAGAATGAGAGAGAGTTATCTAAACACATACATTATCTGGTCCTGTCCATGTACATATTTAGTATAAGACCTGGACACTAATGTAATAAGAGAATGAGAGAGAGTTATCTAAACACATACATTATCTGGTCCTGTCCATGTACATATTTAGTATAAGACCTGGACACTAATGTAATAAGAGAATGAGAGAGAGTTATCTAAACACATACATTATCTGGTCCTGTCCATGTACATATTTAGTATAAGACCTGAACACTAATGTAATAAGAGAATGAGAGAGAGTTATCTAAACACATACATTATCTGGTCCTGTCCATGTACATATTTAGTATAAGACCTGGACACTAATGTAATAAGAGAATGAGAGAGAGTTATCTAAACACATACATTATCTGGTCCTGTCCATGTACATATTTAGGATAAGACCTGGACACTAATGTAATAAGAGAATGAGAGAGAGTTATCTAAACACATACATTATCTGGTCCTGTCCATGTACATATTTAGGATAAGACCTGTGT
>JAPZIH010000736.1:60774-152612 GCA_027410445.1 Discoglossus pictus
CATGAGAGGAAATGACTAATAACTCCATTAATGTAGGCCTAACTTTCTTTTTCCCCAAGACATCCCCTATGTATTGCTGAAGCGGTCCGAAATGTTTATCGGACCATGCAGACGTGTCCTGGGGGAACAGATCTCTTCGTTGAATACTCCACTTGATCTATCCAAGGTAGAGAACCACATGTAGATGTCCGAACATGTATCAATGTGTGATAGTTGTGATCTTCCCTTTCTATTACAGGATGCACTGGTGTCTCTCTCTCTCTCTCTCTCTCTCTCCACCCCTGTTTACCCTTAATTTATTGAGTCACACAAGTCTTCTGCTAACTATCCCAATGAACCCTTTCCACTATGTTTTCTCTTGTCTTCTTCCTCACATCCCCTGCCTTTTCCTCAGACTCTTCTTTACTTCTCCCCTTTTTGTCTGCATCATTTTCATTTCAACTCTCATGCCCACCTCTCTCCTTTTATTCGCCCATCACCTAATCCTACTCAAGCTGTGGTTAAACTATGTGTCTCCTGACTGTCCCATCTGCAGATTACATTATCTGTCCACATGGGGCAGATACCTTATTACAAAATAGTGCATCGCACTTTACATCTGATCCCTTTCCTCTCCGACTAATGCATATCTTTCTACTTGACACAACCTCCTTCCTATGTATCTCTCACTTACTTATTAACCTTGCTATTCCTTATCTACTCTTCCCCATGTCCATTACCTTTACCTTGGAAGTGGTGATTTTCTAATCTTGTGTGGGCCTTTGTGAACAAATCATTTATCAACAGACTTTACGCTCCAAACAGGGCCCTCCATTTTCTTGCGTTGTCAATATTACATACTGTATATGTCCGGGTTCTTCTCTCCTGTAATAGCGTTACGGAATATGTTTGCACAATACAAATAAATGAGAATTCGACTAATCCTAATATTCCCACATCAGGACAAATTAGTCTGGGCCATCATTATCATCGTACAGATGGTTAGCTTGTACGAGATCCCAATGCCTAACATGTGTGCCGACATACCTACATCTGTTGGTGGCTGCTCATATGGCATATGTAAGGTTTCCACTAATATATTATTTGTGTGTTTGTATTCCAGATCCTGGTCAGAACAAGGCATGACGATAAACATCCTGACATTCCGTGGCCATGTCAATGTCCTCATGTATGTGCATGTGTCCGTTTCATTGCTTTGTTGGATCCAGTTTGATATCTGATGACCTTGACTGAATAGCCGATATGTGTCACGAGACAATTTCAATATACAATGCAGATGTGATGTGACATCTGTCAGCTGATGTTCCTGGTATATCCACAGCATGTGTATGCTCATATAGTCTATCTCGATTCACAGGTACCTATTGGTTTAGACATTCTATCCTCTCCTCTACTTGGACTGTTGTGAAGCCTGCAGCACCAACCCTTCAAGATCTTTTCTTCAGTGCTGATGTGACCCTCCCTGTGCATATGGGGAAGAGTAAATCCAGGCTTGGGACTTAACAGTTGAGGAGGTTACGTTAATCTTCAGTTATGCATATTCAACAACAGTGAGTATAGATGCTCAATCAGAGAACAAACTATCACTGATATTGCCTGGTTTGTTGTGAGTTCTCTGCAATAAGTAACATCTGACTGATATGGTCCTGGTCAGGTCACCATCTTTTTGACCAAGGCTATCTATGTGCTGCTTATTGTTGCGTGAGAACTGACGTTATGGGCTCATAGCATTCACTGATTGAGCACTTATACTTCTGATGTGGCATCAGAGTGTCCGTTTAACACCCAAGCATACATTTTGCTCTCCCCATATGTATATCACCTTATTCTGGATTATTATGGTGTTTCCTTATTGACTGTTATATATATGTCGGAACAATAATGAGATCTATTATATTGCCTAATGTTGGTTGATATACTGTACATCCCCTGATCATCCATATCAATGTAATTTTCCATGCCTGCATACCTGTGTTGATTAATCAACTTGTGGCTTTGTGGCAAGCTTGCCTTGTTAATTTCGTGAAATATTAAATATGATTTATCTGCGATGTTGTTTGTGTCTGCCTCATCAATGTTGATACCATAGCATTTCCGGAACATCAATAAAAGGACCTTCAGACTCCACATCTGTGCTCTGCACCATCAGTTAGGGGTGTCAATAGAATTCTCAGTGTGTTTGCATTACTGATTTCAAACATAAGGGAAGGTTGGTATTAACAATCTATATGACGCAGAAACAGACAAATGAGACAGGTTTCTGTAAGTGGCTCACATCCTAATAGTGAACATACAGGGCCTCATTCAATTGCGATTTTGCCAATTGAATGGGGCTCAAAATAAGCACAGAACATATATTGTGTCAAACAGATTTTAGTTAGTGAAAACCTTGATTTGGTAAAGATGTTTACTAACTCAACCATTTTTCAGAGAATATATGTTATGTGCTTATTTCAAGCCCTATTCAATTGGCCAAATTGCAATTAAATGAGGGCCACAGTATCTAACATAAGTGAGTACACCCGTCACATTGTTGTTAACATTTTAGTATATCTTTTCATGTGACAACACTGAAGAAATGACACTCTTTTTCGGACCCATCAATAACTCAATACCCAGCCATTAATGTCTAAACCATTGTCACCAAAAGTGAGTACACCCTTAATTTGAAATGTCAAAATTGACATGAAATGTCAATTATGTGTGGCCACCATTATTTGCCAGAACTGCATTAACCCTCATGGCCAGGGAGTTCACCCGAGCTTCCCAGGTTGCCACTGGAGTCCTCTTCCACTCCTTAATGATACATCAGAGCTGGTTGATGCTAGAGACCTTGCACTCCCCCACCGTCAGTTTGAGGATGCCCCACAGATGCTCAATATGGTTTTGGTCTGTCGACAAGCTTGGCCAGTCCATCACCTTTACCTTCTTTAGCAAGGCAGTGTCGTCTTAGCGGTGTGTTTAGGGTCGTTATGTTATGTTGCCCTGCAGCCCAGTCTCCCAAGGGAGGGGATCATGTTCTGCTTCAGTATGTCACAGTACATGTTTTCATTCATGCTTCCCTCAATGGACTGTAGCTCCCCAGTGCCAGAGATAAATGGATAAGTCACAACGTACACAAAAACATTTATATGAGATGAACCCATCATTTTGAACCAAAACAGTGATGCAGAGAGAGGGGAGGCAGCATCTGACATCATTAGGTAAATGCATATAGTGGGAATCCACACAACATATTAGCGAAAACATCTATACACATGCATATATGTTTGGTCTGGGCCTGCATGCATGCTGCCAGCACTGAGGAGCTACAGTTCTTTGAGGGAACCCATGAATGCCAACATGTACTGTGACAAACTGAGAAAGAGCATGATCCCTCAGATAGGAGAACAGGCCGCAGGGCAGTATTCCAACATGCTAACGACCACAAACACACCTCCAAGCCGACCACTGCCTGGCTAAAGAAGCTGAAGGTCAAAAGTTGATGAACTGGCCAAGTAGGTCACCAGACCTAAACCCTATTGAGCATCTGTGGGGTACTCCTCAAATGGAAGGTGTGGAGTGTAACGGAACCCATCACTGTTTTACCCTGTTTTATGGTTATGGTTAAAATATGATCATACTGTTATACTGTATGTATGTTGGTTTCTGCTCGGCAAAATCTTAGCCCAGCCTATTGCAGACCTTGGCATAATAGATAATCCTAGTACAGAGACTCATCATAGGATAAGGAAGTCTATTGTATAAAGTGTTTTCATTATCAGACATAACAAAGAAGGATGATCTAAGCAATGTCTGATTGTATCAAAGTAGCCAGGTAGTCTCCGGGAGGTGTGACCCACCTGTTGTCCCTCAATGTGTATTGTGTGGCCAACTATGGGGGATGTGTGTATTGCCTGTGGGAAGAGATGTGTATATATTTATTTCTGGCCAACAAAATAAAGTCAGTATTCATTTGACTCCCAATTGAGTGTGGGCAAATATTGGAGGTTGGGAATGGTGAGACTGTAGTGCTTCTTGGATATTGTACCGTATACCAGCGGAGATATTGGACTGCGTGTTCCAACTCCATTACAGGGAGTGCAAGGTCTCTAACATCCACCAGCTCCATGATATCATCATGAAGGAGTGGAAGAGGACTCCAGTGGCAACCTGTGAAACTCTGGGGAACTCCATCCCCATGAGGGTTAAGTCAGTGCAGGAAAATAATGGTGGCCACACAAAATAATCGCCAATTTCACTTAGGGGTGGACTCACTTTTGATATTTCCCCTGAATTAATCTATCCATGTGTCATGAACATGAATATCATGCATCACCGTTACTGTAATCAAACTCATGAATATTACCTCCACCCTCAGCTGCACTAGTGGCTGTTACCCCAACCCTACATTAACACAGGGCTGGTATATTGAAGGAAGATGTATGTACTAATCCAATAACGTTGGTGTGTAGCATTCATGTGGTGTTTACCAATCATGGTACAGTACAAACGAAAACAAACAATGATAATGTGAGCATAATGTTTAATCTTATGCTTTAAAATTATTTACAAAAAAAAAAAAAACGGGAGGCAGAAAATCAGGAACATCAATAAATTGGAACCTAAAGAGATAAGAACAAGACATCAATTAGAACAATATACGCATTGACTGCAACACCTCAACGTCAATACATCTTAGACATCAATTGCTTCTATATGCAACATGAACATGTTCTCACCTATTTACGCTTCCGCTTGTGTGTTTCTTGGCTCTCCTGGCCTTTTGAAGATGTTCCCCTAGGTCGGCCCGACCTCTTCTAATGTTTGGAGGGTCTTCCGGCCTGGATGCTGGGGACAGGGTCTGGGATGTGGAAGGTGGGGAGTTGGAAGGGGTAGCCCGGTCTTGGTGCTGGCCTTCTCGGGCCATTTCAGGCCTTCGGGCGTACTCCTCCATTAACTGATTATGACGCCTCGCCTCCTGGAACATCCGCTGTTTTTGAAGTGTCATTTGAGCAAAGACTCTGTCATTCTGGCGTCTCCTCTCCTGTAAGTTCCGGGCGTTGTTGCGTCTCCTCTCCTGTAAGTTCCGGGCGTTGTTGCGTCTCCTCTCCTGGAAGTTCCGGGCGTTATTGCGTCTCCTCTCCTCGAGCTTCTTGGCATCATGGCGTCTCATCTCCAGCATGAACTGTTGATTTTGCTCACGCTCATGCTGGAGATGAGCCAGGAAATCTGTGCACTGGGCCGCTGACAGCGCAGGACTAAGTGGCAGCAACCCAGACCACTGTGTCCTCTGGGTGGAGGCACTGCTGACTGGTGTGTCCTGCCTGGGAGACGCCTGCTGGGCCTGCGGGGCCGGAGTGGCTGGCTGGGCCTGCTGGTCCTACGGGGCCTGTTGGTCCGGAGTGGCCACAGTGGTTGTCTGTGCCTGCAGGCCTGTTGGTCCTGAGTGGCCACAGTGGCTGTCTGTGCCTGCGGGGCCTGTTGGGCCGGAGTGGCCACAGCGGCTGTCTGTGCCTGCGGGGCCTGTTGGTCTTGAGTGGCCACAGCGGCTGTCTGTGCCTGCAGGGCCTGTTGGTCCTGAGTGGCCACAGCGGCTGTCTGTGCCTGCGGGGCCTGTTGGTCTTGAGTGGCCACAGCGGCTGTCTGTGCCTGCGGGGCCTGTTGGTCCTGAGTGGCCACAGTGGCTGTCTGGGCCTGCGGGGCCTGTTGGGCCGGAGTGGCCACAGTGGCCTGCTGGTCCTGCGGGGGCCACATGCCCTGCCGGGGGCCCATGCTCCAGGGCAGCATTGTTTGGGAATCCATATTGGGGGCCCAACCGGAATGGGACCACATTGGGTGGCCCCACATTTTGCCAGCCCACATTGTCTGGGAGCCAGGCGGTGCCATTATCCTGGCTGGAGGCAATTGCTGGCACCTTGTGGATGGCCCAGGCGGACTTTGATAGGAGGGCCCTGCTACAGGTGAAGTTGACGCAGGTGGTCCTGCATCTTCAGAAGGTGCAGGAACCTGCGGAGGCAGGGGACGCCTGGATGGTACTGAAATGAGACAAGATTTTGATTTGAGTATTGTTGTTTCCATATCTCTGAGATCAGAGTGACTTGTAATTGGCTGTGAATGTTTGACGCCAATCAAAATTGATTTGCATCATTAGTATTGTGGATCCTGGCTGGGATCTTTCCTGTTATGTGACACCGACTACTGGCAGCAGCAGTTGGACCAAGGGGCTGATAGATGGCGCTGCCACTGTTATATACATCATTTTCAACTTACACAGAAGCCCAAAAGCACTAGCCCTCACACTTATCCGAACCCCTTACCTTAACAACACCATAACCCACTAAATATGCATGATTATATAATCTCCAGGAAAATGCTGTGACATGTAGAGGCTGCTCACTGCTGCTACCAGCAGTCACGGTCAGATAACAGGAAAGGGCCCATGGCTATATGTAATGCTGGTGCGGTGTGCCAACTGCAGTTAATTAGGACACGTGCTTATCTGAATCTGTTGGCCAGTGTGTGAGACAGACCAATCTGTGACCAATCCTCAGCAATGTGAGTTAACATGTTAATGTAACATGGTCCAGATTATGCTGTTACACGACACAAACTTGCAGTCCATCAGAGTCTGTATCCGCATATGCTGCAGTGTGCACAACCATACATGTAGTCTCATGGGGATGTACCAGCTATACCGGACCTATCCTGTTGTATGTGCGCATCTCTGGAAGTGCCCCGCCAACGACTCTAGCTACGCCAGCCCAGCAGGCCAGGTAAGTGGTTTGGGTTTCAGGTTCTGGCTACAGTTAGGGGGGATGGGTTAGAGTTAGAAAGTGGGGTTTAGGGGGTTAGGGTTAGAGGGTTAGGGGCTTTGGGTGTACCAACTATTTTTGACGGCTACATGGGGACGCAAGCGCAGCCGCATCCCTAGAGTCGGCGGCGGCACTCTTCCAGCACATACTGAAATGCCCACATAAAACAGGATACATCCGCTATACCTATAATCAAAATGTACATGAATTCTAAGCAGTAGGAGGGTTAAGCCAAACAGCTAGGGATGGGCCAGTTTAACATGGAGTAGAGTGTGACAGGGGAACTCATGACAATATACAAACAATTGCAATGGAGTTGTCATGTATGCTTTATATGCACTGGGAACCAACAGCAAACATAACAGTAACATCAATAGATTTGCAAAACGGTATCATAATCAGTTGTGGGAGGAGGTATTGGACATATATTTCATTGCTAACAATTCTGACAAGTATATTTCTTTACACTGGATTTACATGATTTTAGCAGCCTCATATATCTGTAGTCACAACCAGATATCTTACAGTGCAATTCAACGTCAGTTATCTATCTGTGTGGGGTACATGTGCGTACATATGAGGGTGTTAAGGTGTACATGGTACTCACATTGCAGGGTTTCAGGCCGACCGGAGTCCACCAGGCTAGGGAGGCCCACGACTGACGCTGGCCGGATCATGTCGCGGACTGTGGCCTCCCAACCGGGGTATGTGAACGTTTGTGGCGGCCCACCACCGGTTCCACGTGCTGCTTTGGCCTCATCAGCCATCTTCGTTTTTACAGCAATACGGCAGTCTTGAAACCGGTGCTGGACAGACTGCCAGGGACGATTCGCATACCCCAGCGAGGAGACCTCAGCCGCGATCTCCTTCCAGGCATCTGTCCTCTGCCTGGGCCTCACTTCACTCCCACCGGTTAGGATGGAGTGTCGGGCTTGCACTCCTCTAACCAGTGTTTCGATCTCCTGGATGGTAAAGTTTGCTGCCCTTTTGCGTGCCGCAGCAGCTTGCTGGCCAGCCTGTGGCTGGGGGCCCTGCTCTCCCTGACCTCTCCCTTCGCTGCCTTCTCCCTCCATCTCTCCTCCTCTATCTCTCTTGCTCTCACAAAACCTCCAACTCCAAGACCTGTGTGTCCACTTGCACAGCATACAACACAGTCACAGATTACCGAATTTCACTCCCTTTTAAACTATTTGTGCCCTTGATTGTCATCTTCCTATTGGTTAATTGATTTCAGGTTTGATTTTAGGATTACGGGCTTGAGACTTGGCCGTAGCTTCTTAGTGAAGCACGTACGGGTTTGGCGGATGATTGCCCTCCAAGCCCGTAGCTCGTTATTCAAACCCGTGCGGGCTTGCATGATAGATGAAGTTAAATATCTTTATTTGCGCATTTGAGAGTAGGGGAATGTTGAGCTATTAATTCTGAAACCAAACATCACTTTCACTTTTAATAAAAGTACAGGATGGCTTTTCTATGCTACGACTTGTAAGTTAGCCCTTTACGACCCGTAGGTCTATTTTACCCATTTCCGGACTTGACGGAGGCTAATCCCGCAGCCTTTGCGGGTCTGAGGTGCTCCAAGCCCTCGGGACTTTGTCCACGGATATTTGACAAGAATTTGAAAATACAAAAATTGCGGATTTGAGTATAGGGAAATGTTGTGCTATTTTTGCTAACACCTACAATCACTTTATTGTCTCATCAGAGTGCAGGATGGCTTTATTTGGGCTTTATTATGTGCTTAATTGGTGCTAGCGGGACCTGTTTGCTGCAAGTAAGCTGCGGCTCGCTTTTAGCCTTGCAGAGAGGTTTCCCGTAGCAATTGAATAGCAACCGGGGCTTTCTTGCGGCCGAAACTCTTGCGGCCGTTTTAGATCAAAGGCTTTCCTCCGGCGCGAGCAGCCGCAAAGGATAGCAAGGCGCTGGCCGCAAGCCTGCCGGAGCCCCCGGCCGTAAGGGAATAGAATAGCCGAATAGCTTGCGGCCGGTCCTTGCGGCCTCGCAACGGCTGCGGCCGCTAATAGAATGAGGCCCATAGTATTTAAGGTTGAAAAAAAGACTTTCAGTCCATCAAGTTTAACCTTTTAAGATCTCCTCTGATCTGCAATATGCAGATTAACTATTAATTCATTAGTTGTTAATTAATTATTAATCAATTATGTAATGTTTTTTTTTTTTTTTTTATTATTAATTAGTCCAGAGGAAGGCAAATAGAAAAAAAACAAAAAAAACATGCGAGACATAGCCAATTGTCTCAAGGGGAAATGTAAAAAAATTGGATCATTATTGTCTCTCTAATTATCCATGATAACCCTGAATTCCCTTTTTAATTAGAAATAAATCTAGTCCCCTTTTAAAGTTATCTATCGAATCCGCTGTCACCACCTCCTCTGGTAGAGAATTCCACAGATTAACCACCCTTACTGTGAAGTACCCAATCGTTTTACTTCTAACCTCAAGGGATGTCCTCTTGTCAGTTGAAAACCTCTTGGCACAAAAAACTCCCCCGACAAATCTTTATCCTGACCCCCTGGATGTATTTATATAAGGTAATCATATCTCCTCTTAGACGCCTTTTTTCTAGAGAAAATAAGTTTAATTTGGTTAGTCTTTCTTCATATCTTAGCCCCTCCATTCCCCTTATTAGTTTTGTTGCCCTTCTCTGTACCTTTTCCAGCTCTAAAATATCCTTTTTATGAAGTGGTGCCCAAAATTGTACTCCATATTCCAAATTAGGGCGTACTAGAGATTTGTATAGTGACAGAATTAGATTTGCTTCCCTGGCTTCTATACCCTTCTTAATATATGCTAATATTTGATTTGCCTTTGCAGCTGCTGCTTGGCTTTGAGCACTGTTACCTAGGTGGTTGTCCACAAGCACTCCCAAATCCCTTTCAATATCTGATACACCTAGATTTTCTCCATTAAGATTATAAATTGCATGGCTATTTTTCCTTCCCAGATGCATAACCTTACATTTATTTGTATTAAATCTCATCTGCCACTTAGATGCCCATTCCTCTAATTTATGCAAATCCATTTGGAGGGAAAGTACATCATTTTCTGATGTAATTACCTTGCACAACTTAGTGTCATCAGCACAAATGGAGAAAATACTTTCCAGTCCTACTTCTAAGTCATTAATAAATATGTTAAAAAGGAGACGACCTAATACTGAACCCTGAGGAACCCCACTTACCATATTAATCAAACCTAAGTATGTTCCATTGACAACAACCCTTTGCTTCCTGTCTTTAGCAGGCTCGCAATCCATGAAAATATATTTACTGCAATTCCTGTATCCCTTAGTCTGCATAATATTTTTACATGTGGCACTGTATCAAAAGCCTTTTTAAAATCCAAAAAGACTACATCCACTGAGTTGTCTTGATCCAAGTTCTTACTAATCTCCTCATAGAACTAATGTGATTTGTTTGACGTGACCTAACCAGCATAAATCGGTGTTGACTCCTACTTATAATCCTGTTTAAACAGTAATATTCTTGTATATTTTCCCTTACTAACCCTTCTAAAAGCTTCCCCACTACAGAAGTGAGGCTCACTGGTCTATAATTTCCCCCAGATTTGCTCTTGCTCCCTTTTTAAATATAGGTATCACCTCTGCTTTTCTCTAGTCATCCAATTATATATAATGGTTTGCTATTACAGAACCCAGTTCTCTCAGTACCCTTGGATATATTCAATCAGGACCTGGTTCTTTACCAATATTTATTTTATCCATCTTCTTTTTGATTTCTTCCGAAGTTAATTAATTATTTGGTGAAGGTATTGTGGCCCCATTATGTTGCGGTGTCTCAACCACTGGTACCTCCCTTGTGTATACAGAAGAAAATAACCTATTTAGCTCATCTGCCTTTTCCTGGTCACTAATTATCAGACGGCCTGTGTCACATTGTAATGTTCTTATAGATTTCGTCCTGACCTTCTTCCCACTAATATATTTAAAAAATATATGCTCTTCTTTGCAACTAACTTGCCATTTTCTATGTTAACCAGTCTAATAGCCTTTTTGCTGTCATGTGATTTACTTGTATTTACTGTATAATTTAAATGACTGTTTTTACTCTGTATCTTCATCTTTAAACCATTGTTAAGCCAAATGAGCTGTGATTTACTCTGTCTACTTTTATTTTCACATGGTACATGGCGATAAGTATGTATATTAAGTAATGATTTAACAAAACATTTTAAGAATTACATAAAGAATGTGTATATTCAATATAAACATTTATACATTCAGCAAAGACATCATGAAAGCCTTATATACAATAAATAAATAAATAGATAAATAGCATGTAGAAATCCACATACCGTATATACTCGAGTATAAGCTGATACCAGTATAAAAAAAATTGAAAACTTATTGACTTGAGTATAAGCCGAGTGTGGTAAAGAGGGTCCTTCCACCCGTATCCTCCTCCCCCCCCTCCTTATCAACCTCCTCCTTCCCCCCTTATCATCCTCTTTACCCCATAACCTCCTCCTCACTGCACCCTCTCCAATCCCTATACCCCCTCTCTCCTTACCTGTTACTATGCTTCCGATGAGCTGATGCTGATGATGATCCTAACGCTGCATCAGCATCAGCTCATAGGACCATAGTAACAGGTAAGGAGAGAGGGGGTATAGGGATTGGAGAGGGTGCAGTGAGGAGAAGGTTATGGGGGAAGAAGGAGAAGGAGGATGATAAGGGGGAAGGAGGAGGATTTTTTGCCGCCCCTAAAATAGGAAGTAAGTGGGACCCTGACTCGAGTATAAGTTGAAGGGGGGGTTTTCAGCATAAAAAATGTGCTGAAAAAGTCAGCTTATATTCGAGTATATATGGTACATTTATTGACTAGCAATGGCCTAATAGTTGTAAGAGTAATCAGAGTGCCAGCATCTGGGGGATTTTTCTACCCCTTATAAGATATGGCTGGGTACTAAGGGACACCTGGCTTATTTAGAGGGCCAGATGATCCTTGGCATGGCAAGGGGACTGATTTGGGCTGAAATTGGCAATGAAGTGCTTAACAAAATCCAAAAGCATTACCTTCAACTTAGGCAATAAATCTGTTTAGTAAATGTGAGACAACTCACTAATAAGGACTTGTTGAAAGCCTTGTGACAGTGAAAGAGGTGTGTCCTTGGGCATAGGCAATCATTTACAAGAATGTAAATCAGTTTTACAACATAATACAATATTTGCTTTAGAGGGACACAAAGGCCTGTCCTTTACATAATGACCTAGGAAACAACAATGGTATTTATTTCTCCATAACATTAGTCAGAACTCTCTACTCCTTGTGTTTTTTCTATATGTTTGTTCACTGTGCTGTAATGCTTATAATATTAAGAAAAAATAATGCGTTATTGTAACAAGTTTTAGGAACTGACTGTATGACCAATTAAAAGGAAAGGGGTTCTTATCTGTTTCATGTTGCGTCTTGTGTCATTTGACATGGAAGTAGTCCTCCATACATAACATTGCTCTCCATGAATGACACGGATGCAGTGTTACATGGAAGACTATTTTGCAGCTTGAGGGATACAGTAATTGCCTTAAATATATGTACAAACCTTGCTGAAACTGAAGAAAGAAATATTATCTTTTATGTTTAATATTTGTAATAATTATTTATAGTTAGAACTGGAAAGTATTACCTCCAAATTTGCTTGGGACAATACATTTTGAAATATAGTATTAAAAAAATCATGTACTTTCAGTCTAAAGGGATGTACATAAATTAGAAGAATGAGCCGCTAAATGGCAGATTATATATAACACAAATACATTTAAAGTTATACATTTGTGAAAGAAAAATAAGCATATAATGTATAATCTTAATGAAGAAAACAAAACTGACGGTATCAGAGATAGAAAGGGATTTGAGAGTACTGCAAAGGCAAGTAATATATTAGCATGTATTTAGGAGGGTTATGATAGCAAGGGAAGCAAAAATAACTCTGCAACTATAAAATCCCTAGTACACCCTAATTTGGAATATGGAGGACAATTCTGGACAACACTTCAAAAAAAGGAAAAGGTGCAGAGAAGGGCAACAAAACTAATAAGGGCAAAGGAGGGACTAAGCTATGACAAAAGAATAACCACATTAAATTTATTTTATCTAGAAAAAGCACCTAGGAGGGGATATATTTATCATTATAAATGCATCAAAAATCAGGGTTTGTCAAGGGAACAATTTATGCCACAAGATTTTAAACTGACAAGAGGACATCCCTTGATGACCAAAGGTGCAGAATGTGCTCCAGTTAGGCCACTTACCTGTTGGATCCCGTCAGCTATATCTCAAGCCATATCTCTAGCCTCCATGGGGATAACATTTGATCCCAATGTTGACCTATCTCTGAAGGGGTCCATTTGGATTCACATGGCCCCCTAACCTACTACCACAAGTACACTCTTAGTCTGTAACACTATTCCCCTTATACCTAATTGAAAATGACACTGGATTAATTAATTAATATTGACAAATAAATAAATAAACAACTAAATAATTGATTAATAATTAATTAACAACTAAATTATTTATATTTAATCTGCATATTGCAGATCAGAGGAGATCTTAAAAGGTTGAACTCGATGGACTGGAAGTCTTTTTTCAACCTTAATTACTATGTAACTATGTAACTTATGAACTATATCCAAATATAGAAGATCCTCAGTACTACTCAAGTTATTGTGGATACAGAAAAAAGCTAACTTCGTGAGGATCCGCATTTGAGGGGACATTGAGTTTTTTTGCGGGGAGGTCGGGTTTTTGTTGTAAAAAGTCGTGTGTGTGTGTGTTAACACACCCGACGTTGGAGCCTCCACCTGCGCAAATGCGGACCCCCGCTTCGTGAGGATCCGCATTTGCAGGGACGTTGGGATGCTCCACCACCGCAAATGTGGTCCCTCGCTTCGCTGCGCGAGCCCGCAAGCGTTAGCAACAACTCGTATGCTCACAACTATATATGTGATTTGTAATGCTCCAACATAAGACTAAAGACTATCGAGGGCCCTGTTTTGAGCTTAGACTCTTTGTAGAAAATTGTTTTTCCCAAAGCACCCTACAATGTTGGATCTCACTACTTACAATCTAAAGGGAATGAAAGAGGAGGTAGAAACCTGGGAAAGAAAGGATGAAGAATAGCAAGAGACAGGAAGGAGGTGGAATTTTGCCTAGGTGGGAAGGTGTGAAAACTTGGAAAATCATTTGAGGCGACTAGTATGTGATATGCTATTTGCCTCTAGTGGTCAGATAAGATAGCCTGCGTGTGGGACAACTGGGGGTTAACTTGACAGAATGGTGGAGAGTACATATTAGACATAGAGGGGAAAACTACAAACACATGGAATATGGACAGGGTTAGCAGCCCTTGGGACTGAGCATGGAATATAAGAAGAGGGACTGAGGGATGGGTCAGGGTTAGAAGATATATCTCCAGGAGCCAGAAAAAAAGCAGAAATAGAAGATGAGAGTAGGACTTGTAGAAGCATTTCTGCTTATGAACTTTAGAACATGAATGAAATAGTGATTGGAGAAAATGTCAATAAATTAGAAATGTATTAACCAAAACAATTCAAGAAGTACACATTGTTAAAGTACCATTCTTACTTGAATACCTTAATATTATCTTTATTCTTTGTATTGTTATAACAAAAATATTAAAATTACTTTATTTAGATAACTACATGTCTTAATTATCAATTATTTACCAATACCAATAACCAGACGCAAGTAAAATCACTTTTTTATTAATTTGTCTAATAGCACTATCTGTAGCGTGAGTGAGCTATCCATAGCGCTTAGGAGAAATGGCTAAAATTGTCCGATCATGCTTTTCGTATCACGAAAAGTAATAGGATGGTCAGAACCTTCTGCTTAAAAAGATGGTGGCGGCGCCTCTAAATAAAAGCCCCATTGAGAAATCCATTCTACAAAGTGGGGAAATGCGCATCATGGGATTTTAAGAGCTGTCAGACTATCAGTTTGCGGGGATAATGTCAGTGGGATAATATTATACTTAAGAGTGATGCATTGCGTTGTCACACCAGTACATGATTGGGTGAAGCGTCTAAACACAGATGGTTCTTTGAAATAAGAAACCATTCAATATATTACCAATATTTTCTCTCGTCAACTGTCACTAGTGTAGAGGTTGAGCTAATTTGAATTTACTTACTAGGAACTAGGTGAGAGCTTTATGGGCGCCAGTCACAGGGCTAACCCAGAGGGTCATTTCTTCATTTTAGAAAAATCCTTATTTGCCCACATTACTTTAAAAGGGCTATATTTTGGTTATTTACCTGTTGTCATACACTGGTATGCTATAGCTCTTTGTTATATTTCACATTGGTCTGTATACAGAAGTTTACCTATATCCTATATAGTACAATATGAAAATGTGTATATGTATTTGTGTGTAGTCTGGCAGAATTATTTAACTGTTTTATAATTCCCTAATAGGATTTTTGTTTTGAAATATTTAATAAAATATATGTTTTAATTTAGGCGCTTTAGTACAACACAAATACAGTTCTATTGACAATTGGAGTGGGTGCACTCTCTGGCTCTCATACTCTATATTGTTACTAGCGACTTGCCCGTCAAAAATTATGGGGCAATAAAATTTGATGCCATGGGAATGCTGTTTGACACACAATGTAACCCTTTTTGTAATCTGAGGACCTTCGGCGCTCATTGCGAGCCTTGCGCTGAGCGCCTTCAGTGCTCATCGCTTGGCTCGCCATGAGCACCTTTGAAGCTCATGGCGAGCCTCTCCTTTCGTCTACTTTTGCTCCTCTGAGCACCTTCGTCACTCATCAGAAAAATATATATATATTTATCTATATTTAGTTAATCAATAATGAATTAATTAGTTCTTGAATAAATGAATATACTTTACCTATTTGTAATTAATATATCCAGCAATCAATAGCCTGAAGAGCTAACAATCTATTTGTATTTTCCGGCAGCATACAATGTACAGTTTGAGTGTTGGTGCTCCGATGATAAAGTGTAATGAATGTCCCAACTGTGCATTAGAAATTGGTTGTGTAAGGAAATGCGTTGGTGTAGTTGTGTAGATTTGTAATGTTATTAATGTGTTACGCGACTCACAAGCATTTTCCGTCATTTGTAATAGTGTATGTTGTAGTTAGTCAGTGCCTGTGTGAAAGTGCTACTCGTTTGCGAGTGTTTTGCGCGATCCGGGGTCGTGTAGCCTCGTTTTTATTTTTTACGGCGGCCATTTTTTTTCTTGTTTAGGCGATTTTCGTTTGGTGAAACTCATCAAAATCGCCTTAAAGTCGCATTCCTCCTCACTCCCAGAAGTCCTGGCTGTCCCCCGTGCTGTGGGGGATGGTTTTTGTTGTATTTATTTTTATTTTCTTTGTGTTTTTTGTATTTTCGCAGTTCATGCGTTAACCTCGTATTTTTGCAACGTTGTATTAAAAGTCCCGTGTCTCGTAAAGCGCCATTGTAAATATTAGTAATGTTATTAATGTGTTACGTGACTCGTAAGCATTTTCCGTCATTTGTAATAGTGTATTTTGTAGTTCGATCTCTCGTGTGTGTAAGTGCTTTTTGCCAGCAATTGTCGTGTGGTGAAAGTCTTCGAAATTGCTTTAAATTTGCGTTCCACCTCACTCCCAGACGTCCTGGCTGTTCCCCCGTGCTGTGGGTGATGTTTTTGTTGTATTTATTTTCTTTGTGTTTTTTTAATTTGTTTTTGATTTTTAATAAATCATATTTGTTTTTTTTCAAAGTCCCGCTTCTGGCAAGTCCGGTGCCTTGTAATTTTTTTTTCTAAGTCCCACGTTAGTAAATGCGCAATCGCATTAGCCTCCAAGCACTTGACAAAGTCTTTGGTGGTTAAGTCCTGAGTGTTTTATTTCCTTCACTGTTCGCCTCGCTTCGTGAGGCGAGAAGGCAATGAGCACCTTTGGAGCTCATTGCATTGGTGCTGCAAGATTAATTGCCCTAACAGCTCACCTTGCCCTGCAAGTTTTGGCAGCGCTCATCGCCTAACTCGTACGCACCACGCAAAGCGTGACAATGTCTCGCAGTTTGACAATTATAATATGTAATGTTAATTATTGGATACAGAACTCAGCAAAGATTTAGCTGACCGTGTCAAAAACATGTTACTGGCCGAATTGAAGTATCTACTTGATTATCTCAGACCACTTCTAAGAAAATGCCATAACTGAAATAGTACCCCCCTTATATGAAGCTATTAGGGGTTGGAATATAGGGTAGGCATAATAGCTCACCTATGTGAAACTACAGAGCAGAGGAAATGAGTACTAGCACTCTGTGCCTTATTATAACAAATAAATATCTTCAGTATTTGAATCCTCTATCCTGGTCTCCACCTAAGTTCTTGGGTTCCTGGTTTTAACCCTGTCATGGTTTTAACCCTAACACGGACTGTCTCTCAGGTCTATACAGCTCAATTAGTCAGACTCAGCTGCTCAATCAGCAGACTACCATTCTGTTCCAGTCAGAAGCCAATCTCAAAATAACTAACACAACACACTCTGCCCATTTATTCTGACAATTTCCAAAAGTAATCAGTTTACAACACTGCCCACCGGCTTGAAACCAGTTTCACCAAGTTTTAGCTGCACAGGCAGCGGCCCGTCACACTCTACCCAACCACCATCTTAATGAAATCTGCCCATAAGTGCCAGTTTACACACTTTTGTACCTATCAGAAACATTTTCCAGATCTTTGCAGTGAGAGCACCAGCTCACCTCACACTGATCCGCAGTACTGGCCAGAAGCCATACTTTACAAAGTTTAAACTGCTTATACTCTGCTGTTGTCATAGTCCATCCAAGCACAACACTGGCAAGCATTCAACACCAGTCCATTGTATTTTACCCATAAGTACAGCCAGGAGAGAATCTAGTGACTCGTGGAGCCTTATCACCAAACCATTTCTCTTCCCTTCAGTGCCAGCCAGAAACTAGTTCTCAGATGCAAGGAGCACAAGCTACGGCCTGTACACTCTGCTCATTAGCATTGTCCTGAAACAAATGTCTTCAAGTGTACTAGTCTGCCCATTCTGGCCATTGGTCCCAGTCAGTAACAATTGTTAACCAAACTTATACTTATCAAGCAACAACACTCAGTCTTCTAGTACCATCTAGAAGGCAATCCAATCCTCAGCAGTATGAATCAGTATTTTAAAACATTACATAAAGCTTATGCAACTTGTAGTTCAACTACTGGTAAACCATCATTTTTTGATAATATTAACATTATAAATTGTCAGCTATGAGGGAATAATATAACAATGGGTCAACTTTGTATGAATGAGTATTGTAAACCATTACATAATGCTTTGTAACATGCAACTTGTAGTTCAACTACTGGTAAACTACACAGGTATTGAATCCAGAGGAAGGAAAACAGACCCCCCCCCCCTCATGCACCACCCTCATGAAACATCCAATTGTATCAAAGGGAGAATTAATTCCTTCCTGACCCCATTAACTGGCATTTGCATTACTGCCTGGATCAATACTCACAATTGAATTATACATTTACATTTTCCAAGAAATGATCATCCTCCTACTAACATGAACCCTAATTACATACAATGAAACAACTGTCCATACCTTGTAAAATACAATTTTAACATTACAAACAGTAACTTAATGTAATAACATTTAAAGTGTACTAGTAAGAAAATTTAACGTAACTGTTTTGTCGGGCCAATCACCCCAAAAGTCTACTTCCAAGACATTCTAATATTTTACTTTGTCTATAGGATATAACATGTATGTAAAATTGTGGACTGGGTCATCTTAAAGGTTTAAATTATTTATTTTAATTTTCAGACAGCGACAAAAATAAAATCATTTAAAAAAAGGTTAAAACAATGTTGCCGAAACCCTTTTGTAGTTAAATATCCAGGGTAAATAGCTTTCACAATAATTAAAGTGTCCCAATATAAATAGCCACTTACTGGCTCACACTCCTGTTTTGTAGGGTGTTTGCTAGTGTTACCTAGGCTGGTGTGTTCCCCAGTCTATGGCACTCTATGCAGGTGCTGTACTGACGTTTTTACTCGTGCTGGCTAGGGTTGTATTATTATTATAGACTAGAAATAATACAACCCTAGCCAGCTTGAGTAAAAACGCGAGTACAGCACTTTCATCTATGAGTCCTGGATCAGGCAGATTACAATTTGCACAATTTAATCCATGAAAAAGAAAGATTTCTTGAATTTCCATTAATGATTTTAATTGTGCAATGGTCTTGTTGTAAAATTTCAAAAAGCCTTCACATATATTTAATTTAATTGAAACGTTTCTCCCAAAGCTAATGCATCAGGTACATTGCAAAAGATGCATGAATGTAAATTGTTCTCTCCTTTGCTTTGGCATTTAAAATAGTGATGCTTCTTCTAGGCATCTCTCTCAATCTTAAAATGAAACGTTCTATGTCTCTTGGACTAACGGTATAAATTCTTTGGATAATTTTATTTGTATCTTTTTTTCATTGTCACCATTGGCCATTTACAAATACATAGTGATATGGAATCTCAATGTATAAAAATTGTCTGGCCTCAGTGTCCTTCCAATTTAAATGAAACCAAGCAGTAAATGTTGTTGCTCTATGTTCATTTTTGGCTATGGCATTTCTTTCATTCCCTGCAGTAAAGCAAACAAATTGACTTTGTAGCAAATGTACAGCTAAACGATAGATAGCATGTGAACGATCATGCATCTCAAATTTCAAAAAGCGCCACATTGCTTCAGGAGCACTCACATACCGAGCATCTAAATAATTTGATAGTTCATCATGTAAAATTGGATTTTCGTTTTCATTTCCAGCACCTTGTACAACAACAGTAGCTGCATCATATCCCTTGTATATATATTTATACACATATTTGATGGATTTGATAGAAGTGCAAGCTTCCACATTTATGTGTGCATTGTACTACATCAGCAAATGTGGTTTGTATATCTATTATCTACATATCTATTATTGACTTTTTGGTCACAAATAATAGCAGTTTATATTTATCTTCTTTTATATAAAGGGTATCCATCACAATTAACATAGGTTTACATTTGAATTTTTGGAACTCTTTTGTGCATTTTTTATTTTTCATACATTGTGAATTTGGATTTATATCTCCACATGGACCATGAATCATTCAATGTGTTACAATCTCAAAAAGTTTTGAATATTTTTCTGGATGTGGCAGTTCAGCACTAATCACTGAATCCACTCTCTCTGCAGTATTCAATTTATCTTTATCTTGTAGGATTAAAAGTTTATGTGCATGTGGCAGGTCTCTTTTTTTTAATTCAATGGTATAAACAAAAGCCCCACATTTCCCAAATAACTGCGCTTTAGTTATATCATGTATTAATGTATTTAGTTTAATGCTGAATACTCTAGCCACTAAAGCTGGTCAATCAGAAGTATTTTGGCCAACTTTCACATTTCCCTGATCTCTGGCCATTGTGGATTACATGTGAATGCAATGAATAAATCTGGTTTTCCAAATTTAGTCACAATAGCCATGGCATCATTGTATCTTTCTCTAATATTGCGAGGAGATCCTTGGAAAGAAGATGGCAAAATGATTGCTCTTCCAGCTGGAATGTCTCTGTTGGTAGCCAATTCAGTGACATAATCCATAAATCCACAATATTGTTCCATGCAAAGCTTTTTTTGTTAAAATTTTATCAAATTTAGATTATTTGCTTTGACTTGTAGATATGAATCAATAATCCCTTGTTGTGTGAGTTTCACTCCACATAAAATGGGATTAAAATGATCCTGAATAGCAGTTTGTGTCACTTTATATTCCAGCATAGAAATATTGGTTCTTACCCGAACTTTACTATTGGGATAATATTTTTTATAATTAATTAATAATTAATTAATTAATTAATATATGTTAATTAATTAATCAATGATTGTCATCATTGCAAAACCTAAAGAGGTCCAGTGTTCACAGAGATTAGCAAACTGTAAAATGACATGAAAAGCATTTTTAATGTTTGGATTTGATTCATTCATTAATCATTGAAAGTATCATGTTTAATTGGCATACATGCAAAACGTAAAGGCCTAAGTAACGATGTATTCATAAAAAAGGCAGTATAAAATATGAAATGAAGCAGGTGTCAGAGCATAATAAACTGATGTAAATGTTTAACTGATTTGATGGTCCTATCCTTGTCAGGCAATGAGCAGTAATACAGATATATAAGTGCTGTGTACAAATGTTTTAGTGCAGTGTAAAATATATATATTTTTTTGTTGAAAATATTACTAATTCATAATTAATAAAATAATCTAGGTTAATAATTAATTAATTAATGTATTAGAGTAATTTTTCTATTTTTTTCACTGAGATTATTTGTTAATGGAGGTCTCAGAGCATACTAAACTGATTTAAATATTTAACTGCTTTCAGGTTCCTATCCCTGTCACCCAATAAGCAGTAATACAGATATCTAACTATTTTTACTAATTAATAATTAATAAATTAATGTACGTTAATGAGCAGTAATACATATGTGTAGTGTAAAATATATATTTTTTTAGTGCAGTGTAAAATAGAGATTTAATTTTTTGTAATGATTACTAATTAATAAGTAATAAATTAATGTACATTAACAATTAATTAATCAATTAATAAATATATTAGAAAGAGCTAAGCATTTATGTATTCATAAAGTAAGGGCAGTCTAAAATATGAAATTTTGCATAATTATTTTTTTAATACTAATTAAAAAAATATTGTAATAATAATTAGTTAATTAATAAATTCATATACTTTACCTATTTTTAATCAATATCCAGCAATCAATATCCTGAAGAGCTAACATTCTCCTTTGATTTTCCGGCTGCCGAAAATGTTCAGTGAGACTGTCATCACCTGAGGTGAAAGTGTTAGCAATGTCGCAAATGTGCAGTATATATAGGCTGTGTGCGCGAGGCAAAACGGTTTGTTTAGGCTGGAAAACTGCCATTTTAGAATCGTAATGTTATTATTTGCAAGTTAGTGTTGTGAAATGACGGCAATTGTCTATGTCTTACGCGTCTTGCAAGCCTTAGTCTATTTTGTAACTCGTACGTTTCTGGCATTGAGTTGCTCGCTACGGCCTCGTTTTGCCTCATTTTAATTTTTTCAGCCACCATCTTTTCTGCCACCATTTCAGCCTAAGTTCCGCGTTTAATGCTTTAACGCCTCAACTGCTGGCCTCGCTTTGCGAGGCTTTCAGAAGCCACTTGAACGCTCACTTCAGCCTAAGTCCCGCGTGCTTTCCTGTGAGCTGTAAAGGCTTCAGCGCCTCAACGGATTGCCTCGCTTTGCAAGGCTCACAAGCGTGACGACAATTCGCAGTTTGACAATTATAAACCTCAACAGATCAGAAACCACACTATATTCATTCATGCCACAAAAAACAATTTCAAAATCCTTGCTGGCCCAAAGCCAATCTCTAGACCTGAGCATGCTGAGTACTATTCCACTCACACTGCCTATAGATTTCAGGTAGAAACTACTATCTTCAAACTTTACTAGTCTAATCCATAATCCAGTCGACCGTCCATGGACCAGCCAGCTGCTGTTTGCCATCCAAGACAATCTCTCCAGACCTCAGTCCAAACAGCAGTACAATGCAATCACTCCAGACCTAAACAGCTCAAACATTAGCCTTCTATGCTAAACATATTTGGTGTCAGTGTACTCAGGACACCTGAACTATTTGATATTAGTTCAGGGTTCACTAAAAGTAAGATAAAAAAAAATGCATTTAATTAAAAATCATTACCAGTCAAAAAAAACAAAACAACAACATATCAAGTGATCCTTCTGGTTCTTGAACGTAAGAGCTGTCAGGCATGAGATATGTTTTCCCATTGTCTATAGCACATTGTACTTCCTATCAAAAGAATGATGAAGAACATTATGGCATTGGTGTAATGATACAATAGAGACAAATATTTAGTAGGATTTGCTTGCACTCACTGGTTCAAAAACGTTTGTAATTAATATTATCTTATAGAAACTTCTTAAATTAAAACATAACCTTTATAATTAAACTATAAAAAGCATAATTGTGATATATTGAATTTCTTCCATCATCAGACCCTAATGCAAAAATACTAAAAAGGGGAACCAATGTAGTTAAAACACCATTTCAGAGTCTCTATTAAAGAAATCTAAATAGGAGCAGATACTTTATTCTGATATGATAGAAATTGCTGATCCATTGGGTATCTCTAAATAACAAAAATGAAACAAGACCTTCAAAAGACCTGCTGACCAATTTAAAAGGGGTTTTGTGATACTTAGCACAGACGATTAATAAGGGGATTTCACTAGTTGTACCTGAGCTTAGATATTAATAGTGCATAATTTTGTATATAATATAAATGGATTGCATATTGAAAATCTTAGCACCCCCAGAATAGGGCCTATTGTTCTTAGATTTAGTGATGTCCCGAAAAGTTCGCCGGAGAACTATTCTTTATCATTGAGGAAACTTTGACCCTGCGCTTTACAGTCAGCAGACACATTCCAGCCGATCAGCAGCATACACTCCCTTCCAGAGCCTTCCATCTGTATGACAGCCTCCATTTTAGAATAATTCTATAGCTGCATTCGTTGAGAGAAGAGATATATTCTACCTGCTGTTGATTTAATAACAGTCACGAGGTAAAAGGGTAATTCAACAATATAAGTGGAAATTAGCACTAAGTCACAATAGCACAAGCACTTTAAAATAACAGTTTTGAATAACACAATTTGAATTATAATGCACTTTAAGTAATAGAATCACAAATTAACATAAATAAACAGGATAAAAGAATAACACAAAAGAAACATAAAGGCACTCAAAGCATATACCCAGGTGAAGTCCTGTATGAATAAACAAAACTATAAACAGAAAAAAGGAT
This sequence comes from Discoglossus pictus, assembly GCA_027410445.1. Taxonomy (NCBI): domain Eukaryota; kingdom Metazoa; phylum Chordata; class Amphibia; order Anura; family Alytidae; genus Discoglossus; species Discoglossus pictus. The sequence goes on from JAPZIH010000736.1 coordinate 84,525, forward strand.
TATAAAACCTTATGTTAATTTCATGTCAAAATTTTAATCTTATGTAAATTAAAATCCAGGGTACCTGATAAGGATTTGATTAAGGAAAAATAGCCAAAAACACACAAATACAGTTGAATTGAAAAACCAAATCTATTATTGACTTGAGCATAATAAAGTAATTAAATAAAAAAGCTGTGATCAAAGCAAAGAATATAATAACACACACAAATAAAACTTAAATAAAGCTTTAATAATTTGCTGGATGTCAAAAACCCAAAGGATTAAACACCTTGGGTTCAATATGAATTGTTTAATTGTTGCATTTTTAACAACATTTTAAATGTACAAATAAAGATTTAATTTTTAAAACTAGTATGTGGCAATAATAATTAAAAGAAAGGCTGCATAAAAGGTGTTTCTGTACAACCTTGGTTGGTTGTTCAAGGATTCCTAAATAGGATCCACAGGACAATTTATTTGGTACACATTAAAGTAATTACACCAAGGCCTAAAAAACAAACTAAGATAATTTTTTGAGTATTAGAAATAAAATAATACCAAGAATTTACATGGTTAGTCCAAGAGACCTTGAACGTTTCTGCTTACGACTACTACTTTTAAATATTCCTGGTGCACAACATTTTGAACACTTAAGAACTGTTAATGACATAGTATATGAATCATTTCATTTAGCTGCGCGACATAGAAACTTCCTAGCTGATGATACAGAATGGGAAAGATGTCTCGAAGAAGCAGCACTATGTCAAATGCCACTGCAAATTAGAGAACAAATTGTATTTTCTCAAATCCTCCAAATGCATTAGCTTTGTGGGACAAATTTAAAACTAATATGGCTGAAGACTTTATGCAGTGATACAATGAGCCGATTGCACAATTAAAAGCATTAAGGGAAATCCAAGAGGTCTTTTTAACTCATGGATTAAGTTGTGCAAGTTTTAATCTGCCAGATCCAGGTTTTATAGACGACATCAACTTTGAAGACTATGACATTCAACTACAAACAGAAAGAGCAGAAGAAAGACTTGTCATTTTAAATACATTACAATTGCAAGCATTTAATGCCATCAAAAATGCCCTAGATGATGAAATGGTGAAAGAGCGTTATTTCTATCACAATGGACCTGGCCGATCAGGAAAAACATATCAATATAAGATATTAATACATTTTGTACGAGCACAAGGTCAAATAGCACTGGCATTTGCAACCACTGGAATCGCTGCACTTTTGTTAAAAGGTGGAAGGACTGTGCATAGTGGATTTAAACTACAGGTGCCTATTTTGGAAACATCAGTGTCGGATATTCGAATTACATCATTACAAGCCAAAAAAAAAAAAAAATAGTAAATTAATTATCATAGATGAGGCTACAATGATGTCATGCTATGCCCTACGATGTATTGACAGTTTGCTTTGTGAAGTCATAGAAAATACTTTGCCATTTGATGGAAAGTTTAAGTTGTTAGGTGGCGATTTTAGACAAACATTACCTGTCGTTGTACATGGAAATCGAACCGACATTATAGAAACATGTATAAAGTCAAGTACACTATTTTACCCATATTCACATACAACAAAATATGAGATCAGAAGGAGAAAATAATTTCAATGATTGGCTTATTACAATTGGAGGAGGAAAAACAGAACGAATCCCAAACTTACCTGAGGACACTGTGCACATCCCAGCTCATGATTTGCAAACAAGATCTTATATCGGCTTTATTCGAAAGTACAATAAATAACAAGGACTATTCTGAACTTGCCAACAAAGTCATACTAACATGCAAAAATAAGGATGCATTGCTCCTCAATAGTGAAATATTTAAAAATGTAATGCACCCCAAAAAAATTATCACAGTGCTGATTCTGTACTTGGTGATGACAAAGGAAGTCAGGCAAACTTTTCTACTGAATTAATAAACTCATTAACTCCCTCTGGAATGCCAACACATATTTTGCAGCTAAAGAAAGGTGCAATTGTCATGTTACTGCAAAATATGAACCCGAAAAAAAGGCCTATGCGAGATTAATTGTTGAACAATTAAAGGACCATTTCATAGATGCTGAAATTCTAACTGGTACCCATAAAGGAGAGAGAGTTTTCATACCAAGGATAGATTTAGCACCAAGTGAAAGTAGCCTCCCTTTTGTACTTCAAAGAAGAAAATTTCCCATCATCATGGCATTTGCCATGACCATTAATAAATCACAAGGACAAACTTTCAAATCTGTGGGTATATTCTTAGAACAACCAGTATTTGCACATGGCCAATTGTATGTTATTGTCATTCTCTTTTAGGAGAACCACTCTTCCACATAGGAAACTCTATGTGCCATTTTGCAAGTTAGCATTTCATACAAAATATTAATCCAGGGAGTAATCCGATTGCCAGTTAATGGGGTCAGGAAGGAATTCATTTTTTCCCCACTTTGATCCAATTGGCTACGTTTCAAGGAGGGTTTTTACTGTTTGCCTTTCTCTGGATTCAAACTGTATTTTATTTAACAGTTTTTCATTGACAAGTTGCATGTTAAAAAACATTACCAGCCTTATTAAATTGGGATTCAGTAAATTTAAAAGGGCTCTATATAAGCACACAGCATATTTTTTTGTACAGAAGTTTTTAGTTAGTGAACTTCTATCCAAAAGCAAGGTCTTCACTAACTCCAAACTTCTGTAAATAAAATATGCTGTGTGTACTGATGTCGCGAACACAAAATTTTCGGTTCGCGAACCGTGGACACGAATTCCATCAAATGTTCGCAAACGGACGAACATCGGCGAACCGCAATAGACTTCAATGGGCAGGCGAATTTCAAAACCCACAGGGACTCTTTCTGGCCACAATAGTGATGGGAAAGTTGTTTCAACGGGACTAACACCTGGACTGTGGCATGCCGGAGGGGGATCCATGGCAAAACTCCCACATAAAATTACATAGTTGATGCAGAGTCTGGTTTTAAGCCATAAAGGGCATAAATCACCTAACATTCCTAAATTGTTTGGAATAACATGCTTTAAAACATCAGGTATGATGTTGTATCGATCAGGTAGTGTAAGGGTTACACCCGCTTAACAGTAACAGACCAATCTCCCCGTTTAATGCACCGCAAACAACCGCAAAACGGTCCCTTTGCACAAGGTTGGATACCAAGCTAGCCATGTCCCGTTCCTTGTCCTCACTGATGTCATTGAAGGTCTCTTCCTCCACCCAGCCACCAAGGGTTCCCGAAAGGGGACAACAAGCCCCCTGGGACGCCTGCTGTGTTTGGTCTTTCACCTCCTCAAAGCCACCTTCCTCCTCTGACTCCTCTTCTTCAGACTCCCAGAGTCTGGGGGCTTCCACTGCCCAGCATGGAAGATTATACACAGGTCAGAGTCTGGGGGCTTCCACTGCCCAGCATGGAAGGTTATACACAGGTCAGAGTCTGGGGGCTTCCACTGCCCAGCATGGAATATTATACACAGGTCAGAGTCTGGGGGCTTCCACTGCCCAGCATGGAATATTATACACAGGTCAGAGTCTGGGGGCTTCCACTGCACAGCATGGAATATTATACACAGGTCAGAGTCTGGGGGCTTCCACTGCACAGCATGGAAGATTATACGCGTTGCCTCTGTCTGCATTATTATAAGGTGTGTACTGTTAAGTAGTACTATTCCTATCGGTTTAATCCCTGTTACGTCCACTATTAGGGGACGTGTATATGGCATGGATTTTTGGAACAGGGAGATGGAAAAAGATGCTTGGTCGGACCTCCTACTTCGAATTTGGGGCACTGCACTTGCAATCTAAGGTGCCACCAGATAGGAGAGGTGTATTAAGTTGTTCTAATCATTCCTATCAGTTTAATACCTGTTACGTTACCTATCAGGGGACGTGTATATGGCATGGATTTTTGGAACAGGGAGATGGAAAAAGATGCTTGGTCGGACCTCCTACTTCGAATTTGGGGCACTGCATGTGCAATCTAAGGTGCCACCAGATAAGAGTGGTGTATTAAGTTGTACTATTCATTCCTATCAGTTTAATACTTGTTCCGTCACCTATCTTTCCTCCCAATAGCACATTCTATATGTCATCAACCGGCCTGTGTGTATTTAGAGAACCACACTTTAAGGCCCTTAACCTGGGACAAGCTGGCTTGGCTATCAGAATTGCCTCAGGACTTTAAAAACTCGCCAAACCCCCCAATCAGACACTCACTATCATACTGGAAATGGGCCAAGAAAAACACAGGGTTGTTCCCTGGATCCACCCAAATGACCCCAATTCTTGACCACCCTCAGGCCCCGAAACACAACATCACAACACTGGTGGAGGTCAAGGAAACTAGATAGACTGGGAGACTGGTTAGTAAAGGGCCAGATGATCACCTATGAGGAACTGAGGGACAAGCATGAGCTACCGCTGTCAGTACATTACAATTACTGTAGGCTGAGGCATTTCACACATTCCCTGACCCAGAAACAGGGGACACCGGTCTTAAATTGGTTCTCCAAAATTTGTAAAGATAAACCTCTATCAAGGGGGATCATTGGGTCGCTTTACAAATATAAAACATTTGTTACTGGTTGAAGCGACACTGGGGAAAGGACCGGAGTGGGGGAGCCCTGGAGACCCTTTAGAAGCAACCGGTGGCAAAATCATCCCAGGAAAGGAGAGGTCGCTTACTGAAGCCTGCCCTAGGGTAACCCAAGGGTGATTGCCCAGGTTAGATATTGTAAATAATAAGCTAATACTGCTGGAGGGATGATAGCTAATAGGACTTTGGTGTTTCCTGCAGATATACTCTTTACTATTGTCTGTTTTACCATGTTTTAGGTATCTCTTAAATTGCAATCACAGTAAAAAATAAGAAAAATTATTAACCTAAAAAGTAAAAATAAGAAGGAATAGCCAGCTAACTTTCACAAAATGTCTCTATTGTAAATATGTATTTTTGCACAACTGTTATGCAAGACTGTTCAAAACTGCTTTATTTTTCATTACATGCTGTACGCCTTCTAAAATAAAATAATTTAAATGCAAAAATTAGGTATTGTTGCAGCGACCAGAAAACTTGATGTTAGTTTGCCAGGCAGAAAGTGCCCTAAAACATTGCGTCTTGAACCCTAGTTGGTGGCGGATAAGTCACGCAAGTCATCCGACATTCAGGGATAAAATACAGCAGCGTGTGGATCATTATTAGCTCAAGGCAGCTCATCTATCAGGCCTTTTTTTATCGAATGTATCGCCCACTGTCAGTCCCTTCGGGATCCATCCCTCATTCATCTTAATAAAGGTGAGGTAATCTAGACTTTTTTGACCTAGGCGACTTCTCTTATCAGTGACAAAACCTCCTGCTGCACTGAAGGTTCTTTCTGACAGGACACTTGAAGCGGGGCAGGACAGAAGTTCTATGGCAAATTGGGATATCTCAGGCCACAGGGCAAGCGTGCACACCCAGTAGTCAAGGGGTTCATCGCTCCTCATAGTGTCGATATCTGTAGTTATGGCGTGGTAGTCTGTTACCTGACGATCGAGTTGTTCTCTGAGGGTGGACCCCGAAGGGCTGTGGCGATGCATAGGACTTAAAAAGCTCTGCATGTCCTCCATCAACAACAAGTCTGTAAAGCATCCTCTACTTGCCGTTGTGGTCATGGGAGGAGGAGGATTATGTTCACCTCTTCCACTGTTAGATTGCCTTTGTGCTGTGACATTACCCTTAAACGCTGTGTAAAGCATACTTTTTAATTTATTTTGGTAGTGCTGCATCCTTTCCGACTTGTGGTAATTCGGTAACATTTCAGGCACTTTCTGCTTATACCGGGGATCTAGTAGCGTGGACACCCAGTACAGGTCGTTCTCCTTCATCCTTTTTATACGAGGGTCCCTCAACAGGCACGACAGCATGAAAGACCCCATTTGCACAAGGATGGATGCCGAGCTAGTCATGTCCCGTTCCTCGTCCTCAGTGATCTCACTGAAGGTATGTTCTTCCCCCCAGCCACGTACAACACCACTGGTACCAGATAGGTGACAACGAGCACCCTGGGATGCCTGTTGTGGTTGGTCTTCCTCCTCCTCCTCAAAGCCACATTCCTCCTCTGACTCCTCTTCCTCACAATCCTCTTCCAGCGTTGCCGCAGGTCCAGCAAGCGATGCTGATAAGGCTGTTTCTGGTGGTGATGTTGACCACAACTCTTCCTCTTCAAGCTCATCTACGGCCTGATCCAGCACTCTTCGCAGGGCATGCTCCAGGAAGAAAACAAATGGTATGATGTCGCTGATGGTGCCCTGGGTGCGACTGACCAGGTTTGTCACCTCCTCAAAAGGACACATAAGCCTACAGGCATTGCGCATGAGCGTCCAGTAACGTGGCAAAAAAATCCCCAGCTCCGCAGAGGCTGTCCTAGCACCCCAGTCATACACATACTCGTTAATGGCCTTTTCTTGTTGGAGCAGGCAGTCAAACACTTGGAGTGTTGAATTCCAACTTGTTTGGCTGTCTAAAATCAAGCGCCTCGCTGGCATGTTGTTTCGCTGCTGGATATCTGTAAAGTGCGCCATGGCCGTGTAGGAATGCCTGAAATGGGCACACACCTTCCTGGCCTGCTTCAGGACGTCCTGTAAGCCTGGGTGCTTATGCACAAAGCGTTGTACAATCAGATTACACACATGTGCCATGCACGGCACATGTGTCAACTTGCCCAAATTCAATGCCGCCAACAAATTTCTTCCGTTGTCACAAACCACTTTGCCGATCTCCAGTTGGTTCGGAGTCAGCCACTGATCCACCTGTGCGTTCAGGGCGGACAGGAGTGCTGGTCCGGTGTGACTCTCTGCTTTCAGGGAAGTCAACCCCAAGACGGCGTGGCACTGCCGTATCCGGGATGTGGAATAGTACCTGTGTAGCTGGGGGGGTGCCATTGATGTGGAGCAAGACATAGCAGCAGCAGAAGAGGACTCAGCCGAGGAGGTTATGGAAGAGGATGGAGTAGGAGGAGTAGAGGAGGTGGCAGCAGGCCTGCCTGCAAGTCGTGGCGGTGTCACCAACTCCTCTGCAGAGCCACGTATTCCATGCTTGGCAGCCGTCACCAGGTTTACCCAATGCGCAGTGTAGGTGATATACCTGCCCTGACCATGCTTTGCAGACCAGGCATCCATGGTCAGATGGACCCTTGCCCCAACACTGTGTGCCAGAGATGCCATTACTTCCTTTTGCACAATTGAGTACAGGTTGGGGATTTCCTTTTGTGCAAAGAAATTTCGGCCGGGTACCTTCCACTGCGGTGTCCCAATAGCTACAAATTTTTGAGTTTGTGTGCTGCTTGTACTCATGTGTTGATCCCATAGGCGTTTGTGATGTGACATCATGTGCCTTAGCAAAGAAGTTGTACCTAGGTGGGTGTTGGACTTCCCACGACTCAGTTTCTTTTCGCACAGGTTGCACATGGCATCACTGTTGTCACAGGCAGACACACGAAAAAATTGCCCCACTGCTGAGCTCTGCAATGACGGCATTCTGGTGGTGGCAAAAGCATGCGTTGACTGGCGTGCTGTCTGGCTTACCCCGGGTGCCGATGCATGCTGTCTGACTGTGCCACTAGCTACTTTCGATGACCTCCCTCTGCTTTCAACTCGTCTCCTCCTCCTCTCTGTCTCCCCATCTGAACTTTCCTCCTGTCCTTCTTCTCTTATAGCGGGCACCCACGTGACATCCACGGACGCATCGTCATCATCAACCGCTTCTTTTGTATCTGACAACTCAACAAAGGAAGCAGCACCGGGTACAGCATCATCATCATCATCATCAGATCGTACGTTCATGTGTGTAATGCTGCCTGACTTGGACATATCCCTGTTATCTACATCCTCTGGCACTAATGTTTGTGCATTACTTATTTCTTCCAACGGATCTGTAAATAACTCTGCTGACGGATCAAGTGAAGCGGCTGTGGTGCTAGTGTTGGTGGTGGCGGCAGTCGGGCGAGTTTTAACTGGAGAGGTGCCCGAAGCTAAGCTGGAGGTGGATGGGGCGTCTAGGTTCCAAGATGAAGCTGTAGAAGATTGGGTGTCCTGTGTTAGCCAGTCAACCATGTCCTCAGAACTGTTCAAGTTCAGGGTACGTTGCCTCTGAAAACTGGGCATTATTCTGGGGCCAAAGGGAATCACAGCACCACGACCACGACGGCCCCAGCGGGGTGGCCTGCCTCTGCCTGTCATTTTTTTTACGATTAGTGGTACTATGCGTGCAAGCTACTGTGACAACAGATATGAGTGTCACTGTGCACTGGCAAAAGTTGGCAGAGTAGATGCAATAGGCCTCAAACACACGCCTGTAGGCAGGCAACTGATATTCAATTGGTTACAGAAAAAAAAGGGTTGTTTTATTTCACTGCACACTACGGTTGTACTAGATATGAGTGTCATTGTGCACTGGTAAAAGTTGGCAGACTAGATGCAATAGGCCTCACACACACGCCTTTAGGCAGGCTACTGATATTCAATCGATTACAGTAAAAAAAGGGTTGTTTTATTTCACTGCACACTACGGTGGCACTAGATATGAGTGTCACTGCGCACTGGCAAAAGTTGGCAGACTAGATGCAATAATCCTCACACACACGCCTTTAGGCAGGCTACTAATAATCAATCGATTACAGTAAAAAAAGGGTTGTTTTATTTCACTGCACACTACGGTGGCACTAGATATGAGTGTCACTGCGCACTGGCAAAAGTTGGCAGACTAGATGCAATTGGCCTCACACACACCCCTGTAGGCAGGCTACTGATATTCAATCGATTACAGTAAAAAAAGGGTTGTTTTATTTCACTGCACACTACGGTTGCACTAGATATGAGTGTCATTGTGCACTGGTAAAAGTTGGCAGACTAGATGCAATAGGCCTCACACACACGCATTTATGCAGGCTACTGATATTCAATCGATTACAGTAAAAAAAGGGTTGTTTTATTTCACTGCACACTACGGTGGCACTAGATATGACTGTCACTGCGCACTGACAAAAGTTGGCAGACTAGATGCAATAATCCTCACACACACGCCTGTAGGCAGGCTACTGATATTCAGTCGATTACAGTAAAAAAAGGGTTGTTTTATTTCACTGCACACTACGGTTGTACTAGATATGAGTGTCACTGTGCACTGGCAAAAGTTGTCAGACTAGATGCAATAGGCCTCACACACACGCCTTTAGGCAGGCTACTGATGTTCAATCGATTACAGTAAAAAAAGGGTTGTTTTATTTCACTACACACTACGGTGGCACTAGATATGAGTGTCACTGCGCACTGGCAAAAGTTGGCAGACTAGATGCAATAGGCCTCACACACACCCCTGTAGGCAGGCTACTGATATTCAATCGATTACAGTAAAAAAAGGGTTGTTTTATTTCACTGCACACTACGGTTGCACTAGATATGAGTGTCATTGTGCACTGGTAAAAGTTGGCAGACTAGATGCAATAGGCCTCACACACATGCATTTATGCAGGCTACTGATATTCAATCGATTACAGTAAAAAAAGGGTTGTTTTATTTCACTGCACACTACGGTGGCACTAGATATGAGTGTCACTGCGCACTGGCAAAAGTTGGCAGACTAGATACAATAGGCCTCACACACACGCCTGTAGGCAGGCTACTGATGTTCAATCGATTACAGTAAAAAAAGGGTTGTTTTATTTCACTGCACACTAAGGTGGCACTAGATATGAGTGTCACTGCGCACTGGCAAAAGTTGGCAGAGTAGATGCAATAGGCCTCACACACACGCTAGCAGGCAGGCATATGCAATTAGATTACACAGAAAAAAATTATAAAATAAAATAAAAAGGGCTTTTTGGGTTGCTGTCCTTGCAGCAGATATTAAAGGAGTCCTTCAGGTGTGTAGTTAAAGCTAAATACACAGCCTTGCTATCTATTTCCCTATTAAATCAGCAGAAAAATTAATAAAATAAAATAAATGATGTTCTAGCCCTAAAAAGGGCTTTTTGGGTTGCTGTCCTTGCAGCAGATATCAAAGGAGTCCTTCAGGTGTGTAGTTAAAGCTAAATACAAAGCCTGGCTATCTATTTCCCTATTAAATCAGCAGAAAAAAATTATAAAATAAAATAAATGATGTTCTAGCCCTAAAAAGGGCTTTTTGGGTTTCTGTCCTTGCAGCAGATATCAAAGGAGTCCTTCAGGTGTGTAGTTAAAGCTAAATACACAGCCTGGCTATTAAATCAACAGCAGGTAGAAGATATCTCCTCTCTCAACGAATGCAGCTACAGAATGATTCTAAAATGGAGGCTGTCATACAGATGGAAGGCTCTGGAAGGTAGTGTATGCTGCTGATTGGCTGAAATGTGTCTGCTGACTGTAAGGTGCAGGGTCAAAGTTTCCTCAATGATAAAGAATAGGGGGCGGACCGAAAAGCGCATATGTTCGCCGTTCGTTGCGAACGCGAACATGCGAAAATCGCCGTGAATAGTTCTCCGGCAACCTGTTCGGGACATCACTAGCTGTGTGCTTATATAGATCCCTTTTTACCGAATCACAATTTAATAAGGCTGTAAGTAAGGTTTACAATACTCATTAATACAAGGTTAAACTATTCTTACATTCAACTGTTACCACTTTTACAAAAAACTAATTTAACTGTTTGGCTAAAAACAATGCCACGTTCAAAAAATAAACATGTTTAATATAATCATTGTACTTCTTTTGAGATAAGAAAAACGTTACAAGTGTTAAATACGCATATTACCGACAAAACAGAATTACAAACATACACATTTAATTGCCGTCATTTTTGATGGGCAAGTCGCTAGTTATCTTAATATTCATGAGAACTAGGTCACTTAGCGCGAGACAGTGAATCTCTTTGATGTACTGTTGAGGCTTACTGCATGGTTAGGGGGTAATAGATACCCCCTTTAATGTATTTTTGCTTTTAAATACATCATTAACCTAGTTCCCACAGCACTTTAGTAGGTTCATGAAACTCAGAATGTCTCTAAACTAATATTTTTTTTTCTAATCTTGCATTATATCAGAATTGGACTCTAATGTGAATTGGTGTGATACAAAGCATAATAGTCAAGCTTCTTCACAACATTTTTATGACAATAAAACAGTGGAATGTGTATATTGGGTTATTGCAGATTGGTGCTCTGAGTTATTTGACAGTAAATAATAGATTTATGGATTGTAACAATGGGAGATATTGAAATACTGGTATATATAGATATTGGGTCCTAAACTAAATATTGAGACGATGGAGGTACAAAAGGCATGCAAAGTATTAGGTTACTGAATTATAGGGATGTGAAGTAAAAAGGTTGAGGGAGACCTAGGTTATGTGGATATTCATTATTGTGGTCCTTAGCTATATATACAGCAATCACCACACAAACCAGGCACTCACACCATACTGAGGATCGTCAGTAACAGTGAAACAGTACTGTATGTGGTTAAGTGAGCTGATTTGTGAAAAATCCATTTGTTGCTATGCCTAAAACTGTGAAATACAGTAAGCATATGCTTAAAGGGAGCCATGTTTAAAATGGTTTGGATTGACAGAGTGATGGTGCATTATGTGGCCACATTTGCATGTTCTGCCCACTTGTCCCAGACTGCAGTGCATATACTGTATTTCTGAGAAATTTGAGCAGGAAATAACTTTTTATCAACTTATTTTTGGATATTCAAATGGAATCACTAATGTACTATTCCTTATTTATACTACTGTACTTTGTACGGTGTAGGGCTTCTACCACTCATAGCCCACCATATGTGAAACAATTGCTGTATAGAACTATTCTTTACAACAATCACCACACAAACCATGCACTTACACCATATTGAGGATCGGCAGTAACCGTGAAACAGTACTGTATGTGGTTAAGTGACATGGTTTGTGAAAAATCCATCCGTTGCTATTCCTAATACTGTGAAATACAGTAAGCATATGCTTAAAAGGAGCCATGTTTAAAATGGTTTGGATTGACAGTGTGATCGTGCATTATGTGGTCTCATTTGCATGTCCCGCCCACACACAGTACTGTATGTAGTTAAGTGACCTGGTTTGTGAAAAATACATCCGTTGCTATGCCTAAAACTGTGAAGTACAGTAAGCATATGCTTAAAAGGAGCCATGTTTAAAATGGTTTGGATTGACAGTGTGATCGTGCATTATGTGGTCTCATTTGCATGTCCCGCCCACACACAGTACTGTATGTAGTTAAGTGACCTTGTTTGTGAAAAATACGTCCGTTGCTATGCCTAAAACTGTGAAATACAGTAAGCTATGCTTACAAGGAGCTATGTTTAAAATGGTTTGGATTGACAGTGTGATCGTGCATTATGTTGTCTCATTTGCATGTCCCGCCCACACACAGTACTGTATGTAGTTAAGTGACCTGGTGTGTGAAAAATACATCCGTTGCTATGCCTAATACTGTGAAATACAGTAAGCATATGCTTAAAAGGAGCCATGTTTAAAATGGTTTGGATTGACAGTGTGATCGTGCATTATGTGGTCTCATTTGCATGTCCCGCCCACACACAGTACTGTATGTAGTTAAGTGGCCTGGTTTGTGAAAAATACATCTGTTGCTATGCCTAAAACTGTGAAGTACAGTAAGCATATGCTTAAAAGGAGCCATGTTTAAAATGGTTTGGATTGACAGTGTGATCGTGCATTATGTGGCCTCATTTGCATGTCCCGCCCACATACAGTACTGTATGTGGTTAAGTGACCTGGTTTGTGAAAAATCCATCCATTGCTATGCCTAAAACTGTGAAATACAGTAAGCATATGCCTAAAAGGAGCCATGTTTAAAATGGTTTGGATTGACAGAGTGATGGTGCATTATGTGGCCTCATTTGCATGTCCTGCCCACTTTTGCCAGACTGCAGTGCATATACTGTATTTCTGAGAAATTTGAGCAGGAAATACATTTTTATCAACTTTTTTTGGGACATTCAAATTAATTCACTAATGTACTATTCCTTATTTGTACTACTGTACTTTGTACGGTGGAGGGCTTCTATCACTCTTATCCCACCATATGTGAAACAATTGCTGTATAGAACTACTCTTTACAACCATCACCACACAAACCAGGCACTCACACCATACTGAGGATGGTAAGTAACCGTGAAACAGTACTGTATGTGGTGAAGTGACCTGGTTTGTGAAAAATCCATCCGTTGCTATGCCTAAAACTGTGAAATACAGTAAGCATGTGCTTTAAAGGAGCCTTGTTTAAAATGGTTTGGATTGACAGAGTGATTGTACATTATGTGGTCTCATTTGTGTATCCCACCCACTTTTCCCAGACTGCAGTGCATATACTGTATTTCTGAAAAATTTGAGCAGTCAATACGTTTTTATCAACTTATTTTTGGACATTCAGATGGAATCACTAATGTACTATTCCATATTTGTACTACTGTACTTTGGACGGTGGAGGGCTTCTATCACTCTTAGCCCACCATATGTGAAACAATTGCTGTATAGAACTACTCTTTACAACAATCACCACACAAACCAGGCACTCACATCATACTGAGGATCGGCAGTAACCGTGTAACAGTACTGTATTTGGTTAAGTGACCTGGTTTGTGAAAAATCCATCCGTTGCTATGCCTAAAACTGTGAAATACAGTAAGCATATGCTTAAAGGGAGCCATGTTTAAAATGGTTTGGATTGACAGAGTGATGGTGACTATATTAGCAATTAGCAAAGACTCACAGACTGTTATAGAAAGTTATCAGCTCAAATTTAAATATACATCTATTGAACCTGCTATGAATTTCAACAGCAATAAACGCAAGTCCTGATTCTTTTTTATATGCTGATCCTGTGTACATATTTTTTAATTATGTATTAATGTAAGGGCATTTTAGAGACATCAGCTGCCTTGGTGAAGGGATCAAAAGGACCTAGTTACATAGTTACATAGTTACATAGGCCCTCATTCAATTGCAATTCGGCCAATTAAATAGGGCTCTAAATAAGCACATAACATATTTTTTTTAAAGAAGTTTTTAGTTAGTAAGCATCTATCCAAAAGCAAGGTTTTCACTAACTAAAAACTTCTTTAAAAGAAATATGTTATGTGCTTATTTAGAGCCCTATTCAATTGGCCGAATCGCAATTAAATGAGGCCCATAGTATTTAAGGTTGAAAAAAGACCTTCAGTCCATAAAGTTCAACCTTTCAAGATCTCCTCTGAGCTGCAATATGCGGATTAACTATTAATTCATTAGTTGTATTAAAAAAATTAAAAAAATAAATAAAAAATCCCTCCTGATCCCAGACACCGGAGACATGACTTCCCTGGATCAATACTGCCTCTCTAATTATCCATGATAACCCTGAATTCCCTTTTTAATTAGAAATAAATCTAGTCACCTTTTAAAGCTATCTATCAAATCCGCTGTCACCACCTCATCTGGTAGAGAATTCCACAGATTAACCACCCTTACTGTGAAGAACCCTTTTCTTTCTTTAAGGTTAAATCTTTTTACTTCTAACCTCAAGGGATGTCCTCTTGTCAGTTGAAAACCTCTTGGCACAAAAAGCTCCCTTGACAAATCTTTATACTGACCCTGGATGTATTTATATAAGGTAATCATATCTCCTCTTAGACGCCTTTTTTCTAGAGAAAATAAGTTTAATTTGATTAGTCTTTCTCCATAACTTAGCCCCTCCATTCCCCTTATTAGTTTTTTTGCCATCCTCTGTACCTTTTCCATCTCTAAAATGTCCTTTTTATGAAGTGGTGCCCAAAATTGTACTCCATATTCCAAAGGAGGGCGGACTAGAGATTTGTATAGTGGCAGAATTATAGTTGCTTCCCTTGCTTCTATACCCTTTTTAATACATGCTAATATTTTATTTGCCTTTGCAGATGCTGCTTGGCTTTGAGCACTGTTACCTAGGTGGTTGTCCACAAGCACTCCCAAATCCCTTTCAATATCCGATACACCTAGATTTGCTCCATTAAGATTATAAATTGCATGGCTATTTTTCCTTCCCAGATGCATAACTTTACATTTATTCATATTCAATATCATCTGCCATTTATATGCCCATTCCTCAATTTTATGTAAATCCCTTTGGAGGAAAAGCACATCACTATCTGATTTAATTACCTTGCACAACTTCGTGTCATCAGCGAAAATGGAGACACCGCACTCCAATCCTACCTCTAAGTCAGTAATAAATATGTTAAAAAGGAGAGGGCCTAATACTGAACCCTGAGGAACCCCACTTACAACATTAGTCCAATCGGAGTATGTTCCATTTACAACAACCCTTTGCTTTCTGTCTTTTAGCCAGCTCTCAAACCATGAGCAGATATTTACTGCAACTCCTGTATCTCTTAGTTTGCACAATAGTCTCCCATGTGGCACTGTATCAAAAGCCTTTGCAAAATCCAAAAAAACTACATCCACTGAGTTGCCTTGATTCAGGTTCCTACTAACCTCCTCATAGAAACTAATTACATTTGTTTGACATGACCTATCCCTCATAAATCCATGTTGACTCCTACTTATAATCCTGTTCAAATAGACATATACTTGCATATTATACCTTATTAACCCTTCTAAAAGCTTCCCCACTACAGAAGTGAAGCTCACTGGTCTATAATTCCCCGGATTTGCTCTTGCTCCCTTTTTAAATATAGGTATCACATCAGCTTTACTCCAGTCATCTGGTAGAGACCCTGTGTTGAGTGAATCTTGAAAAATTAAATATAATGGTTTGGCTATTACAGAACCCAGTTCCCTTAGTACCCTTGGATGTATTCCATCAGGACCCGAGGCTTTATTAACATTTATTTTTTCTAACCTCTTTTGGATTACTTCCTTTGTTAACCAATTATTAGGCAAAGGTAGTGTAGCCCCAGTATGTTGCCGTGTCCTAACCACTGGTACCTCCCTTGTGTAAAGTCTTACTCTCTTTTGCAATTAATTTTTTATTTTCTATTTTAGCCAGTCTAATCGCCCTTTTGCAAGCCTTGTTGATTTCCTTGTATTCCTGTAAATGCCTGTTTTTTTACTCTGTATCTTGATCTTTAAATCATTGGATGGGATTTACTCCTTTTACTTTTATTACCACACAGTATATACCTATGTGTGTGTATATTTAGTAAGGATTTAAATGTTGTCCATTTATGTTCAGTATTTTTACCTGCCAGTTCTCTGTCCCAGTCTATACTTTGTATTGCTGCCCTTAGACCGTTAAAATCTGCCCTTTTAAAATTAAAAATTTTCGTTGGCCCCTTAAAATTTTGTTTTTTTAATTCAATTTCAAACGAGACTGGGTTGTGATTACTGTTTCCCAAAGGTTGCCCTATTCCAATATTTGATACTTTATCAATATTATTTGTGATGAGTAAATCTAAGATAGCTTCATTTCTAGTAGGCTCTTGTACAAACTGGGCCAGATCCCTGAGTGTACTCAAGAACCTGCTCCCCTTAGATGAACTGCTGGTCTCATGTATCCAGTTTATTTCAGGGTAATTATTAGAACCTGACCATGCTTATCTGCATTTTCAATCTGCAACAATAATTGTATTTCCTCACTTTCAGCTATATTTGAGGGTTTATAGCATACTCCTACTAATATTCTTTTGCAATTTTCTGCTCCGCTATTTTACTCTACCCACAAACATTCAGCTTTATCACTAGGTCCACCATAAATATCTTCTCTGACTACAGCCTTAAATTCAGGCTTAACATACAGACAAATCCCTCCTCCTCTTTTACCATTGCCTCTATCTTTCCTAAATAGGTTATAACCATCCAGATTAACAGTCCAGTCATGCGATTATTCCTGGCAAACTTCTGGCATTAGCAAGCATACACCTTATGTTATGAGTCTGTAGTTCTGAAGTGCCTGCCACTGTACTTGAATTACTTAGTACTACCTCCCTATTGTCTATACTACCCCTCCCCCCATCTCCTCACCTATGAGTTGTTAATTCATCCCTAATACCCTCTACACTTTCTACCCCATTACTTATATATAGTCCCTCCAAACTGAAATTTTGTAGACAATAATAATAATTATGAGTCAGTCCAGTGGCAACCTCACTCAATGTACATCCTGTCATATGTATGCAATACTGGAACAGATGATCCAGGGCCCACACCTCTGTGACAGGTGTGAGCATGTTGCCTCTCTGGAAGCTCAAATTGGAGATCTGAAGTAGAGAATTGCAGCACTTGGAGATATTGCTCCACTGGAAGGGGGGTTGGTGCTCACTGAGCACAGCTTAGCTGGGCCTAGCATGGAGGGTGGAGCTGGGGCTAGTGAGGATGTCCAGGGAGGTAGCTGGGTTACAGTGGGAAGCAGGGGGAACAAGAGGAGGCAGGCCAGTTCTGAGTTGGCAAACACCAACAGATTTGCCAGATTGAGTAAAACTGTTGGGGATGTCCATTCAGGAATGGCAATGCCAGATAGAGCAGTTCCCTCTAACAGCCGGGATAACAGCTCTACTGGAGGAGTGGGAGGGCAGCATAGGCAGAGCAACAGACAGGTTTTGGTTGTAGGGGACTCTATTATTAGGAAGGTAGACAGGGTGATTTCTCACCCAGTTCCCAGCAATCGAACATTTTGCTGTCTCCCGGGTGCTCGGGTTCGTCATGTTGTGGATCGGGTAGACAAATTATTGGGAGGGGCTGGAAATGAACCAGCAGTCTTGGTAGATATTGGTACCAATGACAACGTTAGTGGAAGATGGAGTGTCTTAAAGAATGATTTTAGAGAACTAGGTAATAAGCTGGAGGCAAGGACCTGCAAGGTAGTATTTTCTGAGATACTACCAGGGCCACGTGCTAGCCCAGGGAGGCAGAAGGAGCTTAGGGAGGTTAATGCGTGGCTAAAGATGTGGTGCACTAAGGAGGGGTTTGGGTTTTTAGAGCACTGGGCTGACTTCTCACTTCGGGACAATCTCTAAAGTAGGGATGGATTGCACCTTAATGATGATGGAGCTTTTCTACTAGGGGATAGGATGGTAGAAAGGCTGGAGGAGTTTTTAATCTAGTAGTTGGCAGGGAGGGACTAGATATAAGTAATGGGGTAGAAAGTGTAGAGGGTATGAGGGATGAATTAACAACTCATAGGGGAGGAGATGGGGGGAGGGGTAGTATAGTCAATAGGGAGGTAGTACTAAGTAATTCAAGTACAGTGGCAGGCACTTCATAACTACAGACTCATAACATAAGATATATGCTTGCTAATGCCAGAAGCTTGCCAGGAAAAATGGGAGAGTTAGAATTATTAGCAATTAATGAAAAATGGGATTTAATAGGCATTACTGAAACGTGGTGGGATGAATCTCGTGACTGGACTGTTAATCTGGATGGTTATAACCTATTTAGGAAAGATAGAGGCAAAGGTAAATGAGGAGGAGGGATTTGTCTGTATGTTAAGCCTGAATTTAAGCCTATAGTCAGAGAAGATATTTATGGTGGACCTAGTGATAATGCTGAATGTTTATGGGTAGAGTTAAATAGCGGAGCAGCAAATTCCAAAATAATTTTAGTAGGAGTATGCTATAAACCCCCAAATATAGCTGAAATTGAGAAAATACAATTATTGTTACAGATTGAAAATGCAGCTAGGCATGGTCAAGTTCTAATAATGGGAGATTTTAATTACCCTGAAATAAACTGGATACATGAGACCAGCAGTTCATTTAAGGGGAGCAGGTTCTTGAGTACACTCAGGGATCATTATCTGGCCCAGATTGTGCAAGAGCCTACTAGAAATGAAGCTATCTTAGATTTACTCATCACAAATAATATTGATATAGTATCTAATGTTGGAATACCTTTGGGAAACAGTTATCACAACACAGTGTCATTTGAGATTAAATTAAAAAAATAAAATTTTAAGGGGCCAACTAAAACTCTTAATTTTAAAAGGGCAGATTTTAACGGTCTAAGGGCAACAATACAAAGTATAGACTGGTACAGAGAACTAGCAGGTAAAAACACTGACCACAAGTGGACAACATGTAAATCCTTACTAATTATACATACACATCGGCATACCGTGTGGGAATAAAAGTAAAAGGAGTAAATCCCATCCAATGTGGCTTAACAATGATTTAAAGATCAAGATACAGAGTAAAAAACAGGCATTTCAATTATACAAACAAGAGGGGACAGAGACTGCTTTACAGGAATACAAGGACATAACATATTTATTAATGACATTGAAGTAGGACTCGAATGTAGTGTCTCCATTTTTGCTGATGACACTAAGTTGTGCAAGGTATTAAATCAGATAATGATGTACTTTCCCTACAAAAGGATTTGCATAAATTAGAGAAATGGGCGGCTAAATGGCAGATGAGATTTAATACAAATAAATGTAAGGTTATGCATTTGGGAAGGAACAATAGCCAAGCAATCTATAATCTTAATGGAGCAAATCTAGGGGTATCAGATATTGAAAGGGATTTGGGAGTGCTTGTGGACAACCACCTAGGTAACAGCGCTCAAAGCCAAGCAGCGGCTGCAAAGGCAAATAAAATATTAGCATGTATTAGGAAGGGTATAGAAGCCAGGGAAGCAAATATAATTCTGCCACTATACAAATCTCTAGTACGCCCTCATTTGGAATATGGAGTACAATTTTGGGCACCACCTCATAAAAAAGACATTTTAGAGCTGGAAAAAGTACAGAGAAGGGCTACAAAACTAATAAGGGGAATGGAGGGGCTAAGTTATGAAGAAAGACTAGCAAAATTAAACTTATTTTCGCTAGAAAAAAGGCGTCTAAGAGGAGATATGATTACGTTATATAAATACATCCAGGGTCAATATAAGGCTTTGTCAAGTGAACTTTTTGTAGCAAGAGATTTTCAACTGACAAGAGGACATCCGTTGAGGTTAGAGGAAAAAAGATTTCACCTTAAACAAAGAAAAGGGTTCTTCACAGTTAGGGTGGTTAAACTGTGGAATTCTCTACCAAAGGAGGTGGTGACAGCGAATTCGATAGACAACTTCAAAAAGGGGTTAGATATATTTCTGAATAAAGAGGGCATTCAAGGCTATCCTAGATAACTAGCAAGGAATATTGATCCAGGAAGAAATTTGATCGCCAGTTTCTGGGGTCAGGAAGGAATTTTGCTTTTTTTCCCCCTTATGAGACAATTGGCAAAGTTTCAATGGGGTTTTTTTTTTATGTTTGCCTTCCTCTGGATCAATTAACAATAATAATAAATAGTCCAAATTAAAAAAATCAATAGAGATCTAAAAAGATTGAACTTAATGGACTAACTCTATTCATCCTCCAATACTATACTATTAATAATTATTTAATCAATAATTTAATTAATAACTAATCCGCATATTGCAAATCAGAGGAGATCTTAACAGGTTGAACTTGATGGACTGAAAGTCTTTTTTCAACCTTAATTACTATGTAACTATGTAACTATGTAAGGAAATCAACAAGGCTTGCAAAAGGTCGATTAGACTGGCTAAAATAGCAAATGAAAAATGAATTGCAAAAGAGAGTAAGACTAACCCTTAAATATTTTTTAAGTATATTAATGGGAAGAAGGCGAGGAAGGAAGCTATAGGAAAATTATAATGTGACACAGGCCGTCTGATAATTAGTGACCAAGAAAAGGCAGATGAGCTAAATAGGTTCTTTTCTTTGGTATACACAAGGGAGGTACCAGTGGTTGGGACACAGCAACAAAATGGGGCTACACTACCTTTGCCAAATAATTGGTTGACACAGGAAGTAATACAAAAGAGGTTGAAAAAAATAAATGTTAATAAAGCCCCAGGTCCTGATGGAATACATCCAAGGGAACTGGGTTCTGTAATAGCCAAACCATAATATTTAATTTTTCAAGATTCACTCTACACAGGGTCTCTACCAGATGACTGGAGAAAAGCTGATGTGATACCTATATTTAATAAAGGAGCAAGAGCAAATCCGGGGAATTATAGACCAGTGAGCCTCACTTCTGGAGTGGGGAAGCTTTTTGAAGGGTCAATAGGGGATAATATACAAGAATATGTCTATTTGAACAGGATTATAAGTAGGAGTCAACATGGATTTATGAGGGATAGGTCATGTCAAACAAATCTAATTAGTTTCTATGAGGAGGTTAGTAGGAACCTGTTCAAGGCAACTCAGTGGATGTAGTCTTTTTGGATTTTGCAAAGGCTTTTGATACAGTGCCACATGGGAGACTATTGTGCAAACTAAGAGATGCAGCAGTTGCAGTAAATATCTGCTCATGGATTGAGAGCTGGCTAAAAGACAGGAAGCAAAGGGTTGTTGTAAATGGAACATACTCCGATTGGACTAATGTGGTAAGTGGGGTTCCTCAGGGTTCAGTATTATGTCCTCTCCTTTTTAACATATTTATTACTGACTTAGAGGTAGGATTGGAGTGCGGTGTCTCCATTTTCGCTGATGACACGAAGTTGTGCAAGGAAATTAAAACAGATAGTTATGTGCTTTCACTCCAAAGGGATTTACATAAAAATTAGGAATGGGCATCTAAATGGCAGATGATATTGAATACGAATAAATGTAAAGTAATGCATCTGGGAAGGAAAAATAGCCATTCAATTTATAATCTTAATGGAGCAAATCTAGGTGTTTCGGATATTGAAAGGGATTTGAGAGTGCTTGTGGACAACCACCTAGGTAACAGTGCTCAAAGCCAAGCAGCAGCTGCAAAGGCAAATAAAATATTAGCATGTATTAAAAAGGGTATAGAAGCCAGGGAAGCAAATATAATTCAGCCACTATACAAATTCTAGTACGCCCTCATTTGGAATATGGAGTACAATTTTGGGCACCACTTCATAAAAAGGACATTTTAGAGCTGGAAAAGGTACAGTGGATGGCAAAAAAACTAATAAGGTGAATGGAGGGGCTAAGTTATGAAGAAAGACTAACCAAATTAAACTTATTTTCTCTAGAAAAAAGGCGTCTAAGAGGAGATACGATTACCTTATATAAATACATCCAGAGTCAGTATAAAGATTTGTCAAGGGAGCTTTTTGTGCCAAGAGGTTTTCAACTGACAAGAGGACACCCCTTGAGGTTAGAAGTAAAAAGATTCCACCTTAAAGAAAGAAAAGGGTTCTTCACAGTAAGGGTGGTTAATCTGTGGAATTCTCTACCAGATGAGGTGGTGACAGCGGATTCGATAGATAACTTTAAAAGGGGACTGGATTTATTTCTAATTAAAAAGGGAATTCAGGGTTATCATGGATAATTAGAGAGGCAGTATTGATCCAGGGAGAAGTCCGGTCACCGGTGTCTGGGATCAGGAGGGAATTGATTATTTATTTATTTTTTATTTTTATATACAGCTAATTAATTAATAGTTAATCCGCATATTGCAGATCAGAGGAGATCTTAAAAGGTTGAACTTGATGGACTGAAGGTCTTTTTTCAACCTTAAATACTATATAACTATGTAACTATGGATCCAGAGGAAAAGGAGCCAGATCACAAGGATGAAGGAGAGGAAAGCAGGTCAGGTTGCCATGGAATACGACCTGGCAGCAGCATGATTATCGATGGAGCCAGCTATGTTTTGGAGGTTACAAAAGATTAGAAAATTGGTTTAGAACCAGATGTGCCCATATATGATGCAATGTCTGTAAAAGAGACAAAAGAAGCTACTAGATGAGTATCTGAAAACCCTGATGCATTTCTTCCTGTGACAGAATCGGCCAAAGTTGAAGTATCTGAAAAAAGCAGAGGACACACAGTACTCTGAAATCAAAGATATAAGCCAGCAGATACAACTGCTGAATTCGTCATTTGTGTATGTCACAAGGGATGTATTGACCACTTTTGGAAACATAGCTGTTAGGACTGGCTTGGTTTGGGAGGGTTGTGCTTGCAGGGGATCCACTGGAGTCACTTCCAGAATTGTTTTTTACCCATAAAATTTGTAAAGGAGAAAAAGGAGAAAAATCTGGCCTGCACATTAAGAATAAGGGGGAGGCCTAGGGAACTGTTTTTCACATTTGCTCCAATGGGGTTGATTAGCCCTCCTGATTCAGTGAGGGATTCCAGTGCCCCACCCCCTCCCCCACACTGCCAGTTTCTCTCTGCAGCCACAGTAAAATTGGGAAATTACTTAGACTGAGTGCTTCTTTGGAAGTTGCATCCTTAAGCAACCATTTGTTGCCCCATGCCAGGACACATGGACTTAATTGTGCATCATGACAGTGTTACTCTGTTAGAGATGACCACCGGGATGCTGCATCTAAAAGGGGGAGTAGCTGTCTTGATCTTCCTGACCATTAGTTCTTTGGACCCAAATGATCCACCCAGCATTATTAGGATTTTAAGGCTGGTCATTACGCTTGCTGCATAATGACTCCTATCAGGACTGCCTCTTTGGAATATGTGGTTGTGGGAATAGGATCAGTAGTTTTACAGTTTCTGCTAGAACCACCTGGCATTCACAAGTGTATTATACTATTGACATCAATAGGCTCAGAATAGCTGTGAAGGGCAGATCCTTTTATTACTGGATTCATTTAATGTATCTTGGGATAATATAGATTGCTTTACTTTCCTAAATCCAGAGAGGGCAAAGACACCTGAGATATGCTGATCTTGATACTGGAGTAGTTATGCGGTTAAATACAATCCAAGGAACAATAGCCCCTATTCTGGAGGTGTTAAGATTTTCAATATGCAATCCATTAATATTATATACAAAATTATGCACTATTAATCTCTAAGCTTAGGTACAACTCGTAAAATCCCCTTATTAATCGTCTGTGCTAAGTATCACAAAACACTTTTTAAATTGGTCAGCAGGCCTTTTGAAAGGTCTTGTTTCATTTTTGTTATTTAGAGATACCCAATGGATCAGCAATTTCTATCATATCAGAATAAAGTATGTGCTCCTATTAAGATTTCTTTAATAGAGACTCTGAAATGGTGTTTTAACTACAGTGGTTCCCCTTTTTAGTATTTTTGCATTAGGGTCTGATGATGGAAGAAATTCATCACAATTATGTTTTAATTTAAAAAGGTTATATAAGATAATATTAATTATAAAAGTTTTTGAGCCAGTGAGTGCACGCAAATCCTACTAAATATTTGGCATTATTGTTTTATTACAGCAATGCCATACTGTTCTTCATCATTCTTTTGCTTACTTGTACAATGTGCTATAGACAATGGGAAAACATATCTCATGCCTACCAGCTCTTACGTTCAAGAACCAGAAGGATCACTTGATATGTTGTTTTGTTTTTTTTGACTGGTAATGATTTTTAATTAAATGCATTTTTTTTATCTTACTTTCAGTGAACCCTGAACTAATATCAAATAGTTCAGGTGTCCTGAGTACACTGACACCAAATATGTTTAGCATAGAAGGCTAATGTTTGAGCTGTTTAGGTCTGGAGTGATTGCATTGAATTGCTGTTTGAACTGAGGTCTGGAGAGATTGTCTTGGATGGCAAACAGCAGCTGGCTGGTCCATGGACGGTCGACTGGATTATGGATTAGACTAGTAAAGTTTGAAGATAGTAGTTTCTACCTGAAATCTATAGGCAGAGTGAGTGGAATAGTACTTAGCATGCTGAGGTCTAGAGATTGGCTTTTGGCCAGCATGGATAGACAGACTAAGATGTAGTTGTACTTGAGCCACTTAGATTTTGAAATTGTTTCTTGTGGCATGAATGAATATAGTGTGGTTCCTGATCTGTCGAGGTTTATAATTGTCAAACTGCGATTTGTCGTCACGCTTGTGAGCCTTGCAAATCGAGGCAAGCCGTTGAGGCGCTGAAGCCCTCCCAGCTCACAGGAAAGCACGCGCGACTTAGTGAGCGTTCAAGTTGCTTCTGAAAGCCTCGCAAAGCGAGGCCAGCAGTTGAGGCATTAAAGCATTAAACGCGGAACTTAGGCTGAAATGGTGGCTAAAAAAATGGTGGCTGAAAAAGAGACAAAACAAGGCCGTAGCGCGCAACTCAATGCCAGGAACGTACGAGTTACAAAATAGACTAAGGCTTGCAAGGCGCATAAGACATAGACAATTGCCGTCATTTTACAACACTAACTTGCAAATAATAACATTACGATTCTGAAATGGCAGTTTTCCAGCCTAAATAAATGGTTTTGCCTCGCGCACACAGCCTATATATACTGCACATTTGCCACATTGCTGACACTTTCACCTCAGGTGATGACAGTCTCACTGTACATTTTCTGCTGCTGGAAAATCGAAGGATATTGTTAGCTCTTCAGGATATTGATTGCTGGATATTGATTAAAAATAGGTAAAGTATATTAATTTATTAATTAACTAATTATTAATACAATTTTTTTTTAATTAGTATTAAAAAAATTATTATGCAAAATCTCATATTTTAGACTGCCCTTAATTTAAGAATACATAAATGCTTAGCTCTTTCTAATATATTTATTAATTGATTAATTAATTGTTAATGTACATTAATTTATTACTTATTAATTAGTAATCATTACAAAAAATTAAATCTCTATTTTACACTGCACTAAAAAAATATATATTTTACACTTCACTTATATGTATTACTGCTCATTACCGTACCTTAATTTATTAATTATTAATTAGTAATAATACTTAGATATCTGTATTACTGCTCATTGGGTGACAGGGATAGGAACCTGAAAGCAGTTAAATATTTAAATCAGTTTGGTATGCTCTGAGACCTCCATTAGGGGTGGGCAATGGCACATTAATTAAAAAATAATCTCTGTGAAAAAAATAGAAAAATTGCTTTAATACATTAATTAATTAATTATTAACGTAGATTATTTTATTGATTATGAATTCGTAATATTTCCAACAAAAAACTATATATATTTTACACTGCACTAAAAATATGTAGATTTTACACTGCACTTATATATCTGTATTACTTCTCATTGCCTGACAGGGATAGGACCCTCAAAGCAGTTAAACATTTACATCAGTTTATTATGCTCTGACACCTGCTTCATTTCATATTTTATACTGCCTTTTTTATGAATACATTGTTACTTAGGCCTTTACGTTTTGCATGTATGCCAATTAAACATGATACTTTCAATGATTAATGAATGAATCAAATCCAAACATTAAAAATGCTTTTCATGTCATTTTACAGTTTGCTAATCTCTGTGAACACTGGACCTCTTTAGGTTTTGCAATGATGACAGTCATTGATTAATTAATTAACATATATTAATGTATTAATTAATTATTAATTAATTATAAAAAAATATTATCCCAATAGCAAAGTTTGTGTAAGAATCAATATTTTTATGCTGGAATATAAAGTGACACAAACTGCTATTCAGGATAATTTTAATCCCATTTTATGTGGAGTGAAACTCACACAACAAGGGATTATTGATTCATATCTCAAAGTCAAAGCAAATAATCTAAATTTGATCAAACTTTAACAAAAAATGCTTTGCATAGAACAATATTGTGGATTTATGGATTATGTCGCTGAATTGGCTACCAACAGAGACATTTCAGCTGGAAGAGCAATCATTTTGCCATCTTCTTTCCAAGGATCTCCTCGCAATATGCGAGAAAGATACAATGATGCCATGGCTATTGTGACTAAATTTGGAAAGCCTGATTTATTTATTACATTCACATGTAATCCACAATGGCCAGATTTAAAGGAACAATTGAAAGTTGGCCAAAATACTTCTGATTGACCAGATTTAGTGGCTAGAGTATTCAACATTACACTAAATACATTAATACATGATATAACTAAAGCGCAGTTATTTCGGACATGTGGGGCTTTTGTTTAAACCATTGAATTTAAAAAAAGAGACCTGCCACATATACTTTTAATCCTACAAGAAAAAGATAAATTGAATACTGCAGAGAGAGTGGATTCAGTGATTAGTGCTGAACTGCCACATCCAGAAAAATATTCAAAACTTTTGGAGATTGTAACACATTGAATGATTCATGGTCCATGTGGAGATATAAAATCCAAATTCACAGTGTATGAAAAATAAAAAATTCACAAAAGAGTTCCAAAAATTCAAATGTAAACCTATGTTAATTGTGATGGATACCCTTTATATAAAAGAAGATAAATATAAACTGCTATTATTTGTGACTGAAAAGTCGATAATAGATAAGTAGATAATAGATATACAAACCACATTTGCTGATGTTGTACAATGCACACATAAATGTGGAAGCTTGCACTTCTATCAAATCCATCAAATATGTGTATAAATATATATACAAGGGATATGATGCAGCAACTGTTGTTGTACAAGGTGCATAAAATGAACAAGACAATCCAATTTAAAAATGATAAACTTTCATGTTATTTAGATGCTCACTACGTCAGTGCACCAGAAGCAATGGGACTGCTTCTGAAATTTGAGATGCATGATCGGTCACATGCTGTGTATTGATTAGCTGTACATTTGCCACAAAGTCAATTTGTTTGCTTTACTGCAGGGAATGAAAGAAATGCCATAGACAAAAATGAACATAGAGCAACAACATTTACTGCTTGGTTTCATTTAAATTGGGAGGACACTGAGGCCAGACAATTTTTATACATTGAGATTCCATATCACTATGTATTTGTAAATGGCCAATGATGACAACGAAAAAAAGATACAAATAAAATTATCCAAAGAACTTATACCGTTAGTCCAAGAGACATTGAATGTTTCAGTTTAAGATTACTACTTATACATGCTCCCGGTGCACAAAGTTCTGAACATTTACAGACAGTGAATGACATAGTTTATGATACTTTCCAATTAGCTGCAAGACATCAACATTTTCTGGCAGATGATAAGGAATGGGAGAGATGCCTAGAAGAAGCATCACTATTTTAAATGCCAAAGCAAATGAGAGAACAATTTACATTCATTTGCATCTTTTGCAATGTACCTAATGCATTAGCTTTGTGAGAAACATTTCAATTAAATTAAATATATGTGAAGACTTTTTGAAATGTTACAACAAGACCATTGCACAATTAAAAGCATTAATGGAAATTCAAGAAATCTTTCTTTGTCATGGATTAAATTGTGCAACTTGTAATTTGCCTGATCCAGGACTCATAGATGCAGGTGTTGTACTTGCGTTTTTACTCGTGCTGGCTAGGGTTGTATTATTTCTAGTCTATAATAATAATACAACCCTAGCCAGCACGAGTAAAAACGTCAGTACAGCACCTGCATAGAGTGCCATAGACTGGGGAACACACCAGCCTAGGTAACACTAGCAAAAACCCTACTAAACAGGAGTGATAGCCAGTAAGTGGCTATTTATATTGGGACACTTTAATTATTGTGAAAGCTATTTTCCCTGGATATTTAACTACAAAGGGGTTTCGGCAACATTGTTTTAACTTTTTTTTAAATGATTTTATTTTCGTAGCTGTCTGAAAATTAAAATAAAGAATTTAAACCTTTAAGATTAAAAAAGTCCACAATTTTACATACATGTTATATCCTATAGACAAAGTAAAATATTAGAATGCCTTGGCAGTAGACTTTTGGGGTGATTGGCCCAACAAAACAGTTACGTTGAATTTTCTTACTGGTACACTTTAAATGTTATTACATTAAGTTACTGTTTGTAATGTTAAAATTGTATTTTACAAGGTATGGACAGTTGTTTCATTGTATGTAATTAAGGGTTCATGTTAGTAGGAGGATGATCATTTCTTGGAAAATGTAAATGTATAATTCAATTGTGAGTATTGATACAGGCAGTAATCCAATCGCCAGTTAATGGGGTCAGAAAGGAATTAATCTCCCCCCTTTGATACAATTGGATGTTTCACGAGGGTGGTGTGTGTGTGTGTGTGTGGGGGGGGGGCTCTGTTTGCCATCCTCTGGATTCAATACCTGTGTAGTTTACCAGTAGTTGAACTACAAGATGCATGTTACAAAGCATTATGTAATGGCTTACAATACTCATTCATACAAAGTTGACCCATTGTTATTTTACTCCCTCATAGCTGAAAATTTCTAATGTTAATATTATAAAAAAATGATGGCTTACCAGTAGTTGAACTACAAGTTGCATGTTAAAAAGCTTTATGTAATGGTTTAAAATACTGATTCATACTAAGTTGACGCATTGTTTTATTAGTCATGCATAGATGACAATTAAAAAAGTTTAATATTGTTAAAAAACGATGGTTTAGCAAGATCCATGTTAAAAAAAATAAACAAATTTACTATAATTTTTGTACTTCTTCCAAGATAACTAAAAGGATAAGAGGCTCACATTGTGTGGAAAACAGCATTCATAGCCTACACATTTTATTGCCCTGTCATTTTTGATGGGCAAGTCGCTAGTCATATATATAGTTGTCGTACTGCAAGTTGTCATCATGCTTTGCGAGCCTCGCAGAGCGAGGCGAGCCATCGACTGCGAGCCTCATAAAGCGAGGCTACCAGTTGAGGTACGCAGGACTTAGGCCCCAAAGGCGCTCTTTGCACTGCAAGCCTCGCAAAACGAGGAGATCAGTTGAGATACGCGGGACTTAGGTTGCAATGAGTGCTGAAGGTGCTCATTGCACTGTGAGCCTCATGAAGCGAGGCAAGCAGTTAGCACATGGGACTTAGGAAATAAGGGACTTAGCTGCAATGAGGCCTCATCGCGAGGCCCCTGGACTTAGCGATGGATGCAAAATAAATTACAGCCCGTATGACTTAAGGCCCGAAGCATGTAGATGGACTTGCAAAAATACGACTTTAAGAGCCAAATCACCGAACTGGAAAAACCTGCAAAAAAACACAAATATGCCTCAAATTAACTTACACACTCACACTCAGCACAGGGGGAAAGTCAGGAAGCCTGTGAGTGAGGTTGCAAGTGAATTTGAGCCATATTTGCAGTTTTTTTCTCAGACGAAAATCGGCTAAGCATGGAAAAAAATGGCGGAAGAAAAATTTAAAAAATCTTACACAGGATGAAAATGAGGCTCACCAATAACATGCACGCAGGACTTAGAAAATACACAAAGGCAAACATAGTTACACACACGAACAACGCCAGGCACACAGGACTTTGAAAATAAAACAAAACACCATTCAGTGGGCACCATACAAACATTCAGCAGACTCAAAGAGGAGAAACACACAGGGAAGGGACGGGGGGGGGGGGGGTAGATGCTGCAAAGAGACACATGGCATTCCCAAGCACAAAACTTGCAGGTTAATGAACCCTGCAATGAGTGGCACGTACAGTAGACGAGAGGAAATATTTGTAATGAGCGCCGAAGGCACTCAGCACAGGGCTTACAATGAGCGCTGAAGGTGCTTAGAGGAGCAAAAGCCTCACATTGTGTGGCAAACAGCATTGCCAGCCTTACAATTTTATTCCTGTCATTTTTGATGGACAATTTCCTAGTTCTGATAATGACATTCTAGCTGGCACAGATTGACAGACTATGGTGTCTTTAGTTTGGGGTGCGGATGCTTGAAGAGACAGGCTTCTGGCTTGTGCTGAGGACAGAGTGTGATGAATTGTATTTGGGCTGCTTAGGTTTCTTGACTCATTTCTATCCAACACCAAAGAGTACAGCTTGTTTGTACTGATGAAAAGTATGTATGTAAAGTATGGCTTCTGGCCAGTACTGCGGATCAGTGTGCGGTGAGCTGGTGCTCTCACTGCAAAGATCTGGAATTTTTTTCTGATAGGTACAAAAGTGTGTAAACTGGCACTTATGGGCAGATTTCATTAAGATGGTGGTTGGGTAGAGTGAGACGGGCCGCTGCCTGTGCAGCTAAAACTTGGTGAAACTGGTTTCAAGCCGGTGGGCAGTGTTGTAAACTGATTACTTTTGGAAATTGTCAGAATAGATGGGCAGAGTGTGTTGTGTTAGTTATTTTGAGATTGGCTTCTGGCTGGAACAGAATGGTAGTCTGCTGATTGAGCAGCTGAGTCTGACTAATTGAGCTGTATAGACCTGAGAGACAGTCAGTGTTAGGTTTAAAACCATGACGGGGTTAAAACCAGGAACCCAAGAACTTAGGTGGAGACCAGGATAGAGGATACAAATACTGAAGATATTTATTTGTTATAATAAGGCACAGAGTGCTGGTACTCATTTCCTCTGCTCTGTAGTTTCACATAGGTGAGCTATTATGCCTACCCTATATTCCAACCCCTAATAGCTTCATATCAGGGCGGTACTATTTCAGTTATGGCATTTTCTTAGAAGTGGTCTGAGACAATCAAGTAGATACTTCAATTCGGCCAGTAACATGTTTTTGACACGGTCAGCTAAATCTTTGCTGAGTTCTGTATCCAATAATTAACATTACATATTATAATTGTCAAACTGCGAGACATTGTCACGCTTTGCGTGGTGCGTACGAGTTAGGCGATGAGCGCCGCCAAAACTTGCAGGGCAAGGCGAGCTGTTAGGGCAATTAATCTTGCAGCACCAATGCAATGAGCGCCAAAGGTGCTCATTGCCTTCTCGCCTCACGAAGCGAGGCGAACAGTGAAGGAAATAAAACACTCAGGACTTAGCCACCAAAGACTTTGTCAAGTGCTTGGAGGCTAATGCGATCCCGCATTTACTAACGTGGGACTTAGAAAAAAAATTACAAGGC
Source organism: Discoglossus pictus (assembly GCA_027410445.1). NCBI lineage: Eukaryota > Metazoa > Chordata > Amphibia > Anura > Alytidae > Discoglossus > Discoglossus pictus. The sequence continues at coordinate 116,153 of JAPZIH010000736.1, forward strand.
ACGGGACTTGCCAGAAGCGGGACTTTGAAAAAAACAAATATGATTTATTAAAAATCAAAAACAAATTAAAAAAACACAAAGAAAATAAATACAACAAAAACATCACCCACAGCACGGGGGAACAGCCAGGACGTCTGGGAGTGAGGTGGAACGCAAATTTAAGGCAATTTTGAAGACTTTCACCTCACGACAATTGATTAAGCGACAAAAAAATGGCCGCCGAAAAAATGAAAACTAGGCTACATGACCCCGGAATGTGCAAAACACTGGCAAACACTTACACACACGAGAGATCGAACTACAAAATACACTATTACAAATGACGGAAAATGCTTGCGAGTCACGTAACACATTAATAACATTACCAATATTTACAATGGAGCTTTACGAGACACGGGACTTTAAAAAAAAAAATACAACGTTGCAAAAATACGAGGTTAACGGCTGAACTGCGAAAATACAAAAAACACAAAGAAAATAAAAATAAATACAACAAAAACCATCCCCCACAGCACGGGGGGACAGCCAGGACTTCTGGGAGTGAGGAGGAATGCGACTTTAAGGCGATTTTGATGAGTTTCACCACACGAAAATCGCCTAAACGAGAAAAAAAATGGCAGCCGAAAAAAAAAAAAAACGAGTCTACACGACCCCAGATTGCGCAAAACACTGGCAAACGAGTAGCACTTTCATACAGGCACTGACTAACTACAACATACACTATTACAAATGACGGAAAATGCTTGTGAGTCGCGTAACACATTAATAACATTACAAATCTACAATGGCTCTTTACACAACTACACCAACGCATTTCCGTCGCACACACAACCAATTTCTAATGCACAGTTGGGACATTCATTACACTTTATCATCAGAGCACCAACACTCAAACTGTACATTGTATGCTGCCGGAAAATACAAATAGATTGTTAGCTCTTCAGGCTATTGATTGCTGGATATTACAAATACATAAAGTATATTAATTTATTCAAGAACTAATTAATTCATTATTGATTAACTAAATATAGATAAATATATATATATATTTCTGATGAGTGACGAAGGTGCTCAGAGGAGCAAAAGTAGACGAGAGGAGAGGCTCGCCATGAGCTTCAAAGGTGCTCATGGCGAGCCAAGCGATGAGCACTGAAGGCGCTCAGCGCAAGGCTCGCAATGAGCGTCAAAGGTCCTCAGAGTACAAAAAGGGTTACATTGTGTGTCAAACAGCATTCCCATGGCATCAAATTTTATTGCCCCATAATTTTTGACGGGCAAGTCGCTAGTAACAATATAGAGTATGAGAGCCAGAGAGTGCACCCACTCCAATTGTCAATAGAACTGTATTTGTGTTGTACTAAAGCGCCTAAATTAAAACATATATTTTATTAAATATTTCAAAACAAAAATCCTATTAGGGAATTATAAAACAGTTAAATAATTCTGCCAGACTACACACAAATACATATACACATTTTCATATTGTACTATATAGGATATAGGTAAACTTCTGTATACAGACCAATGTGAAATATAACAAAGAGCTATAGCATACCAGTGTATGACAACAGGTAAATAACCAAAATATAGCCCTTTTAAAGTAATGTGGGCAAATAAGGATTTTTCTAAAATGAAGAAATGACCCTCTGGGTTAGCCCTGTGACTGGCGCCCATAAAGCTCTCACCTAGTTCCTAGTAAATTCAAATTAGCTCAACCTCTACACTAGTGACAGTTGACGAGAGAAAATATTGGTAATATATTGAATGGTTTCTTATTTCAAAGAACCATCTGTGTTTAGACGCTTCACCCAATCATGTACTGGTGTGACAACGCAATGCATCACTCTTAAGTATAATATTATCCCACTGACATTATCCCCGCAAACTGATAGTCTGACAGCTCTTAAAATCCCATGATGCACATTTCCCCACTTTGTAGAATGGATTTCTCAATGGGGCTTTTATTTAGAGGCGCCGCCACCATCTTTTTAAGCAGAAGGTTCTGACCATCCTATTACTTTTCGTGATACGAAAAGCATGATCGGACAATTTTAGCCATTTCTCCTAAGCGCTATGGATAGCTTACTCACGCTACAGATAGTGCTATTAGACAAATTAATAAAAAAGTGATTTTACTTGCGTCTGGTTATTGGTATTGGTAAATAATTGATAATTAAGACATGTAGTTATCTAAATAAAGTAATTTTAATATTTTTGTTATAACAATACAAAGAATAAAGATAATATTAAGGTATTCAAGTAAGAATGGTACTTTAACAATGTGTACTTCCTGAATTGTTTTGGTTAATACATTTCTAATTTATTGACATTTTCTCCAATCACTATTTCATTCATGTTCTAAAGTTCATAAGCAGAAATGCTTCTTCAAGTCCTACTCTCATCTTCTATTCCTGCTTTTTTTCTGGCTCCTGGAGATATATCTTCTAACCCTGACCCATCCCTCAGTCCCTCTTATATTCCATGCTCAGTCCCAAGGGCTGCTAACCCTGTCCATATTCCATGTGTTTGTAGTTTTCCCCTCTATGTCTAATATGTACTCTCCACCATTCTGTCAAGTTAACCCCCAGTTGTCCCACACGAAGGCTATATTATCTGACCACTAGAGGCAAATAACATATCACATACTAGTCGCCTCAAATGATTTTCAAAGTTTTCACACCTTCCCACCTAGGCAAAATTCCACCTCCTTCCTGTCTCTTGCTATTCTTCATCTTTTCTTTCCCACGTTTCTACCTCCTCTTTCATTCCCTTTAGATTGTAAGTAGTGAGTTTCCAACGTTGTAGGGTGCTTTGGGAAAAACAATTTTCTACAAAGAGTCTTAGCTCAAAACAGGGCCCTCGATAGTCTTTAGTTGTTAGTATTGTATTTTTCCCGGTCCTCTTCCCCTGTACAGTGCTACAGAATATGTTGGAGCATTACAAATCACATATATAGTTGTGAGCATATGAGTTGTTGCTAACGCTTGCGGGCTCGCGCAGCGAAGCGAGGGACCACATTTGCGGTGGTGGAGCATCCCAACGTCCCTGCAAATGCGGATCCTCACGAAGCGAGGGTCCGCATTTGCGCAGGTGGAGGCTCCAACGTCGGCTGTGTTAACACACACACACGACTTTTTACAACAAAAACCCAACCTCCCCGCAAAAATAACCAATGTCCCCTCAAATGCGGATCCTCGCGAAGTTAGCTTTTTTCTGTATCCACAATAACTTGAGTAGTACTGAGGATCTTCTCTATTTGGATATAGTTCATAAGTTACATAGTTACATAGTAATTAAGGTTGAAAAAAAAACTTCCAGTCCATCGAGTTCAACCTTTTAAGATCTCCTCTGATCTGCAATATGCGGATTAAATATGAATAATTTAGTTGTTAATTAATTATTAATAAATTATTTATTTGTTTATTTATTTATTTGTAATTATTAATTAATTAATCCAGTGTCATTTTTAATTAGGTATAAGTGGAATAGTGTTACAGACTAAGAGTGTACTTGTGGTAGTAGGTTAGGGGGCCATGGGAATCCAAGTGGACCCCTTCAGAGATAGGTCAACATTGGGATCAAATGTTATCCCCATGGAGGCTAGAGATATGGCTTGATATATAGCTGACGGGATCCAACAGATAAGTGGCCTAACTGGAGCACATTCTGCACCTTTGGTCATCAAGGGATGTCCTCTTGTCAGTTTAAAACCTTGTGGCATAAATTGTTCCCTTGACAGAGCCTGATTTTGGATGCATTTATAATGATAAATATATCCCCTCCTAGGTGCTTTTTCTAGATAAAATAAGTTTAATGAGGTTATTTTTTGTGTCATAGCTTAGTCCCTCCTTTGCCCTTATTAGTTTTGTTGCCCTTCTCTGCACCTTTTCCTTTTTTTGAAGTGTTGTCCAGAATTGTCCTCCATATTCCAAATTAGGGTGTACTAGGGATTTTATAGTTGCAGAATTATTTTTGCTTCCCTTGCTATCATAATCCTCCTAATACATGCTAATATATTACTTGCCTTTGCAGTACACCCAAATCCCTTTCTATCTCTGATACCATCAGTTTTGTTTTCTTCATTAAGATTATACATTTTATGCTTATTTTTCTTTCACAAATGAATAACTTTAAATGTATTTGTGTTATATATAATCTGCCATTTAGCGGCTCATTCTTCTAATTGATGTACATCCCTTTTACTAGGAAAGTACATGATTTTTTTTTAATACTATATTTCAAAATGTATTGTCCCAAGCAAATATGGAGGTAATACTTTCCAGTTCTAACTATAAATCATTAATACAAATATTAAACATAAAAGATAATATTTCTTTCTTCAGTTTCAGCAAGGTTTGTACATATATTTAAGGCAATTACTGTATCCCTCAAGCTGCAAAATAGTCTTCCATGTAACACTGCATCCGTGTCTTTCATGGAGAGCAATGTTATGTATGGAGGACTACTTCCATGTCAAATGACACAAGACGCAACATGAAACAGATAAGAACCCCTTTCCTTTTAATTGGACATACAGTCAGTTCCTAAAACTTGTTACAATATAACGCTTTATTTTTTCTTAATATTATAAGCATTACAGCACAGTGAACAAACACATAGAGAAAGAACACAAGGAGTAGAGAGTTCTGAATAATGTTATGGATAAATAAATACCATTGTTTTTTCCTAGGTCATTATGTAAAGGACAGGCCTCTGTGTCCCTCTAAAGCAAATATTGTATTATGTTGTAAAACTGATTTACATTCTTGTAAATGATTGCCTATGCCCAAGGACACACCTCTTTCACTGTCACAAGGCTTTCAACAAGTCCTTATTAGTGAGTTGTCTCATATTTACTAAACAGATTTATTGCCTAAGTTGATGGTAATGCTTTTGGATTTTGTTAAGCACTTCATTGCCAATTTCTGCCCAAATGAGCCTCCTTGCCATGCCAAGGATCATCTGGCCCTTTAAATAAGCCAGGTGTCCCTTAGTACCCAGCCATATCTTATAAGGGGTAGAAAAATCCCCCAGATGCTGGCACTCTGATTACTCTTACAACTATTAGGCCATTGCTAGTCAATAAATGTACCATATATACTCGAGTATAAGCTGCCATTTTCAGCAATTTTTTTATGCTGAAACCCCCCCCCCCCCCCCCCCGGCTTATACTCGAGTCAGGGTCCCACTTACTTCCTATTTTAGGGGCAGCAAAAAATCCTCTTCCTTCCCCCCTTATCATCCTCCTTCTCCTCCTCCCCCTTATCATCCTCTTCCCCCATAACCTCCTCCTCACTGCACCCTCTCCAATCCCTATTCCCCTCTCTCCTTACCTGTTACTATGCTCCTATAAGCTAATGCTGATGTGGCGTTAGGATCATCATCAGCATCAGCTCATCGGAGCATAGTAACAGGTAAGAGAGGGGGTATAGGGATTGGAGAGGGTGCAGTGAGGTGGAGGTTATGGGGGAAAGAGGATGATAAGGGGGTAAGGAGGAGGTTGATAAGGAGGGGGGAGGAGGATGATAAGGGGGGAGGACCCTCTTTTCCACACTCGGCTTATACTAAAGTCAATACGTTTTCACATTTTTCGTGGTAAAATTAGGTGCCTCGGCTTATACTGGTGTCGGCCTATACTCAAGTATATACAGTATGTGAATTTCTACATGCTATTTATTTATTTATTCATTGTATATAAGGCTTACATGATTTCTTTGCTGAATGTATAAATGTATATATTGGATATACACATGCTTTATGTAATTGAGCAGATGAGCTAAATAGGTTCTTTTCTTCTGTATACACAAGGGAGGTACCAGTGGTTGGGACACTGCAACATAATGGGTCTACACTACCTTCACCAAACAATTAATTAACTTCGGAAGAAATCAAAAAGAAGATGGATAAAATAAATATTGGTAAAGAACTAGGTCCTGATTGAATATATCCAAGGGTACTGAGAAAAATGGGTTCCGTAATAGCAAACCATTATATATAATTGGATGACTAGAGGCGATACCTATATTTAAGAAGGGAGCAAGAGCAAATCTGGGGGAAATTATAGACCTGTGAGCCTCACTTCTGTAGTGGGAAAGGTTTTAGAAGGGTTAGTAAGGGAAAATATACAAGAATATAACCGTTTAAACAGGATTATAATTAGGAGTCAACACAAATTTATGCTGTTTAGGTCACGTCAAACAAATCAAATTAGTTCTATGAGGAGATTAGTAAGAATCTGGATCAAGACAACTCAGTGGATGTAGTCTTTTTGGATTTCGAAAAGGCTTTTGATACAGTGCCACATGTAAGAATATTATGCAAACTAAGAGATACAGGAGTTGCAGTAAATATATTTTCATGGATTGAGAGCTGGCTAAAGACAGGAAGCAAAGGGTTGTTGTTAATGGAACATATGCAGGTTGGGCTAATATGGTAAGTGGAGTTCCTCAGGGTTCAGAATTAGGTCCTCTCCTTTTTAACATAAGTATTAATGACTTAGAAGTAGGACTGGAAAGTATTGTCTCCATTTTTGCTGATGACACTAAGTTGTGCAAGGTAATTAAATCAGAAAATGATGTACTTTCCCTCCAAAGGGATTTGCATAAATTAGAGGAATGGGCATCTAAATAGCAGATGAGATTTAATACGAATAAATGTAAAGTTATGCATCTGGGAAGGAAAAATAGCCATGCAATTTATAATCTTAATGGAGCAAATCTAAGGGTATCAGATATTGAAAGGGATTTGGGAGTACTTGTGGACAACCACCTAGGTAACAGTGCTCAAAGCCAAGCAGCAGCTGCAAAGGCAAATAAAATATTAGCATGTATTAAAAAGGGTATAGAAGCCAGGGAAGCCAATATTATTCTGCCACTATACAAATCCTTAGTACGCCCTCATTTGGAATATGGAGTACAATTTTCGGCACTACTTCATAAAAAGTATTCACCCTTCACCACTACAAATTAGCAATGTAGAAGGGGACCAGGGGAACATACACCATACTAATATACTCTAACCCATAAAAAAAATGTAAGGTTATGCATTTGGGAAGGAAAAATAGCCATGCAATTTATAATCTTATTGGAGCAAATCTAGGTGTATCAGATATTGAAAGGGATTTGGGAGAACTTGTGGACAACCACCTAGGTAACAGTACTCAAAGCCAAGCAGCAGCTGCAAAGGCAAGTAAAATATTAGCATGTATTAAGAAGGGTATAGAAGCCAGGGAAGCAAATATAACCACTACCACTATCCAAATACTTAGTACGCCCTCATTTGAAATATGGAGTACAATTTTGGGCACCACTTCATAAAAAGGACATTTTAGAGCTGGAGAAAGTACAGAGAAGGGCAACAAAACTAATAAGGAGAATGGAGGGGCTAAGTTATGAAGAAAGACTAACCAAACTAAACTTATTTTCGCTAGAAAAAAGGCGTCTACGAGGGGATATGATTACCTTATATAAATCCATCCAGGGTCAATATAATGCTTTGTCAAGTGAACTTTTTGTAGCAATAGATTTTCAACTGACAAGAGGACACCCTTTGAGGTTAGAGGAAAAAAACGATTTCACCTTAAACAAAGAAAAGGGTTCTTCACAGTTAGGGTGGTTAAACTTTGGAATTCTCTACCAAAGGAGGTGGTGACAGCAAATTCGATAGATAACTTCATAAAGTGGTTAGATATATTTTTGAATAAAGAGGGCATTCAAGGTTATCCTAGATAACTAGGGAAGGAATATTGAACCAGGGAGAAATTTGATCGCCAGTTTCTGGGGTCAGGAAGGAATTTTGCTTTTTTTCCCCCTTGCTGAAGATGCCTTCATGGACCTGAATTGTACCAAAAAAAAAAAAAAAAAAAAATATATATATATATATATATATATATATATATATATATATCACATATATAGTTGTGAGCATGCGAGCTGTTCCTAACGCTTCCTCGCAAAGAGAGGGCCTCAGTTTCTGGCATGGATCGTCGAAGGCGCTCCTTGCCAGCAACTCCGGCCCTCGCAAAAAAGTACGAGACACGTTACGAACAATTTCGACCTCGCAAAAATCGTCCTCAACCCGCGGACATGAAAAAATGAAAAACACAATAAATACACACAACACCTACATAAAAAGCTTACCTACAGGAAGAGGGAGCATCCAGGACCTCAAAAAGTTACACCTCAATTTAACTCAAAATAAAAGAGTTTAGACACAAAAAAATTCTCTATGCGAGAAAAAAAATGGCCGCCGAACAAAATAAAAACGAGGCTATAGGACTCTAAACACGCAAAACACCACCAGAAACACGCAAAACACCACAAAACAGCTATGTATATTTTGCCACAGCCACATACCACACATTAGCCGCCATTTTAGAACAATAACTTAAACAATGCGGAAGTACACAGCTACGCGTTTTTGTCTTGAGCACGCACACTTTTTCACTGCACACATTCATCACGCTTACTCAGCAGCACCGCACCACTAATGCTGCAGCAACATCAAAACAGATTGCCAGCTCTTCAACACAATGATTACTGCATATATTACTTAAAAATAAGTAAATTATATTACATTATTAACATATATATTATAACTAGAGATGTCGCGAATAGTTCGCCGGTGGATTGTTCCCGGCGAACATAGTATGTTCGCGTTCGCGGCGAACAGCGAACATATGCGAGATTCGACCCGCCCCCAATACTTTATCATTGAGCAAACTTTGACCCTGCATGTCACAGTCAGCAGACACATTCCAGCCAATCAGCAGCATACACTCCCTTCCTCATGGACAGCAGCCATTTTGGAATCATAACTAACTTGCAGTCTTACAGAGAGGAGGGAGAGTGTAGGTGATGCTGATTGAATAGGGAAATCAATAGCTAGGCAAGTTTATTCAGTGTCCAGTGCAGTGCTTAAGGACTCATCAGATCTCTACTGTAAACACAGCACCCCAAAAAGCCCTTTTTAGGGCTATAACATCATTTTTTTGTCTTTGTTTTTTTTTCTGTGTAATCTAATTTCATTTGCCTGTCTCCCTGCTAGCCCCTGCTTGCAAGTGTGTGTGTCAGGCTCACAGCTTATACTGTGTGTGCACAACGCATACAATATAATATTGTTTACTAGGGGCCTCATTCAATTGCGAATTGGCCAATTGAATAGGACCCTAAATAAGCACATAACATATTTTTTTTAAAGAAGTTTTTAGTTAGTGAAAACATTGCTTTTGGATAGATGCTTACTAACTAAAAACTTCTTTAAAAAATATATGTTATGTGCTTATTTAGGGGCCTATTCAATTGGCCAAATCGCAATTGAATGAGGGCCTAGTTGTCTACTTTTAAAAAACCCAAACTTTTATTTTCTTAAATCTAAGTGCATTTGCCTGACCGTCAATCAAATTTAATTTGCTTGACCGCTACCCAGAGTGTGTGTCTTGCTTACAAGTACTGTGCCAAGTTCAACCAATCCAAACTAGTTGGGGTACCAACAGTCCACATTTAAAAAACCCAAACTTTTATTTTCTTAAATCTAAGTGCATTTGACTGACCGTCAATCAAAGTTCATTTGCTTGACCGCTAGCCAGAGTGTGTGTCTTGCTTACAAGTACTGTGCCAGAGAGCATGTTGTGTGCATGCTTGAGCTCTAAACAAAAGGCTTTTTAGGGTCTTAGTCCCTCAAATACAAGTTTTATTTTAACACCTTTCTGTTTATAAGCACTTTGTGCACGGTGTTGTTCATTTTTGGGAGTTTTTGTGGTATTTTTCTTGGTTTAATTTAAGTTTTAGTTTTCTGGGAGTCAGGCTCAGCTCTCTATCCCAGGAGAGTGAGCTGTCTCCTGGATACTTTGCCACACCCCTCCCTTAGCATTACACCTTCACTCCTGGTGCTTTTTTTACTTAGATTTTTTTTTAAAGTTTTTCAGGTTTTGTTAAAGTTTTGTTTGTTTGGTGTTGGGTTTTATGTTTTGGGGGGGGAGGAGTCAAGTAACATCTTTGTAGGCAGTGGGGGGGGAACAATTTGAATTTTTGTTTAAAAGGCTTTTTTAACATCTGACACAGAGACACAGAGGGGTTAAAAGCCTCTGTGTTCTCTGTGTTGTTGCAGTTAGCAACACATTGCAACAGGCCATTAACCCTTCCACTGCCAAACATCATCTCTCTCTCTCCCTTAGTTTTGTCTCCCTTAGTTTTGTCTTTTTGTTTCTTTTTCACACTTATATATTTTAAAAAAGAAAACAATAGAAAATCATAAAACAAAAAATAAAAACAAATAAACAAAAAAAAAAGGGTCTAAACATGAGGGATAAGACCATTAAGAAGCCTCAGGGGTCAAAAGGGGGAATAATGGCCCCTGAAAATCCTAGCTGCAGCACTGCACAGCATAGGCCCCATGCAGATAAGGCTGCCCCAGCTCCTTGTGGTTCTGCCAGCAGACCTACCCCTGTGGCTAATACCTGGTCACAGGTGGTTTCTGCTGGCCCCAGTAATACCACCGCTGGGGCTGAGGGGCTGAGGGGCAGATCACCAGGAAGCATGGGGTTAAATGTCAGATGTCTGGGGTCTACAGCATTGATATCTATCTGCGTGCTGCAGGTAATGTCATCAGCCCCTCTGTTATAGTAGCAGCCAGCAAAATGTACGGGAAAGCAGTTTTCTTCACCCGTACTCTGGCTGCTGCTCACATTCTTATACAGAGAGGCATCATAGTGGGGGGATTATATGTCCCAATAGAACCCCTGGAAGGGTTGGGCACAAAAGTAACACTCTCTAATGTGCACCCCTTCCTACCAGACTCCCTCCTGCGCCCCCACCTGCTAACCCTAGGGGAAGTAAAAACACCATTTATTAAAATTCCCCTGGGGTGCAGAGAGAGAGCACTTCGTCATGTGCTCTCTTTCAAGAGGCAGGTACAAATGTGCCTGCCTCAGGGCGCAGAAAACATAGAGGGGTCTTTTGGGGTTCTATTTGAGGGGGTGCTCTACAGGATTTTTTACAGCACTACGGAGGTGCAGTGCTATCATTGCAAGGGGTTGGGGCATACACGTAGGAATTGTCCTAATGTAAAGCATCATGCCCCAGCCCCAGCAAATGGCACCTCCGTCAGTACAGCACCCATCCCCGCTGAGCCCATAACAGCGGGGACCTCAAGGGTCATAGCCCCCCCACAGAGCTCAGGCAAGGAGGCCCGTTCCTCAAGCCACCACCACGGCCTCCAAACCCCCTTCTTCCCCAAAAAAGCCATCTGTGTCTGTGGTCTCCAGCAAGACTGCAGACACAGGGAAAAAGGGGAAGAATTTCATCGGTCCTCCCAGTGTCACAGCTGCATCTCCCAAGTCCCAATCTGCCCCCACCATAATTACATCAGTTAGTGTGGGGGCACAGTGTAAGCAGAGGGATAATAAGCCCTCTGCAGGTGAGGCAGCTAGTGGCAGCTCCTCTTCCAGGAGTGACGTCACCAGGAAGAGGAAGCATAAAACCAACATGGAGGTTGCTGATAAGTGGGAAGTGCTCTATAGTGGAGCACCTCCCTCTAAAAGCAAGAAGAGGAACAAAACATCTCCTCCTCATCCGGTGACATTGTCTGGCCTGGTTATTAAGCTCAGCCATCCGGTGCCAGACCACACATCTCTCTCTCCAGACGCTATAGAGGTTAATGTGGAAAAGGGTCTGGAGGAAAAGCAGAGGCAAGAGGGTCTCCCAAGTGAGGCAGGGGTAGACAAGAAAGATCAGGTTCTGCCTCTGGCCTTTGAGGGGGGTCCCAACAAAGCCCCTGCTGAATGGGTAGTCAGTGTACCTGAGGTGCTGAGCTTCAAGGGCACCAGTCAGTCTCCTCCTCCAGTGTCACTCTCTAGTGACGTACCTCGGGCTTTGTTAGAGCCCCAGGCCGAGTCACTACTGGAGGGGGGGAACATAGGCATAACCCCCATTCAGGACCCCATGGAGTTGTCTGTCAGGGGGGATGTGGCACAAGGGGAAGTGGAAATGGGGGAGGGTGATAAAACAGGTTTTCCTGTTAACATCATGGGAGAGCCTGTCTACCCTCCTCAGCCGTCCACTGACCCTAACATCGGTGCCATCCAAGCTGAGCAAGCAGCGGTGGAACTGGTAGAGGAGGCATATAAAGCCTCCAAGGCTTCCATTAAGGAAGCCATGCCAGCCACTGCTGTCCAGCCAGCTACCCCTGAATGCACTCCTGAAGCTACAGGGGTGCAGCAGCAATCCAAGGGTCCATTATTTACCTTGAAGGGTGCTAAAGGGACTCCTTCTGTATCATCTAAGAGGGGGTCCCTGAGAATAAAGCTGAGGAAACTGACTCCAGCCAAGAAGGATGGAGTAAAAGCCCTCAGCCAAGAGGAGCCCAGGGGTGACCCACTAGAAGGAACATCAGATTCTGGGTGGGTTATCCCTGTCAAGGAAATAGATCTATTCCTTGAGAGCACCCTTCATGGACAAAAGAAAAGGAAGGTGCGGCTGGCCTTGGAGAGGTGGAAGAATAAGTCGTTTATTCTCCACTGTCTCCAGCAATATCTAGTGGTCAGCACTAGGGCCAAGAATTCTGGGACTGCGGAGCATCTCCGCGTCCGGAAATTCTATAAAATGTACGTGTCCTATCAGCAGTCTCAAGGGTCTGAGGAACGCACAATTCCTGACACGCAGTAATGGCTTTGCACATCAGCACGCTAAATACAAATGGCTGTCAAGACAGTTTCCGCAGGTTCCAGGTACTCTCCTATTTATATTAGGGAGGGTACTCTGTGAGCTTCCTGCAGGAAACTCACACCACTCCAGAGGCTGAGGCCTCGTGGCAACTGGAGTGGAGAGGCAGGGTCTTCTTCAGCCACTTCACATCGGCGTCATGTGGAGTTTTGACCCTGTTCTCAGAGTCTTTTCAGCCAGAGCTGCTGCTTGTGAAAGCTGTTATCCCAGGCCGTCTAATCCACCTCCGGGTCCGAGAGCAGGGTAGCATCATTAACCTAGTTAATATATATGCCCCTGCTGGAGGGCCCGAGAGAGTGAGGTTCCTCGCCAGACTGTCCCAGTTTTTGGAGACAGTGGACGCAGATGAGTGTTTGGTACTCGGGGGTGATTTCAACTGCACCCTCGACGCTCTGGACCGGAATAGTCCAGAGCCGTACCCGCCTTCTGCATCAGCCCTGCGGGAGATCATCGCCCGCTTCTCCCTGGAGGACATCTGGCGAGAGCAGAACCCAGGGGCATCAGACGGTTTCACCTACGTCAGGGTGAGAGCCGGTCTGGTGTCCCACTCCCGGATCGACAGACTATATATATCTAGTCACTATATGTCACGAGTCGGTTCTTGTGCCATTAGGCTGGCTCCGTTCACAGACCACAACTGTGTGTCTGTGACGGTGGCGCTAACGCCAACAGCGCCACGAGCCGCAAATTGGCACTTCAACAATGCTTTGTTGAATGACCAGGGACTCGTGACATTGATCCGGGAGTTTTGGACGGACTGGAGGGGTTGCAAGGGGGACTTTGCCACGTTAAAACTGTGGTGGGACGTGGGCAAGGTTCATTTGCAACTTCTGTGTCAGGAATATACCAAGGGTGCGCGTGGGCAGCACGAAGCAGAGTTGGAGTCACTCCGGGGGGAGGTACTCCATCTGGAGCAGAGGCTGTTCACTTGTAGGGACCAATCCCTGCAGAGCGAGTATGTAGAGAGGAATGGTGTCTTCTGTGACCTGGAACGACACCAGGCCAAGGGGGCATACGTGCGCAGCCGCTTAGGTTTTCTCAAAGATCTAGACTCTTCTACTCACTGGAGAAAAAGGGGGGTAACAGTAGGCACATCACCTGTCTTCTAGATGAAGATGGTGCCCCCCTTACAGATCCGGAGAGTATCCGGGATAGAGCCCGGAACTTTTATAAAGATCTTTACTCTCCGGATCCCATTTCTCCAGACGCCTGCCGGGTGCTATGGGAGGGGCTCCCCACAGTCAGTGAGGGTGTAAGAGAGCGGCTTGATATACCACTATCTTTTCAAGAGCTCTCTGAAGCCCTCCGTGCCATGTCCTGTGAGAAGTCTCCAGGACTGGACGGACTGACTGTAGAGTTTTTCCAATTTTTCTGGGAGACTCTGGGACCTGATTTCCATCTGGTCCTTGGGGAAGCCCTGGAGACCGGGGAGATGCCCCTGTCTTGTCGCAGGGCAGTACTTGCCCTGCTGCCCAAAAAGGGGGATCTCCGGCTTATTAAGAACTGGCGACCGGTCTCTCTGCTCAGCACAGACTACAAGATTGTAGCTAAAGCCATCTCGCTTAGACTTGGGTCTGTGCTTGCAGAATTGGTTCACCCTGACCAGTCCTATGCGATCCCGGGCCGGACTATCTTTGATAGTATCTTTCTGGTCGGGGATCTATTGCATTATTCTCGCAGGACTGGTCTGTCACTCGCCTTTCTCTCTTTAGATCAAGAGAAGGCATTTGACAGGGTGGACCATGGTTACCTCATAGCCACTCTGCAAGCGTACGGCTTTGGCCCACAGTTTGTGGGCTTTATAAGAACGCTGTACGCCTCTGCAGAGTGTTTACTGAAAATCAAATGGTCCCTAACAGCACCTTTGGTATTTGGACGAGGGGTGCGTCAAGGATGTCCCTTGTCTGGACAGTTATATGCACTGGCCATCGAGCCTTTCCTCTGCCTACTGAGGAAAAGGCTCACAGGGCTGGTGCTAAAAGATCCAGACATGTGGATTGTCCTTTCAGCTTATGCTGACGATGTGCTCCTCGTGGCCCAGGATCCAGTTGATCTTGAGTTGGCAAAACAGTGCCAGGAGGTATATTCAGCTGCCTCCTCCGCTCAGATCAACTGGTCCAACTGCGCTCCGTTTGGGATATGTGACGCCCAAAGTCTCAGAGCACTTGCTCCAGGAGATTAGGGATGCCATCTCCCCCGACTCGCGCACCTTCCTTCGCGGGGCTTTGCAGGCCGGAGTGCCACATGCACCTTTCAACACCCCTGCTCCGGCTGTTTGCATTGGACACAAGCCCCGTGTTTCCCCTCAGGCTCCTCCTGTCCCCAACCTCTCGAAGTTGAGGGACATACCCTCGGCATGCTTTCGCGGCATGCCGAGGAAGAGCTTATATTCTCTCGTGCTCCATACAGTGCACTTCCTTGCCCTCGTGACCCGTCCCGATACCATCTGGAGGTGGGTCCTACCAGATGAAGAGGGCAAGAGGCCCCGGTGGAGGGAACTTTATTCTGATTTAGTTCCACGACCCACCCGGGACTTGAGTTGGAGAGTGCTCCATGGTGCACTGAGCACGGGAGAGTACTTAGCTAAATTCACGGACTCTCCCTCCACTTGTCCATTCTGTGGCAACGGAGAGTCCGTGTATCATATTTATTTTAGTTGCGCCAGACTGCAGCCCCTCTTGTCACTCTTGAGGGGCCTCCTCCTGCAGTTCTGGCTGCATTTCTCCCCTCACATTTTTATTTTTGGGCGCCCAGTGTCCCGGGGCAATAAGGCCAGGGGGGAGGAGGAAGATCACAACAGGCATCCCAGGGTGCTCGTTGTCACCTATCTGGTACCCGTGGTGTTGTACGTGGCTGGGGGGAAGAACATATCTTCAGCGAGATCACTGAGGACAAGGAACGGGACATGACTAGCTCGGCATCCAACCTTGTGCAAATGGGGTCTTTCATGCTGTCGTGCCTGTCGCAGGACCCTCGTATAAAAAGGCTAAAGGGGAACGACCTGTACTGGGTGTGCACGCTACTAGACCCCCGGTACAAGCAGAAAGTGCCTGATTTGTTACCAAATTACCGCAAGTCAGAAAGGATGCAGCAGGTCCAAAACAATTTAACAAGTATGCTTTACACAGCATATAAGGGTGATGTCACAGCACAAGGGCAATATAACAGGGGAAGAGGTGAAAGTAATCCACCTCCCACGACCACGCCGGCAAGGACAGGACGTTTAAAAGACGTGTTGTTGATGGAGGACATGCGGACCTTCTTCAGTCCTACGCATCGCATCAGCCCTTCGGGATCCACCCTCAGAGAACTACTTGACCGACATGTAGCAGACTACCTCGCCTTAACTGCAGATATCGACACTCTGAGGAGCGATGAACCCCTTGACTACTGGGTATGCAGGCTAGACCTGTGGCCTGAGCTATCCCAATTTGCAATTGACCTTCTGGCCTGCCCCGCTTCAAGTGTCCTGTCAGAAAGGACCTTCAGTGCAGCAGGAGGTTTTGTCACCGAGAAGAGAAGTCGCCTAGGACAAAAAAGTCTAGATTGCCTCACCTTTATAAAGATGAATGAGGGATGGATCCCGAAGGGACTGACACTGGGCGATACATTCGACTGAAAAAGGCCTGATGAGATGAGCTGCCTTCGGCTAAAAATGGTCCACACGCTGCTGTATGTTATCTGTGAATGCCGGATGACTTGCGTGAATTATCCGCCACCAACTAGGGTTCAAGAAGACGCAATGTTTTATGGCACTTTCTGCCTGGGGAACAAAGGTCAATTTTTCTGGCCTCTGCAACAGCAGCGGCTGCAACAATACCTAATTTTTGAATTTCAATTTTTATGTCAGAAGGCGTACGGCATGTAATGAAAAAGAAAGCATATTGAACAGTCTTGCATAACACAACAGTTGTGCAAAAATACATATTTACAATGAAGACATTTTGTTAAAATTAGGTGGCTAGGCCTTTTTTGGTTAATACATTTTCTTTTTTTTTACTGTAATTGCAATTTTTAAGAGAAACCTAAGACATGGTAAAACAGACAATAGTAAAGAGTATATCAGCAGTTAACACCAAAGTCCTATTATCTATCATCACTCCAGCAGTAGCTTATTATTTACAATATCTAACCTGCTCAATTGCCCTTGGGTTACCCTAGGGCAGGCTTCAGTAGGCGACCTCTCATTTCCTCGGATGATTTTGCCGCCGGTTGCTTCTGAAGGGTCTCTTCCAGGGTTCCCCCACTCCGGTCCTTCCCCCCGAGTCGCTTCAACCATTAACAAATGTTTTATTATATTAGGGGGGCACTAAATGGGGATGTTATCCAGGGATCCCAAATTGTCTGGAACTGGGTGATTCTATCCAAGACTGCATGGTTAAATCTCTCGTTGAGCAGTAAATAGTTGATTTTTTTTATTAATTCCTGAAAGTTTTAATTTGGGGTTTTCCAACTACTAGCTATGTGTATTTTTTCTTTCAAAAAATATTTTATTAGGGCAATCTTAAACATTTTAGAAGCTAGTAAGCATGTTTCTTCCCATAGTCTTATGACTGCCGAACACTCCCACCAGACATGAATAAATGTAGCCTCATTCCGACTGTTCCTAAAACATGAGCTGCTACGTTTTGGATCCCATTTATTAGCTTAAAAGGAGTAATATATGTCCTGTGTAGGAACTTTATTGAAGTCTCAAGCAGACTATAATTTAAAGATCCCCTACTTAAGCCTTGCCAATTTTTATCCCATGTGCTGTCTGCCAACTCGGTGCCCAAATCCCTCTCCCAGGCTTTGGATAGTCTGGTTTGTTTGCCCATGAGTTTTCATTAAATAGTTCATACATGAGGCTAATAATACCAGGCTGAAAGGGGGAATCCCTACATTTTTTGATTAGCCAGTTGTTTCTTTGGGGGCTTCCCCTACCACTTATCGTATATATAAAATGATGTATCCTGCAAAAATTATAGTGTTCAGCCAGGGGTAAATTGTATCTATCTCTCACCCACTCAAAGGTCATTATTTTGTCGTCATGCCACCATGGCCCAACCCTTAGTAGGTTCTGAGACTTCCACCAACTGAGAGAGCTTTCCGGAAGATGTATCTTAAAGTGGGGATTGGGTACGATAGGGGTAAGATCTGATACCCGAGTGTCCAGTTTTTGTGTCCAGTTCATCTCCGTCCATATTTTTAATGAGTGCTTAATCAACGGTTTTTCAAGTTTCTCAAAAAAGTATACAGGCCTGGAATCCATATTACTGTACCCCATGTATAAGGTGACATGCTTACATTTTCCATAAATACCCAGAGCGGCTGATGTGTTTTGGAGAATGCGCCAGAGGAATGAAAGCCAGCTGCGCTGCCATGTAATACAGTTTGAGATTCGGGTCCCTACCCTCTTTTGGAAAGACTATGAGGTCGGCCTGATTCAATTAAGGGGGCATAGGTTCTCCATTTAGTATAGCGTTAAACAAAGATGTTAGGTGCGGGGGTAAGCAAGGGCTCAAATTTCTTATAGTACAGATGAGTAAAACCGTCTGGCCTTGGGGACTTGCCAAATTTAGATCTTGGATTGTAGATTTAACTTCCTCTTGGGATATGTCTAGGTTCAAGCTGTCCAGGTACAGGTATTTGAGGTACAGGTATTTTGTGGACTTCTTGCTGTAGTAGGAAGGACTCTATGTCAGATCCGCTGCAGCGGGATTGGGATGAATATATGGTCTGGTCGAAGTTTTGAAATGTTTCTTGGATAGCATTGGGGCTAAAGGAGGTTTAGCCATCAGGTAGTCTAAAGATACCGTATATTATGTCCTCTCTTGGGGGGTAAAGACACTAATAATTCCTCCAATAAAATTCTGCTTTTTTTTTTGTGGGCAAGGTCCCTGGTTAGCCCCTTGGGTTATCTGTTAAAAAGAGTGGTGCAGAGACTGTGGGGGCTGTTAGCCTCCTTGTCCCCGTGTGGCCGTTTAGAATCCCTGCTGCTGCATGTTTCAGCTTTATTAAGGTGTAATTGTACAGCGTTTGACTCAAGTAGCTGCCTGTGCTGGGTCAGTTTGGCTTAATTGCTGGGCCCTTTTCCTGCCAAGATGGCGACCGTCAGTCCATGGGCCTCTATGTCCCCTTCACTACCTTTCTCCCCACTTGTGTGCTTATTTGGGATGGCCCCCCTTTATATCTCCGGCCCGTGGCCCTGTAACGGTCGCCCCCTCAAACTCTGAGTGTGGATATGCAGGGATGGGGCGTTGAATCAGGCCTACCTTCTTCTCTGCTTGCTGCAAGATCAACAATACCTAATTTTTCAGGCATGTGTACATGCCTAATTTTTCTGGCCTCTGGTGCTGCACTGTGGCTTCAACAACCAAACCCCAAAAAAAGGCACATAACAGGGATTAAACTGATAGGAGTAGTACTACTTAACACACCAGTCATATCTGGTGTAACAGTAGTGTACATTTAAAACCAAAAACATTTTTTTCTACTGTAATAGATTGCATAGCAGTTAGTTGTCTGCAAGCGTGTGTGTCAGACCTACAGCGTCTACTCTACCAACTTCTGCAAGTGCACAGTGCCACTCATATCTGTTGTCACAGTAGCTTGGACGCATAGTACCGATCTGTGAAAACCTGTAATGATGAATGAGGTCTAGAGTAGCCTGGTTCCCTTATCCTCTACAGGTTGAGACCTAATGTTTGGGTGACTCCAGACCAACACATGAGTACAAGCAGCACACAAACTCAAAGCCGCCATCCGCCTCCTGGTGCCGCATCGTAAGCCACATCAACCACTGCTTTCCTCCTTGCCCCCTCTCAACCTTCCGCCACTCCGTCTCTCGCCTTGACTAGTTCCTGCTCATCTGCCCATAGTCAGGTGCCTGTAAAGGACATGTTTGAGCGTAAGAAGCTAATGTCACAATGTTCTAAAAATCCAGGCCTTATACACGCCCCCTGATAGGTGCTGTAACAGGTATTAAACTGATAAGAGTAGTACTTACAAATACGCCACTCCTATCTGGCGGCACCTTTGATTGCACGTGCCGTGCCCCAAAATTGAAGTGATACGACCAACAAAGCATCTTTTTCCATCTCCTGGTTCTAAAAATCCAGGCCTTATACACGCCCCCTGATAGGTGATGTAACAAGTATTAAACTGATAAGAGTAGTACATACAAACACGCCACTCCTATCTGGTGGCACCTTTGACTGCACCTGCCGTGCCCCAAAATTGAAGTGATACGACCAACAAAGCATCTTTTTCCATCTCCTGGTTCTAAAAATGCAGGCCTTATACACGCTCCCTGATAGGTGACGTAACAAGTATTAAACTGATAAGAGTAGTACTTACAAACACGCCACTCCCATCTGGTGGCACCTTTGACTGCACGTACCGTGCCCCAAAATTTAAGTGATACGACCAACAAAGCATCTTTTTCCACCTCTTGGTTCTAAAAATGCAGGCCTTATACACGCTCCCTGATAGGTGACGTAACAAGTATTAAACTGATAAGAGTAGTACTTACAAACACGCCACTCCCATCTGGTGGCACCTTTGACTGCACGTGCCGTGCCCCAAAATTGAAGTGATACGACCAACAAAGCATCTTTTTCCATCTCCTGGTTCTAAAAATCCAGGCCTTATACACGCCCCCTGATAGGTGACGTAACAAGTATTAAACTGATAAGAGTAGTACTTACAAACACGCCACTCCTATCTGGTGGCACCTTTGACTGCACGTGTCGTGCCCCAAAATTGAAGTGATACGACCAACAAAGCATCTTTTTCCATCTCCTGGTTCTAAAAATCCAGGCCTTATACACTCCCCCTGATAGGTGACGTAACAAGTATTAAACTGATAAGAGTAGTACTTACAAACACGCTACTCCTATCTGGTGGCACCTTTGATTACACGTGCCGTGCCCCAAAATTGAAGTGATACGACAAACAAAGCATCTTTTTCCATCTCCCGGTTCTAAAAATCCCGGCCTTATACACGCCCCCTGATAGGTGCTGTAACAGGTATTAAACTGATAAGAGTAGTACTACTTAACACACCTTATAATAATGCAGAGAGAGGCAACGCAGTGAGAGGAGTCTGAAGAAGAGGAGTCAGAGGAGGAAGGTGGCTTTGAGGAGGTGGAAGACCAAACACAGCAGGCGTCCCAGGGGGCTTGTTGTCACCTTTCAGGGACCCTTGGTGGCTGGGTGGAGGAAGAGACCTTCAATGACATCAGTGAGGACAAGGAACGGGACATGGCTAGCTTGGTATCCAACCTTGTGCAAATGGGGAGTTTGCGGTTGTGCAAATGGACTGTTTGTGGTTGTTTGCAGTGCGTTAAACGGTGAGTTTGGTCTGTCACTGTGAAGCGGGCCTAACCCTTACACTACCTGATCGATACAACATCATACCTGATGTTTTAAAGCACGTTATTCCAAACAATTTAGGAATGTTAGGTAATTTATGCCCTTTATGGCTTAAAACCAGACTCTGCATCAACTATGTAATTTTCCATGGGAGTTTTGCCATGGATCCCCCTCCGGCATATCACAGTCCAGGTGTTAGTCCCGTTGAAACAACTTTCCCATCACTATTGTGGCCAGAAAGAGTCCCTGTGAGTTTTAAAATTCGCCTGCCCATTGAAGTCTATGGCGGTTCGCCGGGTTCGCGCACATTTGCGGCGGTTCGCGTTCGCGGTTCGCGAACCGAAAATGTTATGTTAGCGACATCACTAATTATAACATATGGTGGTGGAGAAAATGAAAAGGAGACAAGGGACCTCACTCTACTACATTAAGGAGACATAGTTCAGATGAAGTTTGAAATCCACTCATAGAATGGCCCATGGAGTATGCAGATGACAAAACCAAATGGCCAAACCATTCAAATCATTGCTGGTTTCCAAGAAATCGCAATGTAACAAAATAGGATAAAAATAATTATGCTTTATTCTAAAATCACATATCAGTAACCCGAAAAATGGGAAAGAAGAGAAAAGAAAAATAGGGAAAAACAGGAATATTAAGAAAATAATAGAAATAATTTAAAGTGCTTGAGACGGTGAAATGATTCTTATGTGAGCATCAGGCTGATACAGGGACCAGATTGCCAATACATCCCCCAACAATTAAATGTTCTCACTGTCATTCAATAATTGATTATAATAGTCCCTATTCAATGGAATCCCTTCAAAAATTTACTGGTATATGTTCAGGGGGAAATAGGGCACTAGCTACTCTAAAGATTATAAGCTGTTATAGTATATTGTATAAATGCTCATTAGTGTGGCATACTATTATATGCTCACTAGGTAGACAAGCACTGGACATAAGGAGTGGTCTAATAAGTGCAATTCATCCAATGGTATATAGCAAACTTAAATAGAATGCATAAATTGCTAATATAAATATACAGAAATGTCTAATGCAGACCAGTTTCTGTGCTGCAAATATGCTCCATATGCTAGTAAGGGTCAATATATAGGGCCACTATAACTGTGTAAGTATACCTAGAACTGTCTATACATACATTAAATTGATTAGTGTGGTATAAAACCATGAGTATTACTGCTCTAGTCAAAAGGCTTGCTTTTGGCAAGCCTATGATCGCACAAAAAAGGCTGCTATTAGTGTGGTATAAAACCATGAGTATTACTACTTTAGTCAGAAGGCTTGCTTTTGGCAAGCCTATGATCACACAAAAAAGGCTGCTATTATAATACAGCCATAGACACAGGACTTACCTACACTCCAGCCTTACTCCCATCAGGCCCGATGCACACACAAGATCATCTGCTCGGCGTCTGACGTCACAGACACTCCGACACCACTCAACGCACTAAAGAAATCGCTCATGCGCTGCCTGAACCTCGCGCATGCGCACTAAAACTGAAGCGCGTTTCGCGATTGAGATCGCTTCCTCATAGGGCTGTACTGATCAGCCTATTCTCTCCCTTATATACAGAGGAACCATAGTGACCCCTATCGGTTAATAACCAAATTGAGTCAATATAATCCCAACTGGTGAAATATACTGAACTTATTAAATATGTTAAATGGAACATGGAAAAGAAAATTGGTTTGACCATACTACCTAATAAGGAAAGCATCTTCCTTCATACTTGGGCTACATAGTCAAACCCTAATGATTGGGCAGAATTATTTACAAATAACAGTCTACTAATAAGACCTGACAGCTAAACTATAATAACAATGAGTTATAGAAAAATTAAATGCAAAAAATAATAATAATCATTATAAATAAAGTATATAGAAAAAAAGAAAAAACTAATGTATTCAATTAATGTAAATAAAAGTTTATCAATGAGCACTTTTGGATAATTATAAGAAGACGGTATAATTGATATTCTCATTTAAGCCATATGGAGTCATTGTATTAAGTAGGAATATCCATCTTCTTTCAGCTCGAATAAGAGCATTTTCCAGATTTCCTCCGCAGATGCCCAATGTTACGTACTGTATCATCCAACATTTTAATTCATTAGAGTTTGAATTATGGAATTTGTGAAAATGTCTCCCAACAGATGTTAATTTGCTTCCAATTTCCAAGTCCTTTTTGCTGTTCCTGATGTTTCTAACATGTTCGCTTATACTTTTTCTCACCTCACGGCTTTTCATCCCCACATATTTCTTATTTGGACATGTGCATTCAAGCACGTAAATGACTTATTTCGAACTACAACTGAAAACATTCCTTACTTTATGGTTGTTACCCACATGATCCAAAAACAAAGTTGTGTTTTTAATGTGCGAACAATATTTGCAATGTCCACATTTGTGGCTTCCTAATGTTTGTGTTGTAGATAGTTTAGTTGTTTTCTTGACAAAGTGACTTCTTACCAGCGTATCTCTTAGGGATGGTGCCCGTCGCCAGCTGGCTTGTATCCTATCTGGGAGCCATTTTTTCAGGTCAACATCGGTCAGAAGTACATCCCTATGTTTATTTAGTATGTTAAGTACTTCTTTCCATTGGCCATTAAATGTGCTGACAAATCTAATCTGTTCATCATTCTGTTCTTGTTTTTTTGGGGGGCTTAGAAGATCTTTTCGTTTGAGATATAAAGCCTTATGGAATGCCTGTTTCATAGCTTTATTGCTGTATCCTCTGGCTTTGAGTCTTATTCTCAATTCACTTGCTCTTGTTTTAAAGATATTAATATCCGAGCAATTTCTTCTTAATCTCATAAACTCACCAAAGGGAATAGCACGTTTGGTACTCGGAAGATGTGCGCTTGTAAAGTGTAATATGCTATTAGTTGCTGTTTTCTTCCTAAAAAGGTTGGTGCAAATAGCACCATCTTCGCCTTTATATATCAGTACGTCCAAAAATTCCACTTTTTCTCGATGTATAATGTAGGTGAGTCTTAAATTGAGATCATTTGAGTTTAAGATTGATATATACTCCATAAAAAGATCTTCTGGTCCATCCACAACAGAAACAAATCATCAATATAACATATCCAGATGAGAATGTGTTTTGTATACTTGGATAGATTGTCAGCTAAGACAACTTCCCGTTCCCACCAGCCCAGATATAGGTTTGCATATGTGGGAGCACATGAGGTCCCCATGGCTGTACCTCTGACTTGAAGAAAAAATCTGTCATCAAAGACAAAAAAGTTGTGGGTTAAGACAAAATGCAGTAGATCTATTAGAAATTGATTTCTAGCCTGCTGTTGAATTTGGTACATCTTCAGAAAATAACTGACTGCATTCTCTCCCATTTGATGTTTAATAGAGGTGTATAGTGACTCCACATCACAGGTCATCATATAGGTGGTATCTGATAAGGTGATTCCATCCAGTTTATTGAGGAGATCCATGGTGTCTCGAAGATATGAGGGTAGATCGATTACATATGATCGTAGATTGAAATCAATGAACTTACTCGCTTGTTCACATAGATTGCCGTTGCCAGATATGATGGGTCTGCCTGGAGGTTTCAACTCATCTTTATGTATCTTTGGTAACAGATACAGTGTCGCGATCCGTGGTTTACAAACCTCCAGGAATTTAAATTTCTTCTTTGAAATTACTCCATTGTTGTATGCTTCCACAACAAATTTTGGATATTTGTCCATGAATTCCAGAGTAGGGTCTCCTAAGAGTTTCCTGTAACATCTCTTGTCTGATAACTGTTTCATGGCTTCGGTGGTATAGTCTTCTATACGCCAAAGTACAATATTTCTACCTTTGTCCGAAGGTTTCAGGACAACATCTTGCCATGACCGAATTTCTTTAAGACATCTATACTCTTCTGATGTTAGATTTGATCCATAGGTGCAGGATAATTTCTTTAAATCCTGAACTACCAATTTGGTATAGATGTCAACTTGTGGGCAAACGGTTAAAGGTGGAAAAAACTTAGATTTAACACAAAGTTTGTCAATAATTGGATCTGTTGGTTTATTTGTTATATTTTCACAGTAGAGATCACAAAAATCCTCAAGAGCTTGTTGTTCTATCACAGCAGGATTGGTTTCTTGCTTCTCGAAGAATTTTTTTTAAAGTAATTTTCTACTGAAAAGGTTCAAATCCTTGGCCACTTCAAAGATATCATGAGTATTCGTCGGTGAGAATGATAAGCCTTTCTGTAAAATTTGGATTTGTAGTGGGCTTAAAATTCTATCTGTCAAGTTGATAATCTGTAGGGTTTCATTTACCATCTTTTCTTCTTCGCCATCCATGGTCTGTCTCTTTGTGCGGAGCTCATCTGTCTGTAACCCCATACCTCCCGGTCTCTTAGATTCATCTCGGTACTTTGGAGCTGAAGATTTTGTCTTTCGCGTTCCAAGTCCAATCTGTTGCTTCTGTCTCGTGATCGTCTTGTGACATAGCCCCTTCTGGGGACAACTTCTAAAAAAGGTCTAGGGATACCTCCTCTTTGAGCATCATCATCAAGTAAGCCTTCATTGTCTTCTATAGCAGACGAATCATAGTCAGATGATGACTGAACTGTCGTAGGTGGGGGGCTTGATTTATTAGATGGCCTTCTATGTCTATACTCTTTATGGTCCCAGTTGAAAATACGACCAAAATTGCCAAGGCAAGGGAAGAAAATGGCTCAGCGCAAGACTTGCAATGAGCGCCGAAGGTCCTGAGGTTTGCAATGAGCACCGAAGGTACTCACAGTATGAAACGGTTTCAATTATGTCTCAAAGAGCATTGCCCCTTTTTTTTTGACGGGCAAGTCGCTAGTAATAAAAAATCCTAAAAAACTTTTTAAAAATATGGTACTCAAAAGGTGAAATGGACATCTTATTTACAACCCAAGCCCATCTCAAGTGAGTAATTATGTCAGGAACAGTCAGCAAAAGGAACTGATTCCTTCAATTAAAACAAAATCTAAAACAATAAAGAATAAATTTAGTTCATTTCTTGTTTTATTTCTACAGTTTACCCAATACAACTAAAGTTAATCAAAAAACAGTGTAACAGTGAAACCTATGTCAATGTAATGAGTTAGAGTATAAACTGAAATAGTTATCACATATATAGTTGTGAGCGTACGAGTTGTTGCTAACGCTGCGGGCTCGCGTAGCGAGTCGCGGGCCTCGCGTAGCGAGGGCCGCGGCTCGCGCAGCGAGTCGCGGGCCTCGCGAAGCGAGGGCCGCGACTCGCGCAGCGAGTCGCGGGCCTCGCGTAGCGAGGGCACTGTGCCAGGTTCTCAGTTGCTGGCATGGAGCGCCGAAGGCGCTCCTTGCCAGCAACTGAGGACCCTCGCGAAGGAGGGCCTCAGTTGCTGGCATGGAGCGCCGCAGGCGCTCCTTGCCAGCAACTGAGGACCCTCGCGAAGCGAGGGCCTCAGTTGCTGGCTTGGAGCGCCGCAGGCGCTCCATGCCAGCACCTGAGGACCTCGCAAAGCGAGGTCTTCAGTTGCAGCAACTGCGACCCTTGAAAAAAAAAGTTTACGTCCAAACACATTACGACACTCGCAAACAACATACGACACACGTTGAAACACATTACGACACTCGCAAACAACATACGACACACGTTCACACACATTACGGCCTCGCAACACTCGGACGCAACTCGCGAACATTACAAAATTACAAACACAATACATACACACAGCACATACATAAAAACCTTACCTACACAAACAGGAAGCACCCAGGACCTCAAAAATGCAACTTAGAACTTAATTGCACTCAAAATAAAAGAGTTTCGACACTAAATACTTTGTTAAGCGACAAAAAAAATGGCCGACGAATAAAACGAAAACGAGGCTACACACGCAAACACCATGCTACACACGCAAACACCATACGAGACACGTTACCACACATTACGAGTTCGCAAACATCGGACGCAACACGCCGACATACAAACATTTAAAACTTAACAAAGACACACAACAAACACATAAAAAGCTTACCTACAGCAAGAGGAACCAGCCAGCACCTCAAAAAAACAAGTTACACCTACATTTAAATCAAAATAAACACTTTAGACACTAATACCATCGCTAAGCGAGAGAAAAAATGGCCGACGAACAAAACGAAAACGAGGCTTCAGACGTAACTACACTACACTTACTCGCAATAATGAAACACATACTATGCGGAACGTATCACAATCATATTAAACACCATTTTGAACAGTAATACGCCTAAAATGGCGGATGGAACGCAAATTGTAAGCTGGAACGCAAATAGCGCATGCGTATTGCGTTCTAACGGTCTCACTTTCCAGAACTTTCTACAAGTTTATAAATACTGCCTATTTCCAACTAAAAAATACATTTCTCCTCAGGTGATCAACGGAGTGACTTCTGAGATAACTGCTGCTTTTACTTGAGAAGACAATTCTTTACTAATTTACTACTTTACATTGTGCAAATTACAACTGACAGGTAAGCTATAATATATTACATTTTATTATCAGGTCAGGTCAAACAAATAAAAAAATAAACTAGGATTTATGTAGTCATCATGTATGGCACATTTATGTGTATAGGCTCCCAAACAAAATTAAACAGAGCTTTATGTATAGTGACATCTGACACGCACATATATGTCTATAATGTATAGTTACATGTGACACGCACATATATGTCTATAATGTATAGTGACATTTGACACACACATTTCTGTGTATTGCCCCTTCATAGTGACATGTGACACGCACGTATATGTGTATAATGTATAGTGACATGTGACACGCACATATATGTCTATAATGTATAGTGACATGTGACACGCACATTTCTGTGTATTGCCCCTTCATAGTGACATCTGACACCGACATATATGTCTATAATGTATAGTGACATGTGACACGCACATTTATGTGTATTACCAATGCAACAAAATTAGCTTACAACAAAATCAGTAAACAACTACATTTTAATGACATTATATGTCATGTATACTGATATGTCACATGCACATATATGTGTATCATCTATAGTTACATCTCACACACACACATTTATGTGTGTTGGAAAAAATAAATATAATGTTAATTTAACCATTTAAATTTGACTCATGTATACTGATATGTCACACGTACACAAAATAATTACATTAAACTATGTAATGTGCTTCATGTATGTGAGATATGTGTGTAGCCCCCAACAAAAATTAAGGTTAATTGAATTAATTTACTGCAATTCAATACATCAGATAAAGCTGAATCTTTCTATTTCGTTTCATATTCAAACAGACTCTGCATCAACAGCGTCTCTCAACAATTTGCACCGTGCACTGTGAAGCACAATCCCTTTTAAAGAACACCAACAAATTTGAAGAGGTAAGATACAAGAACACATTACATGCTCAAAAGGACATGCTTTGCTAGATGAGAAATTATAAATATACAAATAACTATTTCACTTTCTTTTTCAAACAGACACTAAAAGAAGACCGGCGGATTAAGATTGGCAGGAGGGGACCGTCTGTCATTCAAAACTTCTATCAAGGTAAAGTATTAAGTATAAATAAGAAATAACCATGAGCCTTATTCAATTGCAACTTCCTCATTTGAATAGGGCTCTATATAAGCACATAACATTTTTTTTATACAGAACTTTTTAGTTACTGAAATTCTAACCACAATCAAGGTTTTCAATAACTAAAAACTTTGCTCAATAAATATGTTATGTGATTATATAGAGCCCTCTTCAATTGGCAAAATTGCAATTCAATGAGGACCTATATGTCTTTAATGGCCAAGGGCCTCACTGAAATGTGATTTGCCCATTTCAATAGGGCTCTATATAAGCACATAACATATTTTGGAAACAGAACTTTTTAGTTAATGAACTTCTAACCACAATCAAGGTTTTCAATAACTAAAAACTTTGCTCAATAAATATGTTATGTAATTATATAGAGCCCTGTTCAATTGGCAAAATTGCAATTCAATGAGGACCTATATGTCTTTAATGCCCAAGGGCCTCACTCAAATGTGATTTGCCCATTTCAATAGGGCTCTATATAAGCACAGAGCATATTTTTTAGGAAATTTTTCTTTTGTGAACACGTTCCTTTTGGATACAAGTTCACTAAATACAAAATTCCGTACAAACATATGCTCTGTGATGATATTGAGCTCTATTCCATTGGCCAAAACACAATTGAATAAGTAGCTCACAATATAACAAATGCAGTAACCAAAGGCCCTTATTCAATTGCTATTTTGGAAAATTAAATATGGCTATTTTAACAAATATATGTGATGTGCTTATTTAGAACCCTATTCAAATTTCTACATTGCAATTCAATTACGGCCTTACAGTACTATTATATTGTAAAAAATGCAATTGCATGAGGGCCAAACTATGCAACATATGGTACACACAAAGGCCCTCATTCAATTGCAATTTGCCCAATTGAATAGGGCTCTAAATAACAACATAACAATAGCTTAAAACTAAGGTTTTAGTTAATAAAAAAATATCAAAAATACAGTTTTTCAATGACTACAAAATTATTTTAACTAATATGCTAATATGCTATGTGCTCATTTACAGCACAATTCAATTAGCCAAATCGCAATTCAATGACACACAAACTGCTACACACAAAACAGAATTTCTTATTAAGGCCCTCATTCAATTGCAATTTTGCCAATTGAATAGGGGTCTAAATAAGCACATCACATATATTTTTTAAAGAAGTTTTTAGTTATTAAGCATCTATCCAAAAGCACGGTTTTCACTACCTAAAAACTTCTTTAAAAAATATATATTATGTGCTTATTTACAGCCGTATTCAATTGGCAAAATCGCAATTGAATGAGGGACTAAGGCCCTCATTCAATTGCGATTTGGTCAATTGAATAGGGGTCTAAATAAGCACATACTATATTTTTTTTAAAGAAGTTTTTAGTTAATGAAAACCTTCCTTTTGGATAGATACTTACTTACTAAAAACTTCTTTAAAAAAAATATATTATGTGCTTATTTAGACCCCTATTCAATTGGCCGAATTGCAATTGAATGAGGGCCTAAATGTTTAACAACCTATAAGCCTTACAAATAACCAAAAATAAGAATAACAAAAGTGTTGTGCACCTAATAGCATTGTATAAAAAAGCACACAAACTCATAGCAAACTATATTAACATTCTTCTTTAATGTTTAACAAATTATAACCTGTACAATCAAGAAGAAATTAGTTTTGCACAAGTGATGTGCACCAAACAGGATTGTCAATAACTAACACAAACACATAGCAAACTACATTAATTATATTATTTCATGTTTCACTAACTATAACCATCCAAATAAAGGTTAAATAAGTATACGACAAGTGGTGTGCACAAAACAGGATTGTACAAAAACTAACATAAACACATAGCAAAATAAATTCATATTCTTATGTAATATATCACAACCCACAAGCCTTACTAAGAACCTTAAATAAGAATAACAAAAGTCTTGGGATTGTACAGAAAGTTAAAAAAAAAAATTTAAAAAAAAATAAACATAACTGATACAATACAGCAAAATTAATACATTTTTTACTTATTTAAAAGACATTTCACTCAAACAACATTTTCTATTTTACATTACAACAGATACTGCGTGAAGACAATCGGACGAGGACTTTTTCCACAGGACCGGACCGGACCATCGGACGAGGACTCGGACCAGACCAGCAGACGAGGAATTTCAACACAGGACCAGACCAGCAGACGAGGAATTTCAACACAGGACCACACCATCGGACCAGGACTTTCACCAACGGACAACAACATCGGACGAGGAATATCGCCACAGGACCACAATATCGGACAGGGGCTATCGCGACAGGACCACACCATCGGACGAGGACTTCCGACAGAGGACCACACCATTGGACAACGATTTTGAAACGAGGAGCAACAAACATTCGGATTTAAATCACACTTCAACCAAGGTAAACTATAATAACTACTAAAGAATAACACTAAAGAAACTGGTTTCAGTTGCATCCGTCTCAACAGAAAAATAAATTAATTTATTTACTATCTCACTTATTTTATTTAAATTGCTACTATGCAATACATAGCTCAATAACCACATCACTTTTTTTTTCAGCAAAGAAGTTTTGCAGTGGTAAATATCTATCCACAAACAAAGTTTTTAATAAATACAACCATTATTTTAAATAAATATGTTACATGCTTATTTACAGCAGTATTCCATTGGAAAAATTCTGAGCCACTGAAGACAGGAATTATAAATTTAACTAAATATCAATGATACATTCATGATTTGCCTTTTATTTCAACAATTGTGCACAATCATCTTTAACAGGAATTACAAATTTAAATATACACAATTACATTTATTTGTTTCCGTTTACAGATTAATATGGCTGATAACGAGACCAAAGAAGAGAAGAAAAGACGTCAAACTAGAGAAAGACAAGAGAGATGGGCCGCCCAGCAGACACCGGAGGAGAAAGAAATTAGAAGAGAAAAAGAACGCAAAAGACTTGCAAATAAAAGAATATCCGCTGCAAAAATGAAACATACAACCAAAATAAATAAAAAAATAATAAAGCATTTACAAACTGTTCCTAAAACATCAGATGACATTTTACAACATACCAGTCAAGACAGACCAAAAAAAAAAACTACCAAAAAAAAGCATTTACAAACTCTTACTAAAAACTTACAGGAAATTTCAACCGAACAAGTCCAACATATACCAAGAAAATGTACGAAAAAAACTAAACATTTAGAACCTGTTGTTGAAACATTTCATGACTTTTCATCTGATGAATATCAAAGTCAACATCCAATATGCATTGCAAATTGTCCTTTAATGAAGTCTTTAGCAGTAGAGGTTCATAGTTGTGGGGACATGACTACTCAATGTCAATTTTGTGAGGCTTATTATTTTAAACAGGAGAGACCCCGAGATGGACAATTTATTAGTTGTTGTCAAAAAGGAAAGTTCAAACTTCCACAAAGGAAACAATTTCCAACCTATTTACTAAATATTCTGACTGAACCTACTTTTCCAAATTACAAAAATTTTAAGACAAACATAAGATCCTACAATAGTGCCATATCATTTGCATCTATGGGGGCAACATTGGCTGCTAATGTACCAGGACATGGTCCTTACTGTTTTAAAGTCCAAGGACAAATTTATCATCGCACTTCCCATTTACATCCAGAGGAAGGAAATAAAAGAAAATTCGCTCAACTATATGTCCTAGATACAATGGAAGCTGTTGACCAACGTATGCAGATGGAAGAAAATAAAAAATGCTTACCCACTGTTTTCATAGAGCTAAATAATATTATGGACAACAATCCCTACAGTAAAGCTTATAAAAAATTGGCAGAAGTAGAAAATGAACAACTACTTCATTCACAAACACATCAATTACCAATGCCGAAGGTTAATATGGTGCTTAAAAGAGACAGACATACTGATAAACGTCGTTATAACTTGCCAACAACAAATGAGGTTGCAATGGTGTTTCACAATGATGAAGGAGAACCACCATTTCAAAGAGACATACGAATATATCCTAGAAATGAGGACCAACCGTTTATTAATATGAGTATCTTAAGTCCAAATTTAGATCCAATGACATATCCCATCTTTTTCCCACACGGAGAAGCAGGTTGGCAACCAAAATTAACTCTTCCCAGTTACCCAAATGCTAAAGGCAGAATCCGAAATAATGTTTCTATGCTTGAATTTAAAGTAGCTCAAATTGCCATTCGCAATGTATTTAATCCAATTTTATGTGGTGGGAAACTAACACAACAATGGATTATTGATTCATATTTGCAAGTTGAGGCAAATAATTTAAACTTTATCAAATATCAACAAGATAAACTCCGTGTAGAACAATATTCTGGACTCATGGACTATGTTGCTGACGTGGCTACAAGCAGAGACATGACAGCTGGCAAAGCCATCATTTTACCATCTTCCTTTCAAGGATCTCCTCGGAATATGAGAGAAAGATACAATGATGCTATGGCTATTGTGACAAAATTTGGCAAACCCGATTTATTTGTGACATTTACATGTAATCCACAATGGCCAGAAATTACACTAAATCTACTTCTTGGACAAACTGCTTCAGATCGACCAGATTTAGTAGCCAGAGTTTTTAAGATTAAATTAAATGAATTAATACGTGACTTCACTATAAATCAGTTATTTGGCAAATGTCTTGCTTATGTATATACCATTGAATTTCAAAAAAGAGGCCTTCCACATGCACATCTTCTAATAATACTTCAAGAAAAAGATAAATTAGATACTTCAGACAAAGTGGATGCAGTCATTGTTGCTGAACTACCAGATCCAGAACTATATGGTAGACTATATGAGATTGTTACTCATCGCATGATTCATGGACCCTGTGGTGACCTTAATCCACAATCACCATGTATGGAAAATAATAAATGTTCCAAAGAATTTCCCAAAGATTATAGAGACAAAACCTATGCCAATTGTGATGGATATCCACTTTATAAAAGAAGAGAAGGAGATAGTGCCATTATTCGTGGGAAAAAAGTGGACAATAGATATGTAGTACCCTACAATCCACATTTACTCATGAAGTACAACGCCCACATCAACGTAGAAGCCTGCACTTCCATCAAATCAATTAAATATGTCTATAAATATATTTACAAAGGTTACGATGCAGCTACTGTAGTCGTCAAAAGTGCAGACAACCCTGAAAGTAGTGAGTTAGTACATGATGAACTTGCATCTCATGTAGATGCTCGCTATGTCAGTGCGCCAGAAGCTATGTGGCGGCTTTTAAAATTTGAAATGCATGATAGATCGCATGCAGCATATAGGTTAGCAGTACATTTGCCACAACGACATTTAGTCTATTTCCATGCTGGAAATGAAATGAATGCATTGGCCCAAAGTGAAGATCGTCACACTACACTAACTGCATGGTTTGCATTAAATTCCACTGATGCTGAAGCAACACAATACTTATATATTGAAATTCCATATCACTATGTTTTTGTGAATGGATTATGGAGACCAAGAAAAACCAGAGGCAATAAAATTATTCCAAGAATTTACACAGTCAGTCCAAGAGATGTTGAACGTTTTTGCTTACGGATATTACTTTTAAATGTTCCTGGAGCACAAAGTTTTGAACACTTAAGAACTGTTAATGACATTGTATATGAATCCTTCCATTTAGCTGCAAGACATAGAAACTTACTCGCTGATGATACAGAGTGGGAAAGATGCTTAGAAGAAGCAGCACAATGTCAAATGCCGCGACAGATGAGAGAACAATTTGCTTTTATTTGTATCTTCTCAAATGCTCCAAATGCATTAGCTTTGTGGGAGACTTTTAAAAGTAATATGGCTGAAGACTTTATGCGACGATACAATGAACCCATTGCACACTTAAAAGCGTTAATGGAAATCCAAGAAGTCTTTTTAACTCATGGATTAAGTTGTGCAAGTTTTAATTTGCCTGATCCAGGTCTTATAGATGACATTAACTTTGAAGACTATGACATTCAACTACAAGCAGAAAGAACAGAAGAAAGACTTGCAACTTTAAATACACTACAATTGCAAGCATTTCATGCCATTAAAAATGCTATAGATGATGACATGGTGACAGAGCGTTATTTCTATCTTGATGGACCTGGCGGATCAGGAAAAACATATTTGTACAATTTATTAATGAGTTCAGTACGAGCACAAGGAAAAATAGCAATGGCGTTTGCCACTACTGGAATTGCTGCACTTTTATTAGAAGGTGGAAGAACTGTTCATAGTGGATTTAAACTGCCAGTGCCTATTTTAGAAAATTCTGTGTCAGATATTCGCATGACATCCTTACAAGCAAAGAAATTGAAGAAATGTAAATTAATTATAATAGATGAGGCCACAATGATGTCATGCTATGCCCTCCAATGTATTGACCGTTTGCTTCGTGAAGTCATGGATAATATTTTTCCATTTGGTGGAAAGGTAATGTTGTTGGGTGGCGATTTTAGACAAACATTACCTGTTGTTGTACATGGCAATCGAACTGACATTATCGAAACATGTATAAAGTCAAGTACAGTATGGAAACATTTTACCCATCTTCAACTGCAACAAAATATGAGATCAGAAGGCCAAACTGATTTCAATGATTGGCTTATTAAAATTGGAGAAGGCAGAACAGAAAAAATACTACATTTACCTGACGACACTGTAGAGATCCCACCTCATATGATTTGTCAACAAGATATTATATCGGCTATATTTGAAGGGAGCATAAATAACGAAGAATATTCCGAGCTTGCCAACCAAGTCATACTGAC
Organism: Discoglossus pictus; assembly: GCA_027410445.1. NCBI lineage: Eukaryota > Metazoa > Chordata > Amphibia > Anura > Alytidae > Discoglossus > Discoglossus pictus. The sequence continues at coordinate 151,645 of JAPZIH010000736.1, forward strand.
GTGTAAAAATAAAGATGCATTAATCCTCAATAATAAAATCTTAAAAAAAATTTATGCACCACAAAGAAATTATCACAGTGCTGATTCTGTACTTGCTGATGACAATGAAAGTCAGGCTAACTTTTCGACTGAATTCATAAACTCTTTAACTCCTTCTGGAATGCCACCACATATTTTGCAGCTAAAGAAAGGTGCAATTATCATGTTACTGCGAAATATGAATCCCAAAAAAGGCCTATGCAATGGCACAAGATTAATTGTTCAACAATTAAAGGACCATTTTATAGATGCTGAAATTTTAACTGGGACCCATAGAGGAGAGAGAGTTTTCATACCAAGAATAGATTTAGCACCAAGTGAAAGTAGTCTCCCTTTTATACTTCAAAGAAGACAATTTCCCATTATTATGGCATTTGCCATGACCATTAATAAATCACAAGGTCAAACTTTCAAATCTGTGGGTATTTTCTTGGAAGAACCAGTTTTTGCACATGGTCAATTGTACGTTGCGTTGTCAAGGTGCAAAAATCCACAGGCTATTAAAGTTTACATTGAAAACAATGAAAGTCAAGGTGATTTATTAGAAGATGGACGTATTTTTACTAAAAACATTGTCTACTATGAAGTACTATAACTTTGAAGGATACTAATTAAAGATGCCAAGATTTTTTAAAAGCATTGCAAAATACATAACAATTGGTTGTTTAATTCAGTCATAATTAATGGAAGTCATGTTTATGAATGATTCGCCTCACAAAATACTTGCCTTGCATTGTTAGTAAAAATTATGTTAAAATGTGAAGTCACTATGTTAATGTTTCTAATGTTACAAGTTTAAAAAATATATTTTCAAGTTATTTCATTCAACATATTACAAAGTGGATGTTAAGAGGTCAAGCACCTTTTAAGTCACAATGTAAATATTGTCTGTTATCTTAAGATTACTACCTACATTAATGTTTATCACC
>JAPZIH010000736.1:153112-343994 GCA_027410445.1 Discoglossus pictus
ATGGGCCACTCCCCACACATGATAGAAGCACACAGTAAATAGCCGCATGCCTTGTATATATGCAAACTGTAACTGACCCTTCCACATTGTTTATGAAAGTATTGATCTAGCGTGTTTCATCAGCGCCTCTCAGGTCCAGAGTGAGAGGTGCTGTACACCCCTCCCACTGCTGTCACAGGCTCTGTCCACTTAAGGTTGATTACTGCAGTTAGTTCCAACATTGATATCCAAGCAGAAATAGTGTTATAGGCGATCAGAATGGGGGACGAGCGTGGAGCAGGCAAACCCACTAAAACATTTCTTTATTTCTCTTTCTTTTCTTTTCAGGTGGTGATGGAGGGAGAGGAGCAGAGGGTGGAGGAGTGGCAGGGAGTCCCGGGGCGTGGAGGTGGGGAAGAGGAAGGGAGGAGTGAGGAGGAGGTACTAGTGGAGGAGGGGGAGGTAGTGGAGGGGGAGGAAGTGGAGGAGGAGGTAGTGGAGGAGGAGGTAGTGGAGGAGGAGGTAGTGGAGGAGGGAGGAGAGGAGGAGGGAGGAGAGGAGGAGGAAGGAGGAGGAAGGAGGAGGGAGGAGAGGAGGAGAAGGAGGGAGGAGAGGAGGAGAAGGAGGGAGGAGAGGAGAGGAGGGAGAAGGGAGGAGAGTAGAGGAAGGAAGGAGGAGAGGAGAGGAGGAGGGAGAAGGGAGGAGAGTAGAGGAAGGAGGGAGGAGAGGAGAGGAGGAGGGAGAAGGGAGGAGAGTAGAGGAAGGAGGGAGGAGAGGAGAGGAGGAGGGAGAAGGGAGGAGAGTAGAGGAAGGAGGGAGGAGAGGAGAGGAGGAGGAGGGAGAGAGGAGAGGAGAGGAAGGAGGGAGGAGAGGAGAGTAGGAGGAGGAAGGAGGAGGAGGAGGGAGAGTGGAGAGGGTCCTCATCCCCAGGCAGAAGAGCAAGAGGCTGGCGGCAGGTCCAGGGCCCACAATTATAGCCGGGAGGAGAACAGGGTCCTCCTGGAGGCCATCCGTGCCCGCCCCGTCATCACCTCGGGGGGTAGGGAAGTAAAGGCTGGGCCCCGTGCTACTGCTTGGCAGCAGGTGGTGGATCTGGTCAACGGTGTGGCGGGCCGTGGACGGAGTCTGCGGTCCATTAAGCACCGGTTTGACGACATCAGGGCCGCGGTGAGGAAGAAGATGGTGCAGGAGGCCGAGGGGCGGAGGGTCAAGTACCTTGCCCATGAAGGGATTGCAAGGGCCATGCTTGCACCCTCCGACGCAGCTGGAGCATCAGGCCCGGTGGAGCAGCAGGACCCAGCCTCCATGGCAGGTGAATATGACATACAGCAACATGCCACCACATGTGCATCACACACACTACACATGGCCATGACAATGACATGTCAGCTCCATGAAATAAGAAGGGATAGATGGATGCATCGTTAAATTCATGAAGCTGACAAATCACTGTCATTCCTGGTCACCACAACAGTAATCAAGCAATAGAGCAGGTGTGTCCAAACTCGGTCCTGGTGGGCCACACACATGGCTGGATTTGATAACCCTGCTGCGCACAGGTGAGTCAATCGCTTCTTCATTCATCCTGATTGACTCACCTGTGCACAGAAAGGATATCTTCCAATCCAGGAAAGAGTTTGGACACCCCTGTAATACAAATTCCATGTATTGGTGTGCCCGTTCAGCCTATGCAGTTACAGACAGCAGCCGTAATACAGATAGCGTTGTGAGCCGAGAACCATCCAGAACAGAAACCTAAGAATAGATAACAGCTAGTATAAGATAGCTAATCAGAGAATCATCCATATTCAAGGCTAGATGTCAGATAATTAGAAATGAACACATATCAATGAGCTAATCAACATACTAATGACATGTACCTTTCTTCTCTATCTCTCAGCATCCAGGAGGAGCTCTGGGTCCTGTGACCATAGCGAGGAGGCGGGGCCATCAGCCCCGTACCAGGATCCTCCAGCACAGGGGGAGGAGGAAAGGAGATCAGAGGACTCTGGGTCAGAGGATGGGCTGGTCATTGACCTTGCGGGGTCACCTGCCCCAAGCCCTGGGCTTATGCCCATCCTCGAAAGGCTTGCTCTGGGGCCCTCATCCCCCCAAGGGACAGCACCTCCTTCCCCACAAAGTGTGCTGGCCTGGTCACCACCGGGCACATTCTCCCCACCGGCTCCAGCTGTGGACCTCCCCGCATCACCTCACCACGCCCACCCAGCGGTGTCGTCGCCGCAGAGCCAGGCTGTGCAGGTGGAGACACTGGCCGTCCTGAAGGAGCTGCTGGCCAGCAGCCAGAGGATTGAGGCCAACCAGCTCCGGATGGATGCCAGCATGTCTGCCCTCAGGTCACAGATGACCCACAGCCTGGCCAGGCTGTCCAGGGAGGTGAGGAGGCACCACATGACCATCGAACACCTTCAGGTCAGGCTGCTTAGACAGGCCATGGTCCCCAGCCCAGCATCAACTGGGATCTCCCAATCCCCCAGCCAAGAGCAGCCTGGCCCCTCCTCTCCTCCCCCGCCCTCCCCCCCCCACCATCACCACCAGAGGGGAGACGGAGGATGGGCACAGGTGATGTGGGTCCTGGGCCCAAGCGGAGGAGGACATAGGGCCTCATTCAATTGCAATGTGGCCGATTGCTAAGGGATCAATTTGAGCACAGAGCATATTTTCTACAGATGTTTGTAGTTAGTGAACTTCTCTCCAAAAGCAAGGTCTTCACTAACTACAAACGTCTGTAAATAAATATATGCTCTGTGCTTATATAGAGCCCTTTTCAATCGGCCATATCGCAATTGAATGACGCCCATAGGGTCTGCAGACATGTTTTCGCCTTCTCAACAGCACTCCTCAGTGACCATCAATTGGTCACAGGTTAAACACAACACAAAGGGCCTCATTCAAATGTGATTTGGGCAATTGAATAGGGCTCTATATAAGCACATAGCATATTGGTTTTACAGAAGTTTTTAGTTAGTGAAGACCTGGCTTTTGCATAGAAGTTCCCTAACTAAAAACTTGCTTTCAAAAAGATGCTGTGTGCTTATATAGAGCCCTATTCAATTTGTTACATAGCAATTTAATGAGGCTGTTAATTAGTAGTGTGACCAATACATTGTCACTAAGGAGTGCTGTTGAGAAGAGATGCTGCAGGCCCTATGATGTTTTCAGGCCTTATTTTTTAGGTTTTGTCTTTTTTTTAATTTTTTTATTTTAGGTCCATGAAGGCATCTCCTACATCTGCAAGCATTGTGGAGTAATTATGAGGTGGAGGGTTTTCCCAGTGCCTCTCAGGTAGACATGCCTTCAATGGCAGCCCCCTTAACATAAAGCTCCCACAATCTTAAAGCTATCATATAGCCACATATCTCCAACATGATTGTTGGTAGCTTAAATGTAGACTAATACAGCTATGGTGGTGGACTTGCAAAGTCTCACAATGGCATGTTAATTACAGCCAGCATTAATATATGCACTAATAAAGCATGTGATCCTGACCTCAATAGCAGTCTGAGAACAGATCTTTGGGTCTGATGTAAGAAACAGTGAATCTGGCTGCTGACCTTTGTGTCCTCTCCATAATAATGGCTATTTGCCCATATTTGTGATTATCCACAGACCTAGCTAATGGTTAGTAAAGCTTGCAGATGGGAATCAGGTGAGTTGGTATATTGGTACAGTATTTAGAACTGTACTGTACATACATCGTGATTCTAAATTGTTTTTGATCCTCCTCCGCATTTTTTGATTTGAACACTTCTTTTAGATTTTTGTTTGTTCAACACACTGTATGTGTGAAACTGGATTGGATTACACAGTCCAAAGGTTGAATCATCTGTTTAATTGAGCAGATCTAGTTACAAGTTGTAAGTGCTATGCACATAAATGGTTTCTTCAGTTAAATGGAGAGATTTCTGGTTCCGGTTGCAGCATGTGACCCTGGTAGGTGCTATGCATCATGCTTATTCTAGACTATTAGATTGACCCCTGTAGGTTTCCCCTTTTTTCCAGCCTCTTGCTCTTCAAGGACCCGCCCACACCACACCCATGATATTAATGCAGTTTTGACCACTGCTGATTGTGGTCTGTGTATCAAATAAAGCTTTGTTATACTGTTATGTGAATGCACAATCTTGACCACTGCTGATTGTGGTCTGTGTATCAAATAAAGCTTTGTTATACTGTTATGTGAATGATCTTGACCACTGCTGATTGTGGTCTGTCTATCAAATAAAGCTTTGTTATACTGTTATGTGAATGCACAATCTTGACCAATAATGATTGTGGTCTGTGTAAAAAATAAAGCTTTGTTAGACCTTTCTGACTGCGTCCATGTGTTATGAATATGTTTGGTTCAGGGAAATCCACATGCATTACATTAGTGTCACATTCCTCTAAATGTAAACTGATGAGCCATAGTTAACATGCAATAGATCAATACATCTAAAACTGTTGAGGAGTCAGAATAGCTTGAGATATCATCTGATCCCAAAAATCATATCAACTACTAATATAGGGTTAATACCCATTACAAGTCTGATTAGCGATACTGTGGAGTAGGAACATTCCCCTGAGGGCCTACAATGAATAGGACAGGTGACACTGGAGTGCTTTTCCAGTTCCTTCTCTAGTTGATTGGGATTAGTCTGACCTCTCTGATAAGACGTACCCCCCTACACTGGCACAATGTAGGCTAGCTCACAGCTTCATTGAAGTACACAAACCCCTTCACCCACATCAGTTAGCATATGTGTGAATACAGTTAGTTGCCCAATAATGAACATGCATTGGCTAAATATCCTTTGGTTATCATATGTTGTAATGGTCATGCACATGCCAATCTGACAAACCATGCTGCAACATGCATAATATGATTAAAGCCACACTACCCAATTCAATAGCAAGAGTAAAACATGAGTCAGGTCATATGAACCCTTTGCCACGCACATGAGCTCTGTTGGGATCCCTTAAATCTCTATCTAATTGCATATACATCTCGCTCATCACATCTACATTAGAGAATACAAATAGTGGCCAAATCAGACCGCCACTTGGCATATATCAAGTACCAGGGGAATATTTCATTATATGTGGTTAAGTTCTTCAGTTGTGTCCGACTCTCCGTGACCCTATGGACTGCAGCACATTCAGCTAGGTCTCTGCCTGTGCTGTTCTCCAAAGTTTCAAGGCAAAAGAGATTGGAGTGGGTTGTCAGTTCCTCCTCTAGTGGATTGGGATTTGTCTGATCTCTCTGCTATGACCTGCCCACCTACAGTAGCTCCCAGCTTCATTCAGGTACACAAGCCCCTTCACACCACTTAGCAATGCTGAAGGGGACCAGGGTAACATGCACCACACATATCTACTCTGACCCATCAGGAAGGGCCGCAAGCTCTGGGATCGACAGCAAACTCACCGCCATCAGGCATAATCTCTGCTACGCCCATCCTGGTGGGAGCCATGTGCCAGGTGTCTAGTTATTCCCATTTGGTGAACTTCCAAACTGTTCTGCTATTTATCAATTTACATGGGTGAGGGTTGCTAAGTGGTGGTGGTGGTGAAGCAGCTTGTGTACCTGAATGAAGCTATGAGCTACTGTAGGTGGGCAGGTCATAGCAGAGAGATCAGACAAATCCCAATCCATTAGAGGAGGAACTGACAACCCACTCCAATCTCTTTGGCCATGAAACTTTGGATAACAGCACAGGCAGAGACCTAGCTGAATGTGCTGCAGTCCATAGGGTCACGGAGAGTCGGACACAACTGAAGAACTTAACCACATATAATGAAATATTCCCCTGGTACTTGATATATGCCAAGTGGCAGTCTGATTTGGCCACTATTTGTATTCTCTAATGTAGATGTGATGAGCGAGATGTGTATTCTATCGTTGATCAACCATATAGCGTGCATCGAATGTGCGCTGTCATCTACGCACCGACACATGCGCGCATCATCAACAGCAGGCCCGAGAGGAGGCTAGCGGATCTAATGATTAGGATTAGGCTGTGGGGTGTAAGGGTTAGGATTAGGCTGCGGCTACAAGGGTTAGAAGGGTTTATGGCATTAGGTCATATCACTTGCGCCCTTTCATCAACGCGCACTAGTCAAAAATATTACAACTGCGCAATGATGTGGGACCGCTCATGTCAGCTACATGTTGTCAAAACACATTTGCTGTGCGCGCCAATGTTGGGGTGACATATTCTATTATAGGGCTGTTTTAGAGGCTACAATGGAACCTGTATGTGTGTTGACCAATCAAACATATGAGGAATATTAAACTAATTTGAAGTCTTGTTAATTTGGAGGCTGTAATGCTTGGGCCTCCATTTTAGGGTTACAGGCTTAAACCATGCAGACTGCAAAAACCGTAACAAAATGGATACCTTTAACCTCCAAGCACATACAGCCTTTAAAAACGAGCTGCGGGCTTGGAGGACAGCCCGCACGGGCTTGAATACGGAGCTACGGGCTTGGTCAGTGAAGTCCGTGGGACTTGTACGGATTTTAAAATCAAAGTACAATTTGTCGATGTGCAAGCTTGAGAATGTTTGGCTAGTAATCCTCATGCCCCCCCGTTATGTTCCCCATCATTTACAGTGCTTTGCAGTGCTGGATTGAATATATATTGGCTATTACAATGCTTGGTTTGCGGCCCTCCATCTCCGAACCCGTACGGGTTTGAACAAGGACAAGCCCGCGGAACTACGGGACGTAAAGTAATCCGTAAATAATATATCTGATTTGGGCTGATGTGCAAGCTTGAGAGGGTGTTGCTATTAATCCTCATGTCCCCCATTATGATGCCTAGCATTTACGGAGCTTTACAGTGCATTCTCGATTTTATATTTGCATTTTCAGTTTTCTGACTTTGCGTTTGCATGATATGCGGCTGTCCGGAAGGGGATATCCTTGCGGCGCCGTATAATTGAATTGCAAGGTAAAAGTAGCTCTACACGGGGCCGTAAGAAAGCCGCAAGGAATCGCAGCTTTGCGGCCGTTTTACGGCCGATAATTGAATGAGGCCCAAGGTGTTTAATCCTTTGGGTTTTTTGACGTCCAGCAAATTATTAGAGGTTTATTTAAGTTTTATTTTTGTTGTTATTATATTCTTTGCTTTGATCACAGCTTTTTTATTTAATTACTTTATTATGCTCAAGTCAATAAAAGATTTGGGGCCCTATTAAATTCGAGCTGCGGAAATAATAGGTGAAAACGCAAGTCCTACGTAGTTTCAAAATGAAACCATTTCCGACGCTATTAAATTCCAAGTGCTGCGAGATATGAGCGATGGATGCGAATGCGTACACGTTCGTATTTGCGCGTGAGTTACGATATCTCGGATCACTTTGAGTATGAAAAGAGCGCGAAATACGTGATACGTACCACTTAACCTGACTGCAGTATGCCTTTAAAAGGGAGCCAAAACAGAACATAATTGACTGTGCTGGAGCTTTTGCAAGTAGACACACAGGTCTAGGCGTTGGTGGGTTTTTGGTGAGCAAGGAGAGAGAGAAGAGAGAGGAGAGAGGAGAGAATTTCAATTTTTGAACTAGCAGATAATTTAACCCTTTGTTTACAATACACATAATTACTGATATCACATAATTCACACACATAGATTAATACGTACACATAGCAACACCTAGTGGTAGGCCACTGCACACCTACACCCCCCCCCCCCCAAGACCTCCCCCCCCCTCCCCCCACACATAATACTACACATAATACTTGCATCTTTTTTTACCTCCTAAACCAACACAAAGATTATCTTGATTTATCGTTAATTTATTTTCTGAGGAGTTTAGAGGAGAGGAGGTGGTAAGGCAAGAGAGGCGCGGAGGAGAGTGAGGAGAACATCTGAGGAGAGGAGGAGGATGAGGAGGAGAGGAGGAGGAGGAGGATGGAGAGGAGGAGGAGGAGGGAGAGGAGGAGGAGGAGGGAGAGGAGGAGGAGGGAGAGGAGGGAGAGGAGGAGGAGGAGGTGGAGGGAGAGGAGGAGGAGGAGGAGAGCAAGGAGGAGAGCAGGGGGGGAGGGAAGTGCCCCCAGAGCTAGGAATTCAAGTGGAAGGGGCAGAGGTTCAGGGGCCTGATCCCTTGGTGGGAGGTAGTGGGGATGAGAGAGCGGCCCCAGGGATAGAACAGTAAGACCATGCACCGTCTGTTAGGCAACGGGTTGTGGCAAGGCCCAGGGCCCCCAATTATAGCCAAGAGGACAACCAGGTTCTCCTGAGGGAAATCTGTGCCCGCCAGGGGATTATATGTGGTGGCAGAGACATTAATGCCAGCCACAGGCGCCAGGCCTGGTCCCAAATTGCCAGAGCTGTGTCGGCAGTAGGGGTTACTAATAGGGACTGGAGGGCAGTGCGGCACAAGTTCGATGATTTAAAGATGGCTGTGAAAAGAAAGATGTCCGATGAGGCAGCAGCACCACGTCAGACTGGTGGTGGGCCCGCGGTCACTTTTGTTGAAGAGGAATGGGAGAGGACAGTGATGCGCTTCATCCCTTGTGAATCTGTGGTGGGAATACCAGGACAGATGGACACAGATCGTCCTAACACCCTGCAACATGAGTATCATATCACACACATGGTTGGCTGAGATTGTGGGGGGATGGGCTGTCCAAAAGACTGCAGATAACATGCTGTATGTATGTATGTATGTATGTATAAATAGGCTTGTGTTCTGGCTGTTGTATATGATGAGCTGTATCCCTCTAGAACAGGGGTGGGTAAGGAGGGCCACATACATGCCGGACTTTCAAGATATCCTTTTTGGGCACAGGTGAGTCAATCCGGATGACTGAAAAGGCGATTGGCTCACCTGTGTGGCCCTCCAGGACCGAACCTGCCCACCATTGCTCAAGAATTATATCGCCTCCTACACCCCTGCCCACACACAGGGATAATTCACATACAACTGTAAGCCCGATGGTTGACTAAAAATGTATGGTGCGACAATAACCATTTCAGTCCTGGTAGCAAACCTATCATGTTCATAATTTGTCTCCCTGATATGTCAATTTCTAATTATATCCAGATTGATTGCAATGGAGCAGGGTGTCCAAAGTCAAACTTGCTGGGCTGCGCACAGGTCTGTATATGTGGATTTCCTTGATGTGAACAGATGAGTCAATTAGACTTAATAGCTTGGAGAATGATATTCTCATCTGGATGCAGCATGGCTATCCCCAAATGCAGGCCTGACTTTGGCCTCCACTGCGATCGAGAATAAAAATTTGGCTGTGCGGCATATTTGGATACAGACTCTGTAGCACTGCATGTGTGTCATATACTGTCCTAACCTGGCCCATCTCTCAGCTGCATATTAACAACCATTGCTGGAAACTTGTCAGATTGGTCAGTCTCACACACTGCACAGCAGATGCAGCAGAGCACGTGTCTGAGGCACATGCAGTACACATTCATATGAGCCATGATCCACAATGCTCATTATGCAGCCCGTGGCTCACCATGATGTCAATGATATGTAAATGCATAGCTGGCAATTGTGTATGGCAACCAACTGAAATATATGTTTATTCCATTGCAGTATCCACAGATTCAGAAGAGGAGGAGGCAGGAGTGCCTGAAGTGGGCCAGGACATTCAGGAGGGCCCGGGACCATCCACATCACTTGCTCATACGGAGCGGGAAGTGATGCCCGGGCCCTCGTCAGCGTGGCCACCTCAGGGCCTGCACCAGCCACACCATCCTGTGCCTCTCTCAGCGGCTCCACCCTCAGCGGCTCCACCCTCAGCGGCTCCACCCTCATCCTGGGCTCCGCCCTCATCATGGGCACAGCCCTCATCTGGGGCTCCGCACTCATCTGGGGCTCCGCCCTCATCATGGACTCCGCCCTCATCTGGTGGTCCGCCCTCATCATGGGCACCGCCCTCATCATGGGCTCCACTCTCATTTGGTGCTCCGCCCTCATCATGGGCTCCGCCCTCACCCTGGGCACAGCCCTCACCCTGGGCACAGCCCTCACCCTGGGCTCCCCCCTCATACTGGGCTCCGCCGTCATACGGGGACCCGCACTCAGCCTGGGCTCCAACATGGGCCCCGGGAGGAAGTGCCCCAGCCCCAAGTGCCCCGGAAGGAAGTGCCCTGGCCCCAAGTGCCCCGGGAGGAAGTGCCCCGGCCCCAAGTGCCCCGGGAGGAAGTGCCTCGGCCACAAGTGCCCCGGGAGGAAGTGCCCCGGCTGCAAGTGCTCCGGGAGGAAGTGCCCCGGCCCCAAGTGCCCCGGCCCCAAGTGCCCCGGGAGGAAGTGCCCCGGCCACAAGTGCCCCGGGAGGAAGTGCCCCGGCCCCAAGTGCCCCGGGAGGAAGTGCCCCGGCCCCAAGTGCCCCGGGAGGAAGTGCCCCGGCCCCAAGTGCCCCGGGAGGAAGTGCCCCGGCCCCAAGTGCCCCGGGAGTCAGTGTCCCGGCCCCAAGTGCCCCGGGAGGAAGTGCCCCAGCCACAAGTACCCCGGGAGGAAGTGCCCCGGCCCCAAGTGCCCCGGGAGGAAGTGACCCGGCCCCAAGTGCCCCGGGAGGAAGTGCCCCAGCCCCAAGTGCCCCGGCCCCAAGTGCCCCGGGAGGAAGTGCCCCGGGAGGAAGTGCCCTGGCCCCAAGTGCCCCGGCCCCAAGTGCCTCGGGAGGAAGTGCCCCGGCCCCAAGTGCCCCGGGAGGAAGTGCCCCGGGCCCAAGTGCCCCGGGAGGAAGTGCCCCGGCCACAAGTTCCCCGGGAGGAAGTGCCCCGGCCACAAGTTCCCCGGGTGGAAGTGCCCCAGCCACAAGTGCCCCGGGTGGAAGTTCCCCGGCCCCAAGTGCCCCGGGAGGAAGTGCCCCGGCCCCAAGTGCCCGGGAGGAACTGCCCCGGCCCCAAGTGCCCCGGGAGGAAGTGCCCCGGCCCCAAGTGCCCCGGGAGGAAGTCCCTCGGCCACAAGTGCACCGGGAGGAAGTGCCCTGGCCACAAGTGCCCCGGGAGGAAGTGCCCCAGCCTCAAGTGCCCCGGGAGGAAGTGCCCCGGGAGGAAGTGCCCCGGCCCCAAGTGCCCCGGGAGGAAGTGCCCCGGCCCCAAGATTCCCCCGGGAGGAAGTGCCCCGGCCCCAAGATTCCCCGGGGAGGAAGTGCCCCGGCCCCAAGATTCCCCCGGGAGGAAGTGCCCCGGCCCCAAGATTCCCCCGGGAGGAAGTGCCCCGGCCCCAAGATTCCCCCGGGAGGAAGTGCCCCGGCCCCAAGTGCCCCGGGAGGAAGAGCCGCGGAGTCTCCGGCCGCGGAGTCGCCGGCCGCCAGACCTCCAGGCCCTCTGCCACATCTCCTTGGCCAATTACGGCACATCATGGCTCACATCGAAGAAGAGGACCAGGCCCAAAGCCAGAGAGCAAGGCAAATGCTGGACATTAGCGAAAGACAATTGGCTGTTAGCAGGGCCATCCTGGCTGGAAATAGGGTGATCTCAGCCACCCCACGTGCTATATATGCTGAGATGAGGAGGCACAACCGAAGGATGGAGAGATATGAGGAACGCGCAAGCCGGGAGAGACGTGTATTGTTGCGTCAACTATGTCTCCAGCCCATACCTCTCCAGCCTTCGGTTGTCCAATCTCAACCTGAGATGTCTGCCTCCTCATCTCAGACATCGCCCACATTGGAACCACAGCCACCTGCTGTAGTGGCACCCCATGATCCCACACCACTGCGTGGAAGAGGGAGACGGGCCGCGGGCACAGACGGTGGGGGCCCGCTAACTCGGAGTAGGAGGTGTTAGGACCATCCGAGAGGGCCTCCTGACCACTCCTCACAGAATACTGATTGTCATACATGTTGACATAATATTGGCTACAGAGTGTGTACATGTCTGGTTATGTTGAACATTTTAACAATTGATGTTCAATGTGGATTGACCTTGAGCTTAAATGCTGTATTTAATCATAATATTGTTCGGAATGAGACATTGTTTTTGTCTTTGTAGGTGTTAATAGCCAACTCTCACAACTATGAAGACATTTTCTTCATCTTCGAGCAGTACAATACCATCATGTGAGTAAACACTCAACCCAGTTCCCAACGGGCATTCTATCAGGATTATTACCCACTGCAGATGGCTCTGAAATGAAATATATGACTACATATCTTTTCACTAAGAAACATGACTGTGTGATCTTCCATTATAATGATCAGTGTCCAGGCTATAGAGTTGCACAGTCCCAGTACTATCTGCTAATCCAAACCAGCAATTCCACATAGGTTTTTGTAGCATTCCATCCCGTTAACATTATGAAATTGGATTCAGTTTTTTCATGTCATCCAAACCAAAGTGGCAATTTCCTGGGTTTGACATCATGATCAATGTGCATGTGTTTAGGGGTAATGTGAACAGTGTAATCTGTCTGGCCTTGGTACTACCCATTTAGAAGTGAGATGTGATATCAGCATGGCACAACTATTCCATATAGATAGTGATAGTACATTTTGCTGAAGGATTGTGTTCACAGTGAAGCATGCCTTGTCGTATTCCACATCCTAAGCATATTCCTGGAAGGCTGACTGAACAGGATAGAATAAATATGGTTCTTACTGCTCGGAGATGATGTTCATGTTAGTTGGTTTATAGTAGTGTCAAAAGCAAAAACAATGTACTCTAATAACAGCTTATGATTGTTCTAACACCTCCTACCTCTGTTTTCCAGATTCACATCATCTATTGACCAATTCACACTGTGTGTGAAATCGCTTAGTATCACATGATCCCTGTTTTATAGTGTCTGTTTATTCTGGCAACCATACGGTTGTTGTATGCGCATTAATGGTTATGTTGATTAGATGTCGTGTTATATGCTGTTGGTTACTGTGGGGTCCTGACCACATGTGACCCTAGGAGATGCTATGCATTACCCTCATGATGTTGTCTGTTTCCTCTTCAGATGTCCTCAGATTTGCCACAGCCCCTTGCCATACTAGGATCTCTTCACAACTCACACATGATATTAATGCACAGTCTTGTCCATTTCTGTTTGTACTCTGTGTATGAAATAAAGTATGAATATGTTATACTGTTATCACTGTTTCTGTGTGTTTGTACCATATCATGCTTTCTAGTTGCGAGAATACAGATAGAATGAAGTGTCATTGTTAAATACATATATCTGTGTGTGTTTACATAGATACATATGCTACATTAATCTGTACCTTGCCAATATACATGTAGGTGCAAGTCGGAGGGGTGTGAATTCAGAAATCATGTCTATAGACATGCAGGGTTGTATATAATGACTTGAAGGGCTCAACTTGAATGATATGAATCGACATTCATGATTATGTAGTAATGTCAACGCAGATTGACCCGAATAGTTACACCACTAACTGATGGTGCTGAGCACATCTGACTTTCAGGGTAATTGACTTGTTACATGGTAAATATCCAGGATTACACAAACATTGAGTGAAAAAAAATGGTTTAATTGTTCACAAAGCCACACAGTGACAAACTACCACAGGCCTGCTCAGTATCATGGTGGAGGTGGGTAGGATACAGAGTTCCAGTAACACACGGAAATAGGGACATGGGGCCAGAATGCACGCAGGGGGGGTGACATTGGTATAGATGATCAGTTGAGGGGGGGAGATACAGTGCATCATCCAACATGAGGCAATATCAGTTATATTATTAAATATATCAGGATAACATTCAATATTCAAACACAACAATACAAAAGGAGATATGCTCATGGGGAGAAGTAATCTGTAGTCTTGTGTGTGCACGCAACACACACTCCTATGCAACTGCAGAGGTAGAAGTGCTCAATCAGTCAATGTTAGAACCCCCGTAGGTCATGTCACTGGAAATGGCACTATGAGAGAAGACTCTACATACATAAGTTTGGACACTCAGATGGGAACCTGACCAGGACCATATCAGTGTGTTGAAACTAATTTCATGTGTTAGCAGAACTACCAACAAACTGGCCAGTTCGAGGTGTATTGTGTTCTGTGAATGAGCATCTCTATTATCTGCTTTTGCATATTCATAACTGAAGGTAAACGGAACCTCATTAACAGTTATGTTCCAAGGCTAGAGTTACTCTTCCCCATATGTACAGGGAGGATCACATCAGCACTGAGGAAGAGATCTGGAAGGAAGTATGATACAGGCTTCCCAATAGTCCAAGTAGAGGAGAGAATGGCATATCTAAAGCAATAGGTACATATAAATCGATGTAGAGGATGTGATATCACACCCGATGCAACACATGATGACTAACATATGAACATACATGATGCAATGTGACAATAGCATAGTCCTTGAACATGGGAATGCTCATCATTCCTTGTTCTGACCGTGGAAAGGGACTCATCTTTGCGATCTGAAACATACAAGGAACATGTCAATATTTACATTGCACATGCTCCCGGAGCGCTTACTTCGTCACTTACAGTGGTTATAAAAAGTCTACACACTCCTGTAAACAAATTAGCCAATGAAAAATCATTTCAGAACTATATCCACCTTTAATGTGACATATAAACTGTACAACTCAATTGTAAAACAAACTGAAATCTGTAAGGTGGAGGGAAGAAAAAAACAAAGAAAACCAATGTGGTTGCATAAGTCTGAACACTCTCTTATAACTGGGGATGTAGCTGTGTTCAGAATTAAGCAATCACATTCCAAATTGTGTTAAATAGGAGTCAGCATACACCTGCCATCATTTAAAGTGCCTCTGATTAACCCCAAATAAAGTTCAGCTGCACTAGTTGGTCTTTCCTGAAATGTTCTTAGTCGCATCCCACAGCAAAAGCCATGGTCCACAGAGAGCTTCCAAAGCATCAGAGGGATCTCATTGTTAAAAGGTATCAGTCAGGAGAAGGGTACAAAAGAATTTCCAAGGCATTAGATATACCATGGAACACAGTGAAGGCAGTCATCATTAAGTGGAGAAAATATGGCACAACAGTGACATTACCAAGAACTAGAGCTCCCTCCAAAATTGATGAAAAGACAACATGAAAACTGGTCTGGGAGACTACCAAGAGGCCTACAGCAACATTAAAGGAACTGCAGGAATATCTGGCAAGTACTGGCTGTGTGGTACATGTGACAACAATCTCCCGTATTCTTCATATGTCCGGGCTATGGGGTAGAGTGGCAAGACGAAAGCCTTTTCTTACAAAGAAAAACATCCAAGCCAGGCTACATTTTGCAAAAAACACATCTGAAGTCTCCCAAAAGCATGTGGGAAAAGGTGTTATGGTCTGATGAAACCAAGGTTGAACCTTTTGGCCATAATTCCAAAAGATATGTTTGGGGCAAAAACAACACTACACATCACCAAAAGAACACCATACCCACAGTGAAGCATGGTGGTGGCAGCATCATGCTTTGGGGCTGTTTTTCTTCAGCTGGAACTGGGGCCTTAGGTAAGATAGAGGGAATTATAAACAGTTCCAAATACCAGTCAATATTGGCACAAAACCTTCAGGCTTCTGCTAGAAAGCTGAACATGAAGAGGAACTTCATCTTTCAGCATGACAACGACCCAAAGCATACATCCAAATCAACAAAGGAATGGCTTCACCAGAAGAAGATTAACGTTTTGGAATGGCCCAGCCAGAGCCCAGACCTGAATCCCTGTGGGGTGATCTGAAGAGGGCTGTGCACAGAAGATGCCCTCGCAATCTGACAGATTTGGAGTGTTTTTGCAAAGAAGAGTGGGCAAATCTTGCCAAGTCACAATGTGCCATGCTGATAGACTGATACCCAAAAAGACTGAGTGCTGTAATAAAATCACAAGGTGCTTCAACAAAGTATTAGTTTAGGGGTGTGCCTACTTATGCAACCATGTGATTTTCTTTTTTGATTTTTTCTTCACTCTACCTAACAGATTTCAGTTTGTTTTTAAATTAAATTGTCCATTTTATAGGTCACATTAAAGGTGGAAAAAGTTCTGAAATGGTTTATCTTGGTTTCATTTTAACAGGGGTGTGTAGACTTTAGACCTTTTCGATCCACTGTACCGATATATGTTGCTCATTTCATACAAACGTCTTCACTGTTCCTTCCCTACATATGAAACGAGCTACTCATCTGGCTAATGATGTAGGAATATCACATAGATTACACATTAATGCATCTTTGGAGAGCCAAATGTGATGTTTTACCTTGGACGCAGTCCCAGGCTCATCCACGAGGTGATTTGTTCCACCAGGACACGTGCGCTGTGGATCGTCATTAGTTCTCACCGCTTACCTATCTGATGTATTCTGGAAAGAGATAGGCCGATATTAATAAAGGGATTGATGTGTTATTTGTGTCCTTCAGCATACGTGGCCATATTATTACACAAATACTCACTATGTAGTTCACATTGATGTAGCAGTTCTGTTGCTGGTCATGTTTTTCCATGTATAGGTTGTTGAAAGAAGAGTTGACACACGACAGCAGCTCTGTAAGGTTAATATGATTTTAGGATTACAGTCACAAATTAGACAAAGTATGTGTTCTATTCGTATTGAATATCTCTTATTAATAAGAATTCATTGCCGATTAGTGAGTTATGCCATGTTGCTACAGGGTGAAAAAATCTGGATTTCGGCATGGTCTCATGTAAACAAGTCTAAAAAGCTGTGTCCGTATATATTTTAGTAGTAGTCAGTTCTCCAGCCAGTCAGCAGCAGCCACCATGTTTGGTTTGGCTGGTGATCCATATTGGATCCAACTGAATAAACTTGAATCATGAGGAAATAACCAGAGGACTCTGTTTTGTGTTATCGTGACTGGTTCTTGATCTCCAAAGTATGTGTGTATGGTATTTATCTACGACATTTTGATCCCATTTCATTTGGTTTGGCAGGATCATACAATGTGAACAATACTGGTCCGTAGTGGTTGTAGGTGACTTTAAAAAGGGATTGGGTATATTTTTACATTAAAAAACAAACAGGCATTAGGGGCTATCCTGGATAAATAGAGAGGGAGTATTGATCCAGGGATGAATACGATCACCAGTATCTGGGGTCAGGAAGGAATGTTATATTTTTTTTCACTGTGTAGACAATTGCCAAAGTTTCACTTTTTGTTTTTCTGTTACTTCCTCTGGATCAATTAACAATAAATCTGCGTATTCCAGATCATAGATCTATAGAGGTTGAACTTGATGGACTAAAGTATTTTTTCCATCTAAATTACTAGATAACAATGTAACGTGGGGCATATATACATTGACATAGTGGGATATATAATCCACTCAAATTATCTATGCCATTGATGTTTATAACCGTCAGTACTTAAGATGTGTATGGGAATGTGTGCTTACTTACCTGTAACTGATCATGTGGCTTGTTCCAGTGTACAAACATCGACAAAATAAAAAAGTAAACATCTGAAGCGCATCTTTAGTACACCAAAGGTGCGCTCAATTACATTCCGGCAGGTTTTATGCGCATCCCTGTGGCTAATACACAGTTAAAGATATATGTAAGGGAGATGGATCATGGATGCATCTGATAGGATAATTAGTAGTGTATTAACACATGTATTCTATATGAAGCTTCAGTTAAATTACAATGTGATTTCCACAAATGACAAATCCAGATGTTCACACCCGCAGGATGCTTACATGAGGCGGAGATACAAGGGAAATACAACAGGGTACATATTGCGACCCTTCTGGTAGAGAGCACAGGAAGTCACTGTTGCAGTTCTTGCACCGAGCACATGCCAGAGGTCTGAGGTGAAGCGTGATCGTGTATTCTTGTGAATGTAAATGTGATGCTAATTCAGGTGGAATTTCCCAGGGGCGTACACGATCAAACGCAAATGCCAAAAGACCTTGGAGATTTTGATAACTTCAAGGTAAGCTAATTCATGTTTAACAGGATACAAGGTAATGCATCAGAACATAAACCTAAAGATTAATCAGGTGTGGTTTTTGTCATATGTTGTTGTGCATACTGTTTGGCCAAGCTAACACAGGGTTATGGCCAGCAATGAGCTATTCTGTTCTGGCTTTGGTAGTATTACTCCGTAATGCACATGTGAACATCAGAGCAATAGAGGGAAACCTGATGTACCGTATGTGTTATTGTATCCAGTCATAGTAAGATATGGTTGACTGCCATTACTAATGTGTACTCACCCAGTAGCCATTCGGATGGAAATCTGCCGGACTCAAATATGTCACATATTCCGGATGCACACAGGATATAGGAGTCGTGAGCACTTCCCGGGAAGCCTGCATACACACCTTGTATGTGCATGTTCGCATCGCAAACAACCTGTACATTGATTGAATGATAATGCTTACGATTTCTGTACAGCGCTTCTTGCTCTCTAGGAGGTTTCAGTGCCACGTGTGTACAATCAATAGCACTAAGCACATTGGGGATACCTCCTAATTGGAAGAAAAATCGAACTTCACCTTTAAAATCTCTTCAGCAGTGTTAGGGTAACTGATGTATCTGGCAGCTTTCCGACCAATAGCACGGAGGAATGCACTCAGACAATTGGAGAGGCTTGGCTGAGACATTCCTCCGGCTATGCTCAGGGTGTTCTGAAAGCTACCAGAAGCAAGGAGGTGTATTGCAACTAACATCCGTGTCATTCCTGGGATGGCTCTATTCGCCTCTGAGCGAGGCTCAAGGTCCGCTCTCAGAACCTCATAGAGCTCCCCAAGACTGGCATGGGTCAGCCGAAAATGCTCATACACCTCCCCATCAGTTAACCCCTCTAATGTGAGTCTCTCCCTGTACACATTGGGTGCCCTTCGCCTCCTCACAGGGTCCTGGACAGGCTCCCCCCTTCTGCCTGAGCACCCACATCCTGTACTCCCCCCAGCAGCTGATCACCGACATCATTGTCAGCCTCCCTGTCTGCAGGTGGCCCTATATCCCTCTGTCTCTATGCTACTGGAGCTCTCTCTCCTCCCTGATCCACCCCCACGATACTAGGCATGGCCTGTGGTAATTCCCTTGCCTGGCTTGGTTCTGCCCCAGCATGGATCACATCACCACTCACACCCTCATTCACTCCCAGACACTCCTCTCTGCCACTCCCCATCACCCCTTCAATCACACACCTTGCTTCCGGGTCTTCATACTGTGCTAGGTGAGATGCACAAAAGCATCTCAACCTCATCCGCCCACTCAGACTGTCCATCATCCCTCTCACATGATCATCCATGCTGTTTCAGACTTGCTGATGACTTGTTGGGGATGGGGTTATATAGCTTGTTGATTACATGACCTAGTATTAGGCACGTTAATTTCAGCTTTGCCATTGGTCACCTGTGGATCTTTACGTGGCATTCCAGCTGATGATTTTACGTCAAGAAGCCTCTCAACCTATTACATACGCACTTGGCCGCATGTAATTGGCTGTCCCAACACGGGCCGCCAAGTCCGTATGTAATTGGCTGAGAGTCCCAACACGGGCCGCCAAGTGCGTATGTAATTGGCTGAGAGTCCCAACGCGGGCCGCCCAGTGCGTATGTAATTGGCTGAGAGTCCCAACACGGGCCGCCAAGTGCGTATGTAATTGGCTGAGAGGCTTTTGGCGGGTTTTTGCGCCATTGCCATTGCCACGTTGGCCCACCAAAAGCCTCTCAGCCAATTACATACGCACTTGGCGGCCCGTGTTGGGACTCTCAGCCAATTACATACGCACTTTTCGGCCTGACACTATAAGTGCGTATGTAATTGGCTGAGTCTGTTGGCACGCTCTCAAGCTGATAAGGGGACGTCCTAGCGAGACACGCCTCTCAGCCACTCACGTACGAGCTAAGAATTTTATTGACAGTAGGAGCTTATAAATGTGATTGATACAAACCCATGCGCTGACTGTGTTGTAAGAGCCATTGGAGTTAGCACGCAGTTCCAGGAGCAGGTGGGAGAGAGTCTTTGAGATTAGTACTTTGGAGAGAGGGAGATTAGTTTTTTGTCTTTTTTCATTGTCTATTTCATAAGTCCTTACATTTAAGAAATACACATATTTACAGATTTCACATATTTGCAAGACACATAGATTAAATAACACACATAGAGACATATATATATAGTTAGGACACACACCCCACACACCTATCCCCCCC
Source organism: Discoglossus pictus (assembly GCA_027410445.1). Classification (NCBI taxonomy): domain Eukaryota; kingdom Metazoa; phylum Chordata; class Amphibia; order Anura; family Alytidae; genus Discoglossus; species Discoglossus pictus. The sequence goes on from JAPZIH010000736.1 coordinate 173,173, forward strand.
CACCACACCCCATCCCCCAACACACCCCATCCCCAACACACCCCATCCCCCACCACTTATTAAATACACATAGCACACACATATTTTCTTTCCAACAGACATTCCAGTAATACTTTTATTTCTTTATCGTTATATTGATTTGTAGGAGCACTATTTTTGATTGTTTTGTATTTTATTACTAGCATATTTACACGTAAGAGTTACACATATTTACACATTACACATATTTGCCTGACACATAGATTAAAGACACATAGAGACATACATAGCGTTAGGACACACACCACACACCTCCCCCCCCCCAACCTTTGCACCGCATCCCCCAACAGTTATTAAAAACACATAGAACATACACTTTTTTATTCATCACCTATATAACAGTTATACTTATTTTGAGTTATCCTTATTTTTTTATTATTTGAGCATGGAGGGAGTAGATTGGTGGAGAGAGGAAGAGAGGAGCGGAGAGTAAGGAGAGTGAGGAGAGTGGAGTGGAGGGGGGAGGAGAGGTGGAGGAGTTGTCCCCGGAGGGGGTGTAGGAGTTGTCCGTGGAGGATGAGGAATGGTCCCCGGAGGGGGGGCAGAGGAGGAGGAGGAGGAGGAGGGAGACAGAGGCACAACCAGAGAAGGGACAGAGGGGAAGGGACCTGATCCCAGGGGGCAGGGTCGTTTGGGGAAGGGAAAGGCCTCAGGAAAAGTTCAGGGAGGCCAGGGTCCCCGAGCACAGTTGAGAGAGCAAGGGGCTATTGGCAAGGGCAGGCGCAGGGCCCGTAATTATACGCCCCAGGAGAATATGGTCCTCCTGGGTGCGATCCGTAACCGTCCCGTCATCCTTGTTGCAAGGGAAGCAAAGCCTGGGCCTAAGGCTCAGGCTTGGAAGAAGGCTAGTGGAATTGATGAAGGAGATGTCCACGGTGCCTAGGGGCTTGAGGTCCTTAAAGCACCGATATGTGGATATCAGGGCCACGGTGAAGAGGAAGATGGCCAGAGAAGCAGAGGGACACAGTGTGACCTATAAGGAGTGGGAGAGGATCGCAAGGGACCTTCTGAGACCATCGCCCGCAGCTGGAGCTTTATCCCCGGTGGCCCAGCAGGACCCAGTCTCCAGTTCAGGTGAATATCACATACACCAACATGCCACCACATGTACATCACACACACTACACATGGTGACCAACAAGGATACTGACATGTCAGCTCCATGGAATTAACAAGGGATAGATGGAAGTGTCATTAAATCCATGAAGCTGACAAATCACTGTCATTCCTGGCCACCCCAAGAGTAATCAAGCAATTGAGTCCATGTACTGGTGGGCCCAATGCAGCCTATGCAGTTACAGACCGGAGAAGAAATACAGACAGCATTAGGAGCCAGGCGAGGTCAAGACAAGAAACCAATGAATAGATCAAATCTAGCAAATGACAGCTAATCTGAGTGGCAATTAGGAGAATCATCCATGTTCAGGCCTAGATGTCAGATAGTTAGGAGTGAAACCGCAGAAGAAATACAGACAGCGTTAGGAACCAGAAGAGGTCAAGACAAGAAACCAAAGAATAGATCAAATCTAGCAAATGACAGCTAATCTGAGTTGCAATTAGGAGAATCATCCATGTTCAGGCCTAGATGTCAGATAGGAGTGAAACCGCAGAAGAAATACAAACAGCGTTAGGAGCCAGGAAAGGTCAAGACAAGAAACCAAAGAATAGATCAAATCTAGCAAATGACAGCTAATCTGAGTTGCAATTAGGAGAATCATCCATGTTCAGGCCTAGATGTCAGATAGTTAGGAGTGAAACCGCAGAAGAAATATAGACAGCATTAGGAGCCAGGAGAGGTCAAGACAAGAAACCAAAGAATAGATCAAATCTAGCAAATGACAGCGAATCTGAGTTGCAATTAGGAGAATCATCCATGTTCAGGCCTAGATGTCAGATAGTTAGGAGTGAAAACATATCAATGTATTGATCAGCATACTAATGACATGTACCTCTCTTTTCTCTATTTCAGCATCCAGTAGGAGTTCTGGGTCCAGCGATGAGCCAGGAGCGGGACCGTCAGCCCCCGCCCCGCAGGAGACCGCTCAGGGGGAGGAGGCTACAGGCTCATCGGAGGGCCCTGGCTCATCGGAGGGGGAGCTTGTGGTAGTTGACAGCCCCCTGTACAGAGCCCGACTGTCCCCCTCCTCCAAAGACTTGCCATCTCGCCGGGACCCTCACAAGTGGTGGACTATTCCACAGCTCCTCCTTCCCCACACACTGAGCCACCGGGGACCCCAACATCAGAGCCCCTGTCTCCAGCCGGGTCCCAGATCCTCCCTACTCTCTCCCCGCCATCTTCCCACCCGGCCCTGCCAGTAGGACCCCAGCCCCCACAACCAACGACCGAGGCTGCGCTGCCGGAGTTGTTGGCCCTCGTGAGGAGGATGGCTGCTGACATCTCCGGCATGAGGCGCAGCCTGGACAGGCGCTTTAGGGAGGCATCATCGGATGATGGAGCAGCACATAGTCAGGCTGCTGGGAACGGGGCAGGTCACCAGCCAAAAGCAGCCTGGCCCCTCCTCTCCTTCCACCATGCCTCCGCCGCCACCACCACCCGTGGTGCCACTACCTCCTCCCGCTACCCCACCACCAACGGGGAGATGGCGTCCAGCCGCGGATGATGCAGGTCCTGTGCCCAGGCGGAGGAGGACCTAGGGGCTGTGGACATAATTGTGCCTTCTCAACAGCACTCCTCAGTGACAATCTATTGGTCACAATGCTGACCTCAACTAGCCTGGCTACAGAGTTTTGGATCTTTGCCTATGTGATGGTGATATTTTGTATGCAGATGGCTACCACCCATCACATGGTCCATGATCCTCTTCTCTGTGGACACGTAGGGTTCGGTTGAACATGCCACCAATTGATGGTCACTGGGGAATGCTGTTGGGAAGGGATGCTGCAGTCCCCTTTTTTTAGGTCCTTAGATTTTAGGTTTTCTCTTTGTTTTTCTTTTCATTTGTTTTGCTTTAGGTACAATTCAGGCCCATGAAGGCATCTCCTGCATCTGCAAGCATTGTGGAGGAATTATATGAGGCGTAAGGTTTCCCAGTGCCTCTCAGGTATACATTACTCCATTGACAGCCCCCTCCTTAACATGTAGCTCTCACAATCTTAAAGCTATCATATTGCCAGATATCTCAGACATGATTATTGTTAGCTGAAATGTAGACTAATACCGCTATGGCGGTGGACTTGCAAAGTCTCACAATGGCATGTTAATGACAGCCAGCATTAATATATGCACTAATAAAGCATGTGATCCTGACCTCAATATCGGTCTGAGAACAGATCTTTGGGTCTGATGTAAGAAACAGTGAATGTGGCTGCTGGCCTTTGTGTCCTCTCCGTATTAATGGCTATTTGCCCATATTACTCATTATCCAGAGACCTACTGTAGCTAATAGTTAGTAATGCTTGCAGATGGGAATCAGGTGAGTTGGTATATTGGTACAGTATTTAGCACTTTACTGTACATGCGTTGTCATTAGTTTTTTCTATCCTCCTCCGCCTTTTTGTTTTTTGTTGACCATTTATTTTTGTGGGCAATTTCGCACACCACACTGTATGTGTGAAACTGGATTGGATTACACAGTCTAGAGGTTAAATCATTTGTTCCATTGAGCAGATCCAGACAAGTTATAAGTGCCATGCACTCTAATGGTTTCTTCAGTTTAATAAAGTGATTTGTGATGATCCTTTTTCTCATCATATTCCGGTTGCAGCGGTGTACTGACCTCATGTGAACCTGGTAGGTGCTATGCATCATGCTTATTCTAGACTATTAGATTGACCCCTGTAGGTATTCCCTTTGTTTTATTTAGCCCCTTGCTATCTCGGGACCCGCCCACACCACACCCATGATATTAATGCACAGTCTTGACCACTGCTGATTGTGGTCTGTGTCCAAAAATAAAGTTTTGTTATACCGTTCTGTGAATGCACAGTCTTGACCACTGCTGATTGTGGTCTGGGTCCAAAAATAAAGCTGTGTTATACTGTTCTCACCATGTCGGTGTGTTTTCAATGGTTGGGGTTATGGGACATCCACATGCATCACATTAGTGTCACATTACTATAGCTGTAAACTAATGAGCACTAGTTAACCTGCAATAGATCCATACATACTAGGAGGAATAATAGTCCTAATAGCATTAGATATCATATAATACATCTAATAGATCTACAATCTAGGCATAATAAAGGGTTAATGCACAGGCCAAGTACAATTAGTGATACTGTGGAGTAGGAACATTCCCCTGAGGGCCTAACAGGATAATGATAGGTGATACTGAAGTGGCTTGTCAGTTCCTTCTCAAGTGATTTGGGATTTGTCCGTCCACTCTGCTTTCACCCGCACTTCCCCAACATCACTTAGCAATCAAAACTAATGTAAATTGATGAATAGCAGAACATAATGGGAGGTCAACAAATGGGAATGAATAGACATCTTGGCACATGGCCACCAGCAATGGCGTGGGACTTCCTTGGATAAGAGTAGTGGCGATTACCCCTGATGGAGGTGAGTTGGCTGGTGCTCATTGTGCCTCTGCAAACCCTCTGTGTGTGTTTGCTGCCCTTCCTGATGGGTTACTGCGGGGTATGTTCCCATGGTCACCTTGTTTTTTGATAAGTGATGGGGCTTGGAAGCTATGAGCTATACCATTAAGGGCCATTGTGGGTGGGAGAGTGAAAGCAGAGTGGACGGCCAAATCCCAAACCACTGGAGAAGGAACTGACAATCCACTCCAGTATCACCAGCATACGAACCTTGTAAGAAAGCAGTGACAGAGGGTCACCGACAGACAGACCCGACCGAAAGACCAAACAAGAGATATTGTGTACTTCAATGAAGCTGTGAGCTATACCATTAAGGGCCATTGTGGGTGGAAGAGTGAAAGCAGAGTAGACGGCCAAATCCCAAACCACTGGAGAAGGAACTGACAATCCACTCCAGTATCACCAGCATACAAACCTTGTAAGAAAGCAGTGACAGAGGGTCACAGACAGACAAACCCGACCGAAAGACCGAACAGGACATATTCACATACTCCCTGTGTACTTGATATACGTCATGTGGCAGTGTAATGGGCCCCATATTTGTGTTCCCAAATGTAGATGTGATGTGCAACATGTATACAAAATAACAGGGTTAATATGGCATTATTTTGATGTTTTTGTGTTTTTATGTAATCAGGTAGTGTGTCTTTAATTGCTTTATGTAAGCTGCATACTGTTGTATAATGCATTTGCTTTGGTGGGGGGAGGGGATTGTGAAATCAATTGTAATGGCCTTCCATGCTTTCCCTCTGTTAAACTCACTTTTACATTTTAAGTTGTCTGTACGTAATGCGTAAACCATTTTACTGGTGTATTTTGTGCACGTAGCGATTTTGCGAGATACGAGCGTCTACGCAAATAATTATTTTCCGTTACTTACTACGTAGCGCTTTTCGGAGGCAAATCTCGGAAAATTAGTCCGAAATTACGCAAGTCAATCGCAAGTCGAATCGTATTACTTAAATCGCGTTACGATGCGCATTTGCGAGATACGATTCCATACGCAGCTCGAATTTAATAGGGCCCTATTATTCTAAAATGGTGCTTTAGACGCATACAAAAACGGTTTGGCTTCACGCACGCAGCCTATTTACACTGTACACTCAGGTGATCAACAGTCCAACTGTACATTTTCTGGTGCAGGAAAATCCAAAGAGATTGTTAGCTCTTCAGGATATTGATTGCTGCATATCACATATTACAATTGTCTATCTATGAGACGTCGTTGTGCTTTGCATGGTGCGTACGACTTAGCGTTAAACGCATATTGCCTGTGAGCCTCGCGAGCCTCGCAATGGAGGGAATGAAACATGCAGGACTTAGCCTACAAACACTACAAAATGCGGTTTTGCCTTAGGCTGAAAGTAGGTGATAAATGCAGGACTTAGAAAAAAAAATACGAGACACGGACTTAGAAAAAAAAAATTACGAGATAGTAAAAATAAGAGGTTAACGGCCGAACCGCGAACATCCAACAAACACAAGACAACACAAAGAAAATACAAATAAAAATCACCCACAGCACGGGGGAACAGCCAGGACTTCTGGGAGTGAGGTGCGATTTTGAGAGCTTATGTCAATTCTCCAAAAACTAGCATTATTTTACATACATATGTCCTCTGTTTTTTTCTTTTTCTTGTTTTTTTTTTTTAATTAGAATTGTGCTGCTACTTTCATTTGGATTTCTGTTACTCTAAGTGCTTTGTCATTCATACACATTTACTCATCATTCTCAACATTAGACCCTCCTCTTCTAGTCTTTCTTGGTGGTCGTTTTTGAGGGTATATTTATCTGAGCTCTTTTTGGACCTGGTTATTAAGTTTAGTTTTCAAGCTTATAACTTTAGCCTGTCCTAAACAAAGAGGTCCAGAGAAATCCACACAGAAATCAAGAGAGAACCTGTCCTTCTCTCAGAGATCCAGAGATATACTGTCATATCCAAAGAGATCCAGCGTAACTGGTGGACTTACCCAAAGAGCATACAATGTGATATATTGTACAGGGACAGTAACTGTTATGTAGGAGTGCTCTAACCATCTAAATTATCACATTATTGATGGTGTTCAACATCTCACTTACATATACAGTATATGTAACCCAAATCTCTCAGTCCTGATGCTAATAATTCTATATACAATTTACCAGATAATAATTTTAAAAAATGTATATACTGTATATATATATAGTAAAAAAATAGCACGTTTGTGTTCACACTTGGATTCTTAGATACTTATGAAATACTGTTGTTACCGTGCACTTTGCATGTTTACTCCTTAATCCTATACCACTTTATACATGGCTTGGTTGTGGTTTACCCTTATTTCAAAATGATACATGAGAAAATGTATAGAAAAGATATAAATACTAGTGAATTGCCCGTCAAAAAATGACGGCAATAGAATTGTAAGTCAAGGAATGGTGTTTGGCACAAACATTATTTTTTGTAGTGTTCTGAGATCTCAGCACTTTTGCTGTCATTGATGCTGATCTGCTTTTTGCGCTGATTGCAAGGCTGTCTCCTGGTCTAGTTTGTGTGCTATGAGCAGCGATTGCGCTCGTTGTGAGGCGCGCTGTGAATGGCTTTGCCGTTTATTGCGATAGTGTTTTTATTTTTTATTTTTTGTGTATATGTATTTTGTGATGCTAATTAAATAAGTAATAAATTAATAAATTAATATACTTTACCTATTTGTAAGTAATATTTGCAGGAAGCATTGTGCTGAAGAGCTGACAATCTGTTGTGATGTTCCTGCAGCATACAATGTAGATTTGCAGTGTTGTGGAGCTGAGTTGTAAGTGTCAGCAATGTGCGCAGTGTGTAGTGTAAATAGGCTGCGAGGGAAGCCGTTAGTGTAGCTGGGTACTTCCGCATTGTGTAAATTAATGTTAGAAAATGGCGGCGAATATCTATGTGGTACGCGGGTTTGTATGATGTAGCATCCTTGGTAATGGTGTATGTTGTAGGTTGTACGGGTTTTTGTAAAAGCCGTATTTGTTTTGTGGAATTTATCGGCTTTAGGGGTCGTGTAGCCTCGTTTTCGTTTTTTCGGAGGCTGTTTTTTCTCTTGCTTACGTGATTTTCGAGTGTGTAAACTTTCTAAATTTGCCAGAATTTGATGTTTAAGCTGTGTTGCAGATGTCCTGGGTGTCCCCCCTTGGTGTGGTAAGGTTTTTATTTTATTTTTGTGTGTGTATTTTTGTGTTTTTTAATGTTTGCCGCTGTGCTGGGGTTGTCCGTTAAGGTCATATTTTTGGGAGTCCGTCATGGATTTTTTCTAAGTCCCTCTTATTTTTTTGTGTAAGTCCGTAGTTAGTCATTGCGTGTTTATGGTTTTTTTTCCAACTCCCAATTGTGTAGTCATTTGTAACCGGTTGTGAAGCACCGTAGAGCTTCCACCTCCGCAAATGCGGCCCCGCGCTTTGCGAGGGTCCACATTTGCGGTCGGAAAGTTGAAGGTGGTCGTATGGATGAGCGGCTATGGAGCTCATCTCCACCAGTGCAAGGAGTGCCTTCGGCCCTAGCTTCGCGTTAGCAAGTGTTAGCAACGACCTGCATGCTGACAACTATATATGTGATTTATAGCTATAAATCAGGATATATTACATAGTTACATAGTTACATAGTATTTAAGGTTGAAAAAAGACTTTCAGTCCATCAAGTTCAACCTTTTAAGATCTCCTCTGATCTGCAATATGCGGATTAACTATTAATTCATTAGTTGTTAATTAATTATTAATCAATTATTTAATGTTTTAAAAAAATATATATATATTATTATTAATTAGTCCAGAGGAAGGCAAATAGAAGGGAAAAAAAAAAATTGGGATCAGTATTGTTTCTCTAATTATCCATGATAACCCTGAATACCCTTTTTAATTAGAAATAAATCTAGACCCCTTTTAAAGTTATCTATCGAATCCGCTGTCACCACCTCCTTTGGTAGAGAATTCCACAGATTAACCACCCTTACTGTGAAGAACCCTTTTCTTTCTTTGAGGTGGAATCTTTTTACTTCTAACCTCAGGATGTCCTCTTGTCAGTTGAAAACCTCTTGGCACAAAAAGCTCCCCCGACAAATCTTTATACTGACCCTGGATGTATTTATATAAGGTAATCATATCTCCTCTTAGACGCCTTTTTTCTAGAGAAAATAAGTGTAATTTTGTTAGTCTTTCTTCATAACTTAGCCCCTCCATTCCCCTTATTAGTTTGCTTGCCCTTCTCTGTACCTTTTCCAGCTCTAAAATGTCCTTTTTATGAAGTGGTGCCCAAAATTGTCCTCCATATTCCAAATGAGGGTGTACTAGAGATTTGTATAGTGGCAGAATTATATTTGCTTCCCTGGCTTCCATACCCTTCTTAATACATGCTAATATTTTATTTGTCTTTGCAGCTGCTGCTTGGCATTGAGCACTGTTACCTAGGTGGTTGTCCACAAGCCCCCAAATCCCTTTCAATATCTGATACACCTAGATTTGATCCATTAAGATTATAAATTGCATGGCTATTTTTCCTTCCCAGATGCATAACCTTACATTTATTCGTATTAAATCTCATCTGCCATTTAGATGCCCATTCCTCAATTTTATGTAAATCCCCTTGGAGGGAAAGCACATCATTATCTGATTTAATTACCTTGCACAACTTTGTGTCATCAGCGAAAATGGAGACACCACACTCCAATCCTACCTCTAAGTCATTAATAAATATGTTAAAAAGGAGAGGACCTAATACTGAACCCTGAGGAACCCCACTTACCACATTAGTCCAGTCGGAGTATGTTCCATTTACAACAACCCTTTGCTTCCTGTCTTTTAGCCAGCTCTCAATCCATGAGCAGATATTTACTGCAATTCCTGTATCCCTTAGTTTGCCCAATAGTCTCCCATGTGGCACTGTATCAAAAGCCTTTGCAAAATCCAAAAAGACTACATCCACTGAGTTGCCTTGATCCAGGTTCCTACTTACCTCCTCATAGAAACTAATTAGATTTGTTTGACATGACCTGTCCCTCATAAACCCATGTTGACTCCTACTTATAATCCTGTTCAAATAGACATATTCTTGTATATTATCCCTTATTAACCCTTCTAAAAGCTTCCCCACTACAGAAGTGAGGCTCACTTTTCTATAATTCCCAGGATTTGCTCTTGCTCCCTTTTTAAATATAGGTATCACATCAGCTTTTCTCCAGTCATCTGGTAGACACCCTGTGTTGAGTGAATCTTAAAAAATTAAATATAATGGTTTGGCTATTACAGAACCCAGTTCCCTTAGTACCCTCGGATGTATTCCATCAGGACCCGGGGCTTTATTAACATTTATTTTTTCCAACCTCTTTTGGATTACTTCCTGCGTTACCCAATTATTTAGTGATGGTAGTGTAGCCCCATTATGTTGCGGTGCCCCAATCACTGGTACCTCCCTTGTGTATACCGAAGAAAAGAATCTATTTAGCTCATCTGCCTTTTCCTGGTCACTAATTTTCAGACAGCCTGTTTCACATTGTAATGTTCCTAAAGCTTCCTTCCTCGCCTTCTTCCCATTAATATACTTAAAAAATATTTTAGGGTTTGCAATTAATTTTTCATTTTCTATTTTAGCCAGTCTAATCGCGCTTTTGCAAGCCTTGTTGATTTCCTTGTATTCCCGTAAAGCAGTCTCTGTCCCCTCTTGTTTGTATAATTTAAATGCCTGTTTTTTACTCCGTATCTTGATTTTTAAATCATTGTTAAGCCACATGGGTTGTGATTCACTCCTTTTACTTTTATTCCCACACAGTATATGCCGATGTGTATATATATTTAGTAAGGATTTAAATGTTGTCCATTTATGTTCAGTGTTTTTACCCATCATGCCTCTGTCCCAGTCTATACTTTGTATTGCTGCCCTTAGACCGTTAAAATCTGCCCTTTTAAAATTAAGAGTTTTTGTTGGCCCCTTAAAATGTTGTTTTTTTAATTCAATCTCAAATGAGACTGTGTTGTGATCACTGTTTCCCAAAGGTTTCCCTATTTCAACATTTGATACAATATCAATATTATTTGTAATGAGTAAATCTAAGATGGCCCCATTTCTAGTAGGCTCTTGTATAACCTGGGCCAGATAATGATCCCTGAGTGTACTCAAGAACCTGCTCCCCTTAGCTGAACTGCTGGTCTCATTTATCCAGTTTATTTCAGGGTAATTACAATCTCCCATTATTAGAACTTGACCATGGCTAGCTGCATTTCCAATCTGTAACAATAATTGTATTTTCTCACTTTCAGCTATATTTGGGGGTTTATAGCATACTCCTACTAATATTCTTTTGGAATTTGCTGCTCCGCTATTTAACTCTACCCACAAACATTCAACTTTATCACTAGGTCCACCATAAATATCTTCTCTGACTATAGCCTTAAATTCAGGCTTAACATACAGACAAATCCCTCCTCCTCGTTTACCATTGCCTCTATCTTTTCTAAATAGGTTATAACCATCCAGATTAACAGTCCAGTCATGAGATTCATCCCACCACGTTTCCGTAATGCCTATTAAATCCCATTTTTCATTAATTGCTAATAATTCTAACTCTCCCATTTTTCCTGGCAAGCTTCTGGCATTAGCAAGCATACACCTTATGTTATGAGTCTGTAGGTCTGAAGTGCCTGCCACTGAACTTGAATTACTTAGTACTACCTCCCTATTGACTATACTACCCCTCCCCCCATCTCCTCCCCTATGAGTTGTTAATTCATCCCTTATACCCTCTACACTTTCTACCCCATTACTTATATCTAGTCCCTCCCCCCCACCTACTAGTTTAAAAACTCCCCCAGCCGTTCTACCATCCTATTCCCTAGCACAAAAGCTCCCTCATCATTAAGGTGCAATCCATCCCTACTGTAGAGATTGTACCGAAGTGAGAAGTCAGCCCAGTGCTCTAAAAAGCCAAACCCCTCCTTAGTGCACCACATCTTTAGCCATGCATTAACCTCCCTAATCTCCTTCTGCCTCCCTGGGCTAGCACGTGGCACTGGTAGCATCTCAGAAAATACTACCTTGGAGGTCCTTGTCTTCAGCTTATTACCTAGTTCTCTAAAATCATTCTTTAGGACACTCCATCTTCCACTAACTTTGTCATTGGTACCAATATGTACCAAGACCGCCGGTTCATTTCCAGCCCCTCCCAATAATTTGTCTACCCGATCCACAACATGACGAACCCGAGCACCCGGGAGACAGCAAACTGTTCGATTGCTGGGATCTGGGAGACAAATTACCCTGTCTACCTTCCTAATAATAGAGTCCCCTACAACCAAAACCTGTCTGTTGCCCTGCCTATTCTGCCCTCCCTCTTCTCCAGTAGAACTGATCGCCCGGCTGTTAGAGGGAACAGCTCTATCTGGCATTGCCATTCCTGAATGGACATCGCCAACAGTTTCACTCAATCCGGCAAATCTGTTGTTGTTTGCCAACTCAGAACTGGCCTGCCTCCTCCTGTTCCCCCTGCTTCCCCTTGTAACTGTAACCCAGCTGCCTCCCTGGACATCCTCACTAGCCCCAGCTCCACCCTCCATGCTAGGCCCAGGTAAACTGTGCTCAGTGAGCACCAACCCCCTTTCCAGTGGAGCAATATCACTAAGTGCTGCAATTCTCCTCTCCAGATCTCCAATTTGAGCTTCCAGAGAGGCAACATGCTCACACCTCTCACAGAGGCATGGACCCTGGATCATCTGTTCCAGTATTGCATACATATGACAGGATGTACACTGAATAAGGTTGCCACTGGACTGACTCATAATTATTATTATTGTCTATGAAATTTCAGCGGGAAAAATAAAGAATATAAAATAATATATTTATATAACGTTTTCCTCCTTTGCACTATAAATCTGCCCTCCCTTTTCTTTGAAGGCCCTCCTTTTATTTAAACTCCTAGGCTTTTACTAGAATTGCACTTGATACTGAAAATGTTCGCAAGCTCACAAGTTCCCCTTCTCCGGTTTATATTAACTTCTGCCTTCTTGCCTGGGCACAATTAGTGCACTCTGCAATTTATCAGCCTTTACTTGTAAGGTAAATCCACTTGTAAACAGACCCCAGACCAGGTCACAAACCTTTTATACAAGTTAAACAGTCAAGCCACACCCCTCTCACCTGGGCACAATTTGTGCACTCTGCAGTTTATCCGCCTTTACTTTTTAAGGTAAATCCACTTGTAAACAGACCCCAAACCAGCTCACAAACTCACCTGGGCACAATTAGTGCACTCTGCAGTTATCAGCCTTAACTTGTAAGGTAAATCCACTTGTAAACAGCATATGATAATGTCTAAGAATGTATTAACACAATAAAACTCCATATATAATGCATGAATCTATTGAATCGAGCAGATAGTGAGGGGTTGCTGGCACATACCAGCCTGCTCAGGGAACTTCACACACAAAAGATTTATACAGACAGAGAAGTGGGATAGAATTTATTAGCACTTTATTAGTATTTTAGTATTTTCCAATCAAAAGTGAAAATATGGCATCTTCCAATCAAGCATGTCATGAAGTTTTACTAATCCGTCAATAAGTTTTTTAACATTCATAACTATGGAAAATACACACCTTAGCTCACAAAAGGCTAGAAGTAAAATGGAAAATTAATTGATCTATTGCTAAAAAGCACAATATTTTTCCATGCAGGAAACATCAAGTTTTTGTTGTCGAAGTACTCGGTGTTACACAAACGAAAATAGCAGCATTTTTTTCTGTTTTGTGATGGGCTGTTAGTATCACATTCCGTATGCTTTGCACATCTAATAATGGCTTTCTCAGGACTTTTGTCAGCTGTACAAAGAGAAGAGAATGTATCATTATAAATATAATCAATAATACAGTATATCTGGTAATAGAAAAAATTGTACAAATGCGAATGTATAGATTAGGGTGCACCTTAGGATAAATTTGATAAAGCCAAGTAGAGAGAAAAGATCCTATTTTAGGGCACACCTAATAATCCTTGTCTTAGAGCGAAGAGGATAAACTGTACAGTAAAACTTAACTTTTAATATTAATAATTAAAATCCATATTAAAATATATACACATAGGTGGCTGAGAGATGGCGGAGCTATGAAATTGGTGGAAATAATATATCACAATAGAGAAACCTGCCTAAGGTATACTGGCCATATACAAAAAAAAAGTGCTGGTGTCGTCACAAAAAAGGTGACTATTGTGCAAATAAAGTGCTAAATATATAAAGTGCAAAGTGCTCTAGTAGGTATAATATACAATTGTATGTTATACATAGATAATAAGTGCTAGGAAAGTATGTTGCATATGGCAAGTATGGTAATATAAATATAAGGATTCAATTATCCTGTATGGTAGATTCCTCAAGGAACACAGTGACAAGTTTGGGTGCTTAAATATTGCTGTGACTTTGAGTGGCACCCCACTGTATTGTGTAAAACATACACTGTACTTAAGGGACTGCAGTGCACATTAATAAAATGATGCCCAAATAGTTCTCAGTTATTGCTGCATAAGTCACCTATACCCATCTATAAATGTCTGAAACTTCCTCAAAGTTAGAGTGTGCTAAATAGCATAACTCTTAAAATCAATGGAGGGACTTTAGTCTATGGGCCTGATATGAGAACCGTATCATTCCACCATTAATAGCCTCAATATTATCCCAGTGATATCGGGCAAATCTTGTCAGGATCTTATTATAAATAGCTGTGCCTTCCTAAATTGTGGCTAAGTATTGGCTAAATAGCTTTTATCTAAAGCACAAGGAAGGGGCTTTACTCTATGGGTCTGAAAAGAAAAAACGCCTGCTCTCTGCCTCACACGCCGCGGTCTAGACGCTTCTAAATGACGTCATAGACCCGCGACTGCGTTCCTACGTGAACCCGACGTACGTTTCTTGAATTTTGTCAAGGGTTACGTTAGCCTTCCCATAATGCCTATTTAAAGGCTAGCGTTGTCATAGTAACATAAACGGAATTTAAAAAGCCAAATGGCATAAAAAGTGCAGTTAAAATCTTAAAGTATTAGACTCTTCATTTTGAAAATAAGTAGGTGTTAAGTATTGAATGTCATAAGTACCAGGGGCTTATTAAGTATAATATCTGGATAGTGTTAAATAATATTAATGGGTTGTGTAATAAGAGATAAGGTATCTCTAACATTGAAAATACGAATTATACTGACCAATTATAGAATTGTATATATTAGTTTCCATATGAGATGATCATTACCTATTAAAACCTAGAAGTAAATACCAAAATCATGACAGAAAAATCTTGTCAGAATCCTTTTATAAGTAGATATGCCTTCCTAAATATTGCTAAATATTGGCTGAATAGCTTCTGTCTGAAGCACAAGGAAGGGGCTTTTTATCTATGGATCTGAGAAGATTTTTATAAATAGGATCCTGACAAGATTTGCCCGATATCACTGGGATAATATTGAGGCTATTAATGGTGGAATGATACGGTTCTCATATCAGGCCCATAGACTAAAGTCCCTCCATTGATTTTAAGAGTTATGCTATTTAGCACACTCTAACTTTGAGGAAGTTTCAGACATTTATAGATGGGTATAGGTGACTTATGCAGCAATAACTGAGAACTATTTGGGCATCATTTTATTAATGTGCACTGCAGTCCCTTAAGTACAGTGTATGTTTTACACAATACAGTGGGGTGCCACTCAAAGTCACAGCAATATTTAAGCACCCAAACTTATCACTGTGTTCCTTGAGGAATCTACCATACAGGATAATTGAATCCTTATATTTATATTACCATACTTGCCATATGCAACATACTTTCCTAGCACTTATTATCTATGTATAACATACAATTGTATATTATACCTACTAGAGCACTTTGCACTTTATATATTTAGCACTTTATTTGCACAATAGTCACCTTTTTTGTGACGACACCAGCACTTTTTTTTGTATATGGCCAGTACACCTCAGGCAGGTTTCTCTATTTAGATATATTATTTCCACCAATTTCATAGCTCCGCCATCTCTCAGCCACCTATGTGTATATATTTTAATATGGATTTTAATTATTAATATTAAAAGTTAAGTTTTACTGTACAGTTTATCCTCTTCGCTCTAAGACAAGGATTATGAGGTGTGCCCTAAAATAGGATCTTTTCTCTCTACTTGGCTTTATCTGGTAATAGGACTAAATCCCTTCAAAAAAAAAAAAAAAGACAGCACAGCTCATTACTAACATTATATCACCTATATGTTCAGGTAATATTATTATTAACCTTTATTTGTAAAGTGCCAACATATTCAGTAGCGCTAATAGAGCTGATAATACCTGAACATGGTAAAAGACCACGGAAGGACCATGTTATAATATCTACTTTTTAACAGTACATAATTATTCACATGTTATGTTACACAAAGTACAGAATACATGGAAAGAATTATCCTTTATTGTGGGCTGCCAGTGTTATTTCTAAGCGTCACAGCATGAAAATACTGCGTTTTGCTCCATTTCGATTGTAGAAACCTTAAACCTTAAATGTGTGTGTATATTGAGTATCTCAGTAGAATAAATAGTGTCTCCCATAAGGCACACTTGTATACGTAATACATTCAGTGAAAAATACAACTATATTAAAGTCCAGTTTAACTTATCACAAAATACATTTGTAAAACTTGGGGGGGTTGGAGATGAAACAAGCCTCTCTGTCCCAAGAGGATGGGCTAGAACTGGAGGGATGATTTATTTTGGGATTGTTAAAATGTGTCTGAAGATAATACATTTGCCAGTCTGCTCTGCACTAACTAAAGTTGTTGGTTGTCTGATTTTCCCTGTTTCTCCATGACTGATGTCCTGATCTGAATTGCTGGATGCTGAGATGAATATAAAGTCATAACTTGCATATTGCTTCTATAAGCTACAGTAGGAAAATTAGGGATGTACTGAGTCCCACATCTGTGGGTCGTGACAGTCAACATAATATCATTCATAAGTTAAACTGTAACTTAAGAAAAGGTTACCTCTTATAATGCACACCTATTATTCCCAATTGTCTTGAACAGACATAAATAAACAAATAAAACTTAACTTTTAATAACTTAGTTAAAAACTTTAATATTTATTCAGACGCTGCATTTCTTTCAGGGATTGTGACAATATAACCTACCATGCAAATTAGCACATACTAAATATCTGGTGCAATCTTAAATTAATGTGCAAATGCAAAAAATAATAAGTCTCAAGTGCTATTAAGGAGTCAGAAATATGTCTGACTCAATTATTAAAGTTGTGTCTATAAAGTGCTAATCGTCTTGCCTTTGCTTTCGGAAATATTATTATAAACGTAAGTAATCTCTTAAATTATAGCCTGATAATGCTGCTAGGCCTCTTATGGAATAGTTTCTAAATATCTGTCATAGTGATTCTATATTGCACTGTGTCCATGAAGTGAGGAGCAGCACACTAGCGTGGAGATCGCGGTTAGGACGCCTCGCGATGATGTCACTAACCCGTGTCTCACTTTGCTGCGTCTTACCCAACGCACGTTTCTAGAATTCTTCAGGGGTTACCGCCATGACAAGTAACCCTAACCGCCATAACTAACTTTAAAATATTGCATAAGTCTCATTATATTAATTATTGATAGAGCTACATCTGTTCAAATTGTTTAAGGTATCTGTTGGTAAATACTATAGAAATATAGTTATTAAGTGAATTCATTATGATTTAAAATTCATCATCAAGAATACTAAATATCTGATGGAAAACTACACTAAGGATGTGGACCTATGGATCCGCTATATAGATGAGGTGATGATCTCGTGGAATGGTACTCTTCAACATTTGCAGAATTTCATAAGAAAACTGAATAATAATGACATAGGTCTATATTTGACCTCAGAGATAAGTGATTTATTCATAAATTTTAAAATCTGCAAAAAACAAGACGTCAAATGAACAACTAATACTTACAGGAAACCTACAGCAACAAATAACCTTTTACAGGCCAAAAGTAGTCAACCAAAATCCTTGATCTCTGGGATCCCAATGGGACAATATTTGAGAATTAAAAGAAATTGCTCTGAGGAACATAGTTTCGAAGTAGAGGCAAAAGATCTGCAATCATGGTCCCAAGAATGTGGGTATAATAACAAAATATTAAAGAATGCCTATCACAGAGCTAAAAATTTCAGTAGAGATACTCTACTTATGGAGAAATCCTTCAATGAAGATAATAATGTCAGATGCATAGGAACATATAATGATAAGAGGTTTGATGTAAAAAAGATTTTGAATAAACATTCCTAAAAGATCATGCACAATTAACAAGTAGAAGATCCCCTAATTTAAGAGATATGTTGTCTAAAAGTCATCTGGAGAATCCAAAGAAGACTACTTGGCTTCAAGAAATAAAAGGCTGTTTTAAATGCCAATCCTGTACGACTTGCCAATTTGTGAAACCTGCAAAGATGTTTACTTCAAAAGATAAGATACAGACATACTCAGTGAATTATCTTATAACCTGTAAAACAGAGAGAGTGATTTATCTAATATCTTGCAAATGTGGAATGAGATACTATACGTAGGTAAAACCAACAGAGAATTCAGAAGAAGAATTCTAGAACACATCTATAGCATTAATAGAGAGTATGACACCCCAGTGGCAGTTCAACAATGGTGATATTAAAATACTTTCATTTATGGCCATTGACCATATTGAGAAAACCATCAAGGGGCAATATAGATAATGAATTGCTAAAGATGGAGGAAAGATAGGTTTATTTATTAAAAACTAGGAAACCATATGGCCTAAATGAGGGTTTTACTTTTTCTCCTTTCATCTAAGATACTGATAATTAATGTTCTATATGATGGGAAATGTTGAGCTAACAACACCATCTTGGAGTAAAGTTCTAATGTGTATAAAGGTATCAAAATGTACAAGATAAGTAAAACAGTAAACTTGATAAGTTATATTCATTATAGACTATATCAACAGGAGTCATGGTTCAGAAAAAGCTAATATGTCTGTCTTGTTAAAAGAGTGATATATAGTATAAAAATGAAGATATAGACAAATTCAGTAAGATATAAGAGAAAAAAACAACCACTTAAGTATATGCAGCTAGGCAAGCAAGAGATATTTCATAAATCACTTTATTAGAAAGTTATATAGATATTACATATATAAATTTACAGGTAAAGACTGATAAATAGCAGAGTGCACTAATTGTGCCCAGGTGAGAGGGGTGTGGCTTGACTGTTAAACTTGTATAAAAGGTTTGTGAGCTGGTTTGGGGTCTGTTTACAAGTGGATTTACCTTACAAGTAAAGGCTGATAAATTGCAGAGTGCACTAATTGAGTCCAGGTGAGAAGGCAGAAGTTAATATAAACGGGAGAAGGGGCGAACTTGTGAGCTTGCGAACATTTTCGGTATCAGGTGCAGTTCTAGTGAAAGTGCAGGAGTTTTAAAAGGGGTAGGGACTTCAAAGAAAAGGGAGGGTAGATTTATAGTGCAAAGGAGGAAAACTTTATACAAATATATTATTTTATATTCTTTTTTTTTCCCACTGAAATTTTGTAGACAATAATAATAATTATGAGTCAGTCCAGTGGCAACCTCACTCAGTGTACATCCTGCCATATGTATGCAATACTGAAACAGATGATCCAGGGTCCATGCCTCTGTGAGAGGTGTGAGCATGTGGCCTCTCTGGAAGCTCAGATTGGAGATCTGGAGAGGAGAATTGCAGCACTTAGTAATATTGCTCCACTGGAAAGGGAGTTGGTGCTCACGGAGCACAGTTTAGCTGGGCCTAGCATGGAGGGTGGAGCTGGGGCTAGTGAGGATGTCCAGGGAGGCAGCTGGGTTACAGTTACAAGGGGAAGCAGGGGGAACAGGAGGAGGCAGGCCAGTTCTGAGTTGGCAAACAACAACAGATTTGCCCGATTGAGTGAAACTGTTGGCGATGTCCATTCAGGAATGGCAATGCCAGATAGAGCTGTTCCCTCTAACAGCCGGGAGAACAGCTCTACTGGAGGAGAGGGAGGGCAGAATAGGCAGAGCAACAGACAGGTTTTGGTTGTAGGGGACTCTATTATTAGGAAGGTAGACAGGGTGATTTGTCAACCAGATCCCAGCAATCAAACAGTTTGCTGTCTCCCGGGTGCTCGGGTTCGTCATGTTGTGGATCGGGTAGACAAATTATTGGGAGGGGCTGGAAATGAACCGGCGGTCTTGGTACATATTGGTACCAATGACAAAGTTAGTGGAAGACGGAGTGTCCAAAATAATGTTTTTAGAGAACTAGGTAATAAGCTGAAGGCAAGGACCTCCAAGATAGTATTTTCTGATATACTACCAGTTCCACGTGCTAGCCCATGGAGGCAGAAGGAGCTTAGGGGCGTTAATACATGGCTAAAGATTTGGTGCACTAAGGAGGGGTTAGTTCACATTTACTCAAATCAATAAGTAGTTACTGTGTGTACAATGTGGTATTTATACTGGTCTGTGATTGGTGTAGAAGTTAGGTATAAATTGAGTCACTTACATTCAGGAGGATCATGAAATAAGCAGACTGTCTGTTCAGGCCGACATCTTGCATTATAGCAGTAGATTGGTTTACATTGGATGTGTGTACAAGACACTGGTACACATGTCTTACACACCTGACCTTCTGTAGAGATATAGGGCTCTATATAAGGATATAACATATTTTTTTGACAGTAGTTTTTAGTTAGTGAAAACCTTGGTTTTGGATAGAAGTTCAGTAACTAAAAAGTTCAGTCAAAATTTTTTGTATGTGCTTATATAGAGCCCTATTCAAATGGGCAACTCTGAATTGAATGAGGCTCTATGTAACTACTATGTACTATGTAAATAATATCCATTTGGGAGGTAATAAGTGAATTTAAATATGAATGATGAAATTTATATGAAAGGAATAAAAAATAATTGATATTTAATATGTAAATCCTCCATTATACATAGGATATAATGAACTGAATGAAAGTCTAGCAATTTCTACTGCTAATTAATAATATGGTTGTTTTTTTAAATTAAATATATATATTGTCATATTCTGCTCTAATGTTGAGGTCAAAAATCAGATATTTAGTATTCTTGATGAAGATGATGAATTTTAAATCATAATGAATTCACTTAATAACTATATTTCTATAGTATTTACCAACAGATACTTTAAACAATTTGAACAGATGTAGCTCTATCAATAATTAATATAATGAGACTTATGCAATATTTTAAAGTTGGTTATTAATGTTTTTTAAAAGCAGTTACGATCTCCAGGACAACTAGAAACTATAAAGGGATGTTTACTAGTCATGGCGGTAACCCCTGAAGAAATCTAAAAACGTGCGTCAGGTTAGACGCAGCAACATGAGACGCGGGTTAGTGACATCATCGTGAGGCATCCTAACCGCGATCTCCACGCTAGTGTGCTGCTCCTCACTTCATGGACACAGTGCAATATAGAATCACTATGACAGATATTTAGAAACTATTCCATAAGAGGCCTAGCAGCATTATCAGGCTATAATTTAAGAGATTACTTACGTTTATAATAATATTTCCAAAAGCAAATGTAAGACGATTAGCACTATATAAACTCGACTTTAATAATTGAGTCAGACATATTTCTGACTCCTTAATAGCACTTAAGACTTATATCTGTGAATCCCATTTACCTGTGAACCCCCCTTACAACAACCCTTTGCTTCCTGTCTTTTAGCCAGCTCTCAATCCATGAGCAGATATTTACTGCAATTCCTGTATCTCTTAGTTTGCCCAATAGTCTCCCATGTGGCACTGTATCAAATGCCTTTGCAAAATCCAAAAAGACTACATCCACTGAGTTGCCTTGATCCAGGTTGCTACTAACCTCCTCATAGAAACTAATTAGATTTGTTTGGCATGACCTATCCCTCATAAATCCATGTTGACTCCTACTTATAATCCTGTTCAAATAGACATATTCTTATATATTCTTGTATATTATCCCTTATTAACCCTTCTAAAAGCTTCCCCACTACAGATGTGAGGCTCACTGGTCTATAATTCGCTGGATTTACTCTTGCTTCCTTTTTAAATATAGGTATCACCTCTGCTTTTCTCCAGTCATCCGGTAGAGACCCTGTGTTGAGTGAATCTTGAAAAATTAAATATAATGGTTTGGCTATTACAGAACCCAGTTCCCTTAGTACCCTCGGATGTATTCCCTCAGGACCCGGGGCTTTAGTAACATTTATTTTTTCCAACCTCTTTTGGATTACTTCCTGTGTTAACCAATTATTTGGTGAAGGTAGTGTAGCCCCATTATGTTGCAGTGTCCCAACCACTGGTACCTCCCTTGTGTAAACCGAAGAAAATAACCTATTTAGCTCATCTGCCTTTTCCTGGTCACTAATTATCAGACTGTGTCACATTGTAATGTTCCTATAGCTTCCTTACTCGCCTTCTTTTCATTAATATACTTAAAACATATTTTAGGGTTAGTCTTACTCTCCTTACATATAACTTGCCATTGTCCATGTTAGCCAGTCTAATCGCGCTTTTGCAAGCCTTGTTGATTTCCTTGTACTCCCGTAAAGCAGTCTCTGTCCCCTCTTGTTTATATAATTTAAATACCTGTTTTTTACTCCGTATCTTGATCTTTACATAATTGTTAAGCCACATGGGTTGTGATTTATTCCTTTTACTTTTATTCCCACACGGTATATGCCGATGTGTATGTATATTTAGTAAGGATTTTAATGTTGTCCATTTATGTTCAGTGTTTTTACCCATCATGCCTCTGTCCCAGTCTATACTTTGTATTGCTGCCCTTATATGTTATACAAGTTATAACCTATAGTATTAAAGTATACAATACTTTGAATCTCTGCTGTGTCCCTTTTACTTATTGTACATAATTACACTTGATCACAAAACTTCAGACTCAAGTTCACATTTACTCAAATCAATAAGTAGTTACTGTATGTACAATGTGGTATTTATACTGGTCTGTGATTGGTGTAGAAGTTAGGTATAAATGGAGTCACTTACATTCAGGAGGATCATCAAATAAGCAGACTGTCTGTTCAGGCCGACATCTAGCATTATAGCAGTAGATTGGTTTACATTGGATGTGTGTACAAGACACTGGTACACATGTCTTACACACCTGACCTTTTGTAGAGAAATACAGGGTTTGTAGAATATCTGTATATTATAGAGAATAGAAATAAATGAGTCACATTCAGGAGCGTCATCAAATAAGCAGACTGTTTGTTCTTCTTGACATCTAGCATTATAGCAGTAGATTGGTTTACATTGGATTTTGTACAAGACACTGGTACACATGTCTTACACACCTGACCTTCTGTAGAGAATTAAGAGTGAATTGTATAGATATAAAATATGAAATATAACACATTACAGGCCACTTTCAATTGGAAGCCCGCAACTCTCTCTCCAACGGCCACATGTCTGTAAGTGAGTTGTGAAACTCGTTCCCTTACGTTTCTGACGCTATTTAATTGCCCATGGCCGAAACTCACTGCCTGAGATCCGAAATCGGAAACGCAGGTTTCCAACGTAAGCGGAGCAGGGCTTGCGAATGGAAGTTGGGACCCCCGCAGCGTCCCCACATTAACCCTTGAAGAGGGGATCCCGATAGGAACCCGCGCTGCATTTAAAATTTTAAATTTCCCAATGCAGGTCCTGATAAATAAAAAAATTAACCTATAAGTACCCCCCCGGGCACCTAAAATACCCTGATCACTCATGGGGGTCAATATAGACCCTCATGAGACAATAATGAACCCCCTCAGTCCAGTAGGGGTCTATATAGATTTATTAACACCTATATTAACACTATAAGTGCCATGTGGGTCCTCCAGGCCCCTCATGACACAAAGTCTAAGCACTACACTATTAACCCTAACTATACCCATTAATCCTAATTATTCCCCATGAAACCTAACTATACCCAATTAACCCTAACTATACCACATTAACCCATTAACCATAACTATACCCCATTAAACCTAACTGTACCCTATAAACCCCTACTCTATTAACCCCTACCTTACATTATTAACCCCTATCCTACCCTATACCATTCTATAAACCCTCTATATACTATTATGCCCCCTCTACACTATTACTCTCCCCTCTCCCCTTCTGAAGCCCTCCTCTAGACTAACAACCCCCCTCTAACTAAATAACCCCCCTCTATGTAATAACCCTCCTCTAACTAATTAAACTCCCCTCTAAGTAATTACCCCCCCTCTAAGTAATAAACCCCACTCTAACTAATCAACCCTCTCTCTAAGTAATAATTTCCCCTCTAACTAACTTACCCCCCTCTAAGTAATAAACTCTCCCTAACTAATTAACCCTTCCCTCTAAGTAATAAACCCTTAAATGCAGCGGGGGTCCCAATTGGGGACAGTACCCCCGCGGCCTGGCTTGACTATTTGTGTGCTGCGGGCCTTTAAGGACCCACAGTGGGGAATTTGTGGGGGTTTTGATAGGGACCCTCGCAGCATGGGGGTCATGTTTGGACACTGTAAGTGTCTCGATGGGGACCCCCAGCTTTGGGAGGGTTAATGTTAGGTGGTATGGGGGAACTTAAAGTACCCCCGTGCCCGGTATTGTGCATTAGTATGTCGCAAGCCCCTTAAGGACCGGGGCGGGGAATTTAAATTTTTAAATGAAGTTGGGACCCCGCAGCAAGGATTAATGTGGATACACTGCAGAGGTCCCGATGGGAACCCCCAGCATGCGGTTAATGTGGAGACCCGATCGGTACCCTCACATCATGGGGTTAATCTGGGGACCCTGTGGGGTCCCGATCGAGACTCCTGCATCATTGGGATCTTATTTAGGAGTGGGGGGTTAGGTGCAGTGGGGACATTGGGGGAGCATACATAAGGGCTTCTAAAGCCCTTGCGGGTCTTCCTTAGCACATGTAGGACTTTGTCCATAATTTGCGATTTGCGAGTGTGGATACGTTTGTGAACTTGGAGGAATCGGTCAATTGAAGAGGGATTTGAAATTTTAGCGCTGCAAAAGTGACAGACCAAAGCCTTCAGAGTGGTGTAGGCTAAAAGTTTTCCGGACGCCATTTTTGCACGGCCGTAACTTGTGACACGATCCAAGGTCTCAAAACGACACCAATTGAATAGCAAATTTCACTGTAATCTCATTGGCCGGCCCTCGGATCTCAAATTCGGCCAATTGAATGAGGCTCTCTGAGTTTTTATTAGTTAGATAATCAACCTTTCCTTATTTTCTTCCCCAATTTTTCCCACCTCCCTTTTTCTCTCCCACTTTTAGCTTCTCTCCTTTGTCTTCTTCTTAGTGTAAATTTTCTAATCTACAGATCACTGCTTTTTTCAATACTAAAATGCTGAGCACATGCTAATGTTTTATTATATTTATTTTGCATAAATGATAATATTTTGTGAAACTGCATAAAATACAATTCAGAGAGCACTTACCGAAGCTAGAAATCATATTGATCCCAGTTGTGTTGAACTTATCAGTGCAGTTATCAGTATCACAACATGCGATTTCTAACACTTCTGTCCTGTTTGCAAGTGACACACACTCATGAGGTCTAGCACACTTGAATTCTTTATCTGAAATATATGTTAAAAAGAAAAGAAAATATGTGAATTTAAATTTCCAATAGACAAAACAAAGTGTAAATCATGGAGGCCCAACCTTTCCAAATGAGAGACTTAATGACAAATACTTTCTCACTCGAGGGATAGTGATAAATATCATAAACACTAAACACTAACACTCAAAAAATGGCGGCAATAAGATTGTAAGGCAGGTAATGTTGTTTGTGTGCGAAATAAATTTTGTTGGTTGTCATGAATCAGCCAGGGGCCATCTTGGATTTGGAACTGTTATCTGCCACATGCTATTGAACAGAAGGTTTTGGGCTCCCAGAGCCACTGTTATAATGTTATATATTCAGGGCAGAGTCCCACTGTTATTGTTATGCATTCAGAGAAGAGGCAGTTTACCACGTCACCACTAATAAAGTCGTCATAACGCATTAAGTGGACTGAGGTGGGAAGTACTGCCTCAACTCATAACATGTGGGAAAGGGAGAGATGCTGTGGGTTATAAAATGTTGTAGTGGTATTATCTGTAAATATATTGTATTGTAATGTGGGAGCCATGTTGTGTGCAGTCATCCATATTGGGTCTGATACAGATAGTTACCTGAGTAGATCACCCATCTGCCTTCCAGCTATCACCCAAAGTAAACACTTGAAGTGATAGCAAGACCAGAACAAAGGGGTCTCCACAGACACAGAGGCACCATAACTAAAGGGGGTCTACAGCTTGTCCCCTCCCAACTATCAGTGCAGGCAGCAGAGCAAAAAGGACATGTGTCTCTCCTGAGAGCTAGAGGCCAAATGAATTAGTTAACCCCACCTAGTGGGTGGACCTGGGGAGGAGTCTCATGGTTCCCACGTAGGGACCCTGCCTGATTGGCCAGAGGCAGTTAGGGGCTGACTAAAGCTAGCCCCTCCTGGTAATGTTGTATGCCTGTTTAAAAGATGGTGTTTTCCAAAATAAAGGTTGAGAGATAGTTTTCACATAAACAAGGTGTGAGACTATTTCTGTGTGTTGTATCCTGACTTGGGGAGTGGTCTTGCTATGGGCCACTAGTAACCTGTATGCAGTATTCTCTGCCTGTAGCTTTTGGGCCTTGCCCTCTTCAGAGGCCATCTTTTGTGCCACAGAGAACAGGAACTTCATGATTCTGCTGGGGTAGGTTTGAACTAGGTTCATATCAAGCCCCCAAGAAGAAGCAGATCGTGACATTGGTGTTTTAAGATCCTTCGGCGCTCATTGCGAGGCTCTTGGTTGTTTGTGTGCTATGAGCAGCGTTGGTCATTTTTTTGGTATGGCAATGAATAATTAATAAAATAAGAAATTAATATACTTTACCTATTGTGAAGTAATATCTGCAGGAAGCATTGTGTTGAAGAGCTGGCAATCTGTTTTCATGTTGCTGCTGTGTAAGTGTCATGAATGTGCGCTGTGTGTAGTGTAATAGTGTGCGTGCGCGAGGCAAATCTGTTAGGGTAGCTGTGTACTTCCGGATTGTATAAGTTATTGTTCTAAAATGGCGCCTAATGTGTGGTATGCGGCTGTGGCTGATTTTGCGTCCTTGTTTTCGGGTGTCGTCCAACTTTTTCGGAAAAGTCGTAGGTGTTTGGTGGTGTTTTGCGTGTTTAGGGTCCTTTAGCCTCATTTTGAAAATTTAATTTGGACTTAAATGGAGGTGTAACTTCACTTGCAGAGGTCCTGGGTGCTCCCTCTTGCTGTTTGTGTTGTGTATTTATTGTGTTTCTAATGTTTTTGGGGTTGCGCGGGTTGAGTCCTTGTTTTCGGATATCGTACGTCTTTTTCGGAAAATCCGTAGGTGTTTGGTGGTGTTTTGCGTCTTTAGAGTGCTGTAGCCTCGTTTTCGTATTTTTTTCGGTGGCCATTTTTTCTCTTGCTTAGGGGATTTTAGGGTATCTAAACTCTTTTATTTGGAGTTAAATCGAGGTGTAACTTCTGTGTTCGAGGTCCTGAGTGCCCCCCCTTGCTGTAGGTAAACTTTTTATGTATTTGTTGGGTGGATTTATTGGGTTTTTCATGTCTTCATGTCTTCGGGCGTTTTTTTGTGAGGTCGTAATGGGTTGTAACGCGTCTCGTATTTTTTCTTTCGTCACTACGTAAATGTTGCGAGGTCCGCAGCTGCAGGCAAGGAGCGCCTTCCGCAGCGTAAGCAGCAGCCCGCATGCTCACAACTATATATGTGATTATATGGGCTTGCCATGTTTGCAGGGACACTACATCAGTTTCAGCCAGTGGAGGGAACAGAAGATTCTTACACCGATAACCTAACTGATGAAGTGCTCTCACAGACTAGTTTCCATTGTTATAAAGTCTACTTTCTTGAACTCTGCCTCAACTTTGTGAAGATTCAGGAACAATCTAGATGAGACTTTCCATTCTCAATTCTTCACATTAGGATGAGCCATGTGAACAACAGCTATGTATGTACTCACCAATATCGCGCCATACATATAGGCAGACAGTATATCGAGAGGGACATCTTACGGTTTTTAGGCAGCCTTTTACACCGACAAGACACTTGAGAGCTTCACCTGCATTGAAAAAAGAGATAAACTTGTGCTTAGAATAACTATTAAGAAAGATGTGTAGAGTCTTATGGCCATGAGCGCCGTTAATGTCCTGGTCCAATGACTCTTTTCTGTTCTAAGCCAATTAAAATTGACAAAACCCCACACACAAAACTCACCCTTTGTTACATAATTGTTTTCTTTCTTTCCTAATGAAGTAATTTACCCCCCAATATTTCCTCATAAATCCAACGTGTGACTTACCAAGCTGCCAAGGTACGAGGAGCATCATTACAGCCAACAGGATGGGATAACCGGAGGCCATCTTCTATGTGACACTAATGTAATAAGAGAATGAGAGAGAGTTATCTAAACACATACATTATCTGGTCCTGTCCATGCACATATTTAGGATAAGACCTGGACACTAATATAATAAGAGAATGACAGAGAGTTATCTAAACACATACATTATCTGGTCCTGTCCATGTACATATTTAGTATAAGACCTGGACACTAATGTAATAAGAGAATGAGAGAGAGTTATCTAAACACATACATTATCTGGTCCTGTCCTTGAACATATTTAGTATAAGACCTGGACACTAATGTAATAAGAGAATGAGAGAGAGTTATCTAAACACATACATTATCTGGTCCTGTCCATGTACATATTTAGTATAAGACCTGGACACTAATGTAATAAGAGAATGACAGAGAGTTATCTAAACACATACATTATCTGGTCCTGTCCATGTACATATTTAGTATAAGACCTGGACACTAATGTAATAAGAGAATGAGAGAGAGTTATCTAAACACATACATTATCTGGTCCTGTCCATGTACATATTTAGTATAAGACCTGGACACTAATGTAATAAGAGAATGAGAGAAAGTTATCTAAACACATACATTATCTGATCCTATCCTTGTACATATTTAGTATAAGACCCGGACACTAATGTAATAAGATAATGAGAGAGAGTTATCTAAACACATACATTATCTGGTCCTGTCCATGTACATATTTAGTATAAGACCTGGATACTAATGTAATAAGAGAATGAGAGAAAGTTATCTAAACACATACATTATCTGATCCTATCCTTGTACATATTTAGTATAAGACCCGGACACTAATGTAATAAGAGAATGAGAGAGAGTTATCTAAACACATACATTATCTGGTCCTGTCCATGTACATATTTAGTATAAGACCTGGACACTAATGTAATAAGAGAATGAGAGAGAGTTATCTAAACACATACATTATCTGGTCCTGTCCATGTACATATTTAGTATAAGACCTGGACACTAATGTAATAAGAGAATGACAGAGAGTTATCTAAACACATACATTATCTGGTCTTCTTTCATGCATCTCACTCCCATTTCTTGTATTTTCTATTCTCTTGTTTGTTCCCTTTGTTTGTTTGTTTGTTTGTTTGTTTCTCACACTCCTCCTGTTATTGATATATTTTTGAATAATTACCTTATATCTGTGGATTTGGATCTTTCTCTAAGTCCCTTGTTGGATTGACTCTTTCCAATTCTTCTTGCGTTCCCAATGCCTTTTTATGAGTTTCTTTATTATTTATATGCTATTTTTAATCTTCACCTATCCTGAACCTCCTACGTAAAGTGTGCCGTACAGGAGTCGTCATTCGGAGCCAGTAGAATAAACATAAAAGTACTGGTTCTGTCTGTCTATGTATCCTGGCATATGAAGCTTCTCTGTAAACGATTAGATATCCCACGGACTAATAGTCTGAGCCAAATTCATTTCTACAATACTTTATATCTCATTAAATTGATAGATTGATTTTATAATTAACAAAAATAACATGATTTTATTATTTACTAGCGAATTGCCCGTCAAAAAATGACGGCAATGAAATTGTAAGTGAGCTAATGCTGTTTGGTCTATAAAAAAATAAATAATACATTAATAAATGAATATACTTTATATGCTGGAAGCATTGTGTTGAAGAGCTGGCAATCTGTTTTCATGTTGCTGCAGCATCAGTGCTGTGGAGCTGCTGTGTAAGTGTCATGAGTGTGCGCAGTGTGTAGTGTAATAGTGTGCGTGCGCGATGCAAAGCACTCTAGGGAGGAGAGGAGGCACTGCCGGATGACTGAATCTTACCTAGCCAGGCTGTGCAAGATGGGGGCAGACCAGAACGCATTCTAACACCTTACCACAGACGCCTTGAGAATCTCTCTGGTCCCGTACCCCGCCTCATCTTCCCCCGCCCTGCACACCTGCAGCCCAGACACTCCTCTCCTCCCCCCATGCCTCTGCCAAGGCAGCCATCATCTCCACCAACACCACTACTGCTCGTGCTTCTGACTCCTGGGGAGGTGCCTCCCCCTGCCCCCCACCACCAACAAGAAGACAATGACCTCCCGCGGGGGAATGGGGTCCTGATGCTAGGTGAAGGAGGATGTAGGGGCTGCACTTATGTTTTGTGCCTTCTCAACAGTACTCCTCAGTGACCATCTGTTGGTCCAAATGTTATCGTAATCTAGCCTGGCTACTTAGTCTTCGATCTTGGCCTATGCGATGGTGATATTTTGTACACAGATGACTACCTCCCATCACATGGTCCATGATCCTCTTCTCTGTGGACATGTAGGGTTCTGTTTAAAATTTTACTAATTGATGGTCATTGAGGAATGCTGTTGAGAAGAGATGCTGCAGCACCTATATTTTGAAGGCCCTATTTTGAGGTGTTATGTATATATATATATATATATATATATATATATATATATATTGTGACAGCTTCACTCTCACTCTCAGGATCCGTGCCTGGTTTTTCAATAAAATGGAGGACGCAGGAGCTCTTTAAATATTTAACCACACTTTACTGGTTGTTTTTACAGCATACAACATCAAACTGAAGGTATAAACAAAACTCTAGCTTCTCATTGAAGCCCAGCATAACTGAACTGTAGTTTCCCTTACTGTCTTATATAGGAGTGCAAACATACAGTCCATACATCGGTAGTAGAGATGTCTTTCCCTCTCACCTCTCTCTCAGGCTCTTTATCTCCGGCCTCTCTTTCCAAAGCAGATCCCTCCTTCGGTCATCAACTTCAGGGACTTTCTGTTCCTCTTATCGGCATACTTTCTCTTCAAAGCTTCTGGCTTTGGTCCATTAGTTTTCAGTGTGGCCTCTGACTTCAGCCCTGCACTCTTCCACAACACTCCTGCACTGTAAAACAGCTTTCCACCTGGAGACAGCAGCCGTAGGTCTTGATTTCAGCCACAGCCAAGCTTTTTAAGGATCTTCTTAACCGTTTCACTCTTGGGGGGAAAAGTCTTGAAGGGCTCTCTACTGCCCTCTGGTGACACACCATCACATATCCCCCACCCCAGCTCGACACCATGGGGTTGAGCGTCCAACGCCGTGAGGCCGTATCTGCGATCCAACACATCCTCTGTACCATCTGGGTTCTCTCCGCACTCTTCTCGTCACGGTGACACCAGTGAAGCTTTACTTTACTCATCAGAGCTACCGCTCTTCCAGCTGCACCATCCGTTGGACTTTGTACTTCTAGGAGCATCTACATAATGTGTCTCTACTGTCATCTTAAACTCCTTCATAGGACTTTTCCCATTTCGCAACTTACCTTCTTCATCACTGCTTTCATATTTCGTTGTCTTTCCTCGGAACCGTGTTTCCTTTCTGGGTGAAGAGACGATTCCTTTTCCCGCTTTTCCTTTCGCTCTATATTTCCTGTTTCTTTGGAGTTCTGCCTGCTGTCACTTAAACTTTGAGGGTAGGACACCGGCCCGCCCATCTCTCCGAGTGTCCTGCCCCAGGGACCCTTGAAAAGTACTTCTTGTACTTTGGTATGAGAATATGTTTCTCCATACAGTCGCTTCCCTGGGGTTACATCCCAGGTTTCTGTGACCTTGTGTTCCAGCTGATGTATCTTTTCTTTTAGACCCGTCATCGTATTCTCGCAGCTCTGACTTATCGTCTTTATAACTTTAATGTAAGGACTGACGTTCACCAGTTCACTCTCCAGCTTGCATACTCCCTGCCAGTTTGTGGCTAGACGCTGTGTTTTCGTCTGTTCAAAGTCACCCCGACAGTATTTATGCCTCATCGGCAGACCGGGAGCCTGGGACTGGAGCTGCCTCACTTCGGCCTCTTTATGCTTGGAGTTCATTTGCTCCTTTAATCCTCCTGTTAAACGTTCTTTCTTTTCCAGGAAATTATCCACAGCTTTCTCATCTCTTTTAACTTTACTATGGAACAACAAACTTCTTGGGCTGTTTTTCTTCCCCCTGTTTCTTGCTCTCTCTGTACCAGGTGCTCCTATTGGCTGGCTGACAACTCTCACCAAAACGCATCAGCCTCATCCAGTCATCTTGCTTCTTTTCTGGTACAGCATCCTTAAGAGGCTCCACAAGCATGTCCGCTGTCAAGGCTGCTTCTTGAGCTTGGGTCCGCACCTCCTCTTTCTTGCGGTTCACAGCAGGACTACTCATTACCACTGTGCTTTCAGTCCTGTAAGGTCTGCAACTCTCTATCTCTGCCAGGAAGGATCTCTCAGATGTTGGGTTTTGCTGGATTATCTCCAGCTGTTCACCAACTCCAGGCTGACACTCAGCAGATAGGCCAGTACACTTCTTAGTGGCCTCTTGAATCCTAGATTCCTGGAAAACACTTTTATTTCCGGCATCCTCAGCCTTCATCCGTATTATATCTTCTTTTAGTGGCTTCTCCACTTGCTTTGCCTCCAAGGCTTCCAGCTTTTCATCGTCCTCGGCTTCCTTCAGCCGCAGTTTCTCCTCATTAGCTTGTTGCAAATCCAGTTGACTTTGCTTGTACTGGATCTTTTGCTGTATGATCAACAGAGGAACCCCCTCTGACTCTTCTATCAGGTCCTCCCCGAATATCTTTGGCTGCTCAGCCATGCTTTCTTCACCCTTCTGTCTCTCCTGTATAGGCTCCTTCACTATGTCTTGCATATGAGCTTCCTGTAGACATTGTCCTATATTCAGCGAAGCATCTTGGGTACACAGGATCTGGAGGTCAGTGATAGTCTCTTCTGGACAGGCATCACTCTGAGCCAACTGTGTCTTCATATCAGACGGATTGGCCATCCTCTGTGCTTGTGGAGCATGTAACAGCGGCTCCTTCCGTCTCACAGTTGCTTTCCTCTGCTTACAGGATTCTCCTATCTCTTGTAGCTAGGAGGTGGAATTGGTGATCTCTCCTCTCTGAGATGCACGATTAGTGAGGAGATCTTGCTTCTCCTGTTTATCTTTGTGCTGTGGTTCCCGCACAACTGACTCTTTCAGCTTATATTTGGGAGGACTCTTCGTCTGCTCCAAAATAGGCATCTGTATCTTTTTTCTGTAGGACACTCTGTTGTCCTCAAACGCAGGCTTCCTGCGCCATTCAGGAATATAATTTGGCATCATCCTGATATTCTTAATTTCAGTAGCAATTTTCCCATCTTGCTTCTCTTTATCCATAGTGCTTTGTTCTATGGAAAACTGAGACAGAACGCTCTCGGGACACTTCATAGTTTTAGAAGGACACATCTCCATGCTCTGCTTCATATGTTCTCTCAGAGACAGTGGTTGGTATTTCTCCATCTCAGCGCTCTCTTGCGCCGTCTCTCTGGCCTGCTCTGCAGTCTCTCTGGCCTGCTCTGCAGTCTCTCTTGTGCGCTCTGCAGTGTCTCTTGTGCGCTCTGCAGTCTCTCCTGTGCGCTCTGCAGTCTCTCCTGTGCGCTCTGCGGTTCTCTCAGTAGTCACAGTGGCGCTCTCTGCTGCGCTCTCAGCCGTCACAGTGGCGCTCTCTGTTGCGCTCTCAGCCGTCACAGTGGCGCTCTCTGCTGCGCTCTCAGCCGTCACAGTGGCGCTCTCTGCTGCGCTCTCAGCCGCAACTCCTGCCGTCTCAGGCGCGGCTCTTGCCATCCCACTTGCAGCGGCTCTTGCCGTCCCACTTGCAGCGGCACCTGCCGTCTCACTTGCAGCGGCGCTTTCTGCCATCCACCAGGTTTCTAACTCCTGATTTCTTTCTTCATCAGGTTTGATTTGCCTTCCCTGAACAGGGAAACTGCTTTTTAAACTTGGGCAGACAAACATGTCCGTTGGATAGCAATAAGCCGGTCTGTCAAAAAAATCCCAGGAGTGCAATCTCTGTACTGTTTTCACTCCTAGTCTGAAAAGGATCTCTTCCTTCAGGACATGATAATTTGTAGCCTTTTCTTCAGGCAGATCACAATATGCTCTCTGAGCTTCTCCACACAGATAGGGACCCAGGACTGTGGCCCAGTGCTGTTTTGGCCAACCTTCCCTAGTGGCAATCTTCTCAAAGTTCAGGAGATAGGTTCCAACGTCATCCTGAACTGTCATCCTCTTTAGGAAATGTTTTGGATTCATAATCCCGCTTGGTTTTGAAGCCCCAGTGTTCTTTTCTGACCTCATTTGCTGCAGCTGAGCTTTCTGTGCTTCCAAAGATTCTCTCATGTGGACTCTGTCCATTTCCACTTGTATCTGCCATTTCTCTGTGGCCTCACGCATGTGGATTATGTCCTCTTCTGCTTGTCTCTGCCATTTGTCTGTGGCCTCTCTCAGACATGCAACAGCATCTCTTAATTGAACATCATTTGCAGCAAGGGCTCTGTCTTCTGCAATTTCTTTAAGCCATTTCTGCTGGTTTCCTTGCTCACAAGCTCCGCCCACTTTCTGGCATGTAGTGGCATTTGCCAGGGCTTTCAATAGTTCCTCCATTATTATACTGTACTGTGGGCTGCCTTCTTAAACACAGACAATTTTCTATCCCACCGCTGCCACCACAAATGTGACAGATTCACTGTCACTCTCAGGATCCGTGCCTTGTTTTTCAATAAAATGGAGGACGCAGGAGCTCTTTAAATATTTAACCACACTTTACTGGTTGTTTTTACAGCATACAACATAAAGCTGAAGGCAGAACCAAAACTCTAGCTTCTCATTGAAGCCCTGCATAACTGAACTGTTTCTCTTACTGTCTTATATAGGAGTGCAAACATACAGTCCATACATCGGTAGTAGAGATGTCTTTCCCTCTCACCTCTCTCTCAGGCTCTGTATCTCCGGCCTCTCTTTCCAAAGCAGATCCCTCCTTCGGTCATCACCATCAGTGACTTTCTGTTCCTCTTTCCGCGTACTTTCTCTTCAAAGCTTCTGGCTTTGATCCATTGGTTTTCAGTGTGGCCTCAGCCCTGCACACTTCCACAACACTCCAGCACTGTCAAACAGCTTTCCACCTGGAGACAGCAGCCGTAGGTCTTGAGTGCAGCCACAGCCAAGCTTTTTAAGGATCTTCTAAACCATTTCACTCCTGGGGAGAAGTCTTGAAGGGCTCTCTACTGCCCTCTGGTGACAAACCATCACAATATATATATATATATATATGTATATATATATATATATATATATATATATATATATATATATATATATTGTACAATTCAGGTCCATGAAGGGATCTTCAGCATCTGCAAGCATTGTGAAATTTTTTTATCAAGTTTAAGATCTCTTCAAAAACAGCCCCCCCCCCCCTCTGCATCGTGCTTATTATAGACTATGGCATTACCCCCTTTAGGTATCCCCTTTGTCCCAAAAAAAGCCTCTTGCCCTCCATGGATCTGCCCCTACCACCACACCACACCCATGAAATTAATGTACAGTTTTGTACATTTCTGATTGTTGTCTGTGTATGAAATAAAACTTTGGTATACCATTCTCACAGCGCCAGTGTGTTTTCAATGGTTGGGGTTTTGGGACATCCACATACATCACATTTGTGTCACATTCCTAAATCTGTAAACTAATGAGCCCTAGTTACTATGCAATAGATACATACAATAATAATAATAATAATAAAAATAATAATAATAATAATATCATCCAATATCATATAATAATAAAGGGTTAAGGCACATGCAAAGTCCAATATGGGATACTGTGGAGTATAAACATTCCCCTGAAGGCCTGATAAAAAAATGACACGTGATAATGTAAATTGATTGATAGCAAAACACTTAATGGCATGTCACCAAATAATAATGGGCATCCATTTGGGACATCTTGAAATTATACACCTGTAAGACTCACTTCTGTAGTAGGAAAGCTTTTAGAACGGTTAATAAGGGATAATACATCTTGGCACATGGCTACCAGCAATGGCGTGGGACTTTGCAGGATGGATGTGAGTTGGCTGTTGCTCCACGTGCCTTAGCACAGCCTCCATGTGTGTTTGTGGCCCTTCCTTAGTTACATAGTTACATAGTAATTAAGTTTTAAAAAAGACTTTCAGTCCATCAAGTTCAACCTTTTAAGATCTCCTCTGATCTGCAATATGCGGATTCGTTTTTAATTAATGAATTCTTAATTAATTATTAATAGTATAGTATTTGAGGATGAATAAAGAGTTAGACCATCAATTTCAACCTTTTTAGATCTCTCTTGATCTTTTTAATATGTGGACTATTTGTTATTAATTGTTAATTGATCCAGAGGAAGGCAAACAGAAAAAAAAAACATTGAAACTTTGCCAATTGTCTCATAAGGGGGAAAAAAAACAAAATTATTTCCTGACCCCAGAAAATGACGATCAAATTTCTCCCTGGATCAATATTCCTTCTCTAGTTATCTAGGATAGCCTAATCTAACCCCTTTTTTAAGTTATCTATCAAATTCGCTGTCACCACCTCCTTCAGTAGAGAATTCCACAGTTTAACCACCCTAACTGTGAAGAACCCTTTTCTTTGTTTATGGTGAAATCTTTTTTCCTCTAACCTCAAAGGATGTCCTGTTGTCAGTTGAAAATCTCTGGCTACAAAAAGTTAACTTGACAAAGCCTTATATTGACCCTTGATGTATTTAACTAAGGTAATCATATCTCCCCGCATATACCAAATGAGGGCGTACAAGGGATTTGTATAGTGGCAGAATTATATTTGCTTCCCTGGCTTCTATACCCTTCTTAATACATGCTAATATTTTATTTGCCTTTGCAGCCGCTGCTTGGCATTGAGCACCGCTACCTAGGTGGTTGTCCACTAGTACTCCCAAATCCCTTTCAATATCTGATACACCTAGATTTGCTCCATTAAGATTATAAATTGCTTGGCTATTTGTCCTTCCCAAATGCATAACCTTACATTTATTTGATGGGTTAGAGTAGATTAGTGTGGTGTATGTTTCCCTGGTCCCCTTTTGTATTGCTAATTTGTGGTGGTGAAGGGTGAATACTTTTTGTGAAGTAGTGCCGAAAATTGTACTTCATATTCCAAATGAGGGCGTACTAGGGATTTGTATTGTGGCAGAATTATATTTGCTTCCCTGGCTTCTATACCCTTCTTAATACATGCTAATATTTTACTTGTTTTTGCAGCCGCTGCTTGGCATTGAGCACTGTTACCTAGGTGGTTGTCCACAAGCCCCCAAATCCCTTTCAATATCTGATACACCTAGATTTGCTCCACTAAGATTATAAATTGCATGGCTATTTTTCCTTCCCAAATGCATAACTTTACATTTATTTGTATTACATCTCATCTGCCATTTAGATGCCCATTCTTCTAATTTATGCAAATCCATTTGGAGGGAAAGTACATCATTTTCTGACTTAATTACCTTGCACAACTTAGTGTCATCAGCACAAATGGAGAAAATACTTTCCAGTCCTACTTCTAAGTCATTAATAAATATGTTAAAAAGGAGAGGACCTAATACTGAACCCTGAGGAACCCCACTTACCATATTAGTCAAACCTAAGTATGTTCCATTAACAACAACCCTTTGCTGCCTGTCTTTAGCCAGCTCTCAATCCATGAAAATATATTTACTGCAACTCCTGTATCTCTTAGTCTGCATAATATTCTTACATGTGGCACTGTATCAAAAGCCTTTTCAAAATCCAAAAAGACTACATCCACTGAGTTGTCTTGATCCAGATTCTTACTAATCTCCTCATAGAACTAATGTGATTTGTTTGACGTGACCTAACCAGCATAAATCTGTGTTGACTCCTACTTATAATCCTGTTTAAACAGTTATATTCTTGTATATTTTCCCTTACTAACCCTTCTAAAAGCTTCCCCACTACAGAAGTGAGGCTCACTGGTCTATAATTTCCCCCAGATTTGCTCTTGCTCCCTTTTTAAATATAGGTATCACCCCTGCTTTTCTCTAGTCATCCAATCACATATATAGTTGTGAGCGTACGGGTCGTTGCTCACGCTTGCGGGCTCGCGTAGCGAGCCCGCAAGAACTGCGTCCCTCGCGAAGCGAGGGACGCAGTTCCCCGCAAATGCGGGTCCTCGCGAAGCGAAGGCCCGCATTTGCGGTGATGGAGCATCCCCACGTCCCCGCAAATGCGGATCCTCGCGAAGCGAGGGTCCGCATTTGCGGAGGTGGAGGCTCAACGTCGGCTGTGTTAA
This sequence comes from Discoglossus pictus, assembly GCA_027410445.1. Classification (NCBI taxonomy): domain Eukaryota; kingdom Metazoa; phylum Chordata; class Amphibia; order Anura; family Alytidae; genus Discoglossus; species Discoglossus pictus. Next base: position 211,401 of record JAPZIH010000736.1, read on the forward strand.
CACACACATACACACACACGACTTTTTAACAGAATAAACCCAACCGCCCAGCCAACAAAAACCCAACAACGTCCCCGCAAATGCGGATCCTCGCGAAGCGAGGGTCCGCATTTGCGGTGGTGGGAGCATCCCAACATCGGCTGTGTTAACACACACATACACACACCCACAACTTCATAACAAAAAAAAACTCAAAGTCGCCTCACACCCGCTTACACCCAGACACACAGACGCAAGACTTAACAAAAAAACAGTAAAAAAGGCCCTTCACACGCTCTTAACACACATACGCACGACTTAGAAACAAATACACTGCGTCGTACACGTAAAAGTTAACTGCGTATATCGCAAAAAAATACGGCAACATCGCAACAAAATACGGCCGCATCGGAAAAAAATACGGCCGCGAAAGACCCATTCCAACCGCCGCGCATCAAAACATCACAAACACAAGAAATAAACACAACAAACACATAAAAAGCTTACTTACAGCACGGGGGGGCATCCGGCACCTCCAAAAGTTCATTTACACGTCCATTTAAGTCCAAAACAAAGAGTTTAAACGGCCGAAAATCGGCTAAGCGAGAGAAAAAATGGCCGCCGAACAAAACGAAAACGAGGCTCCAGACGTAACTACACTACACTTACTCGCAATAATGAAACACATACTATGCGGAACGGATCACACTCATATTAAACACCATTTTAACCACTACTACGCACAAAATGGCGGATGGAACGCAAATTGTAAGCTGGAACGCAAATAGCGCATGCGTATTGCGTTCTAACGGTCTAACTTTCCAGAATGTTCTACAAGTTTATAAATACTGCCTATTTGACAGAGAAAAATACATTTCTCCTCAGGTGATGAACAGAGTGACTTCAGACATAACTGCTGCTAAAACTTGAGAAGATAATTCTTTCCTAATTTACTACTTTACACTGTGCAAATTACAACTGAGAGGTAAGCTATAATATATTACATTTTATTATCAAGACAGGACATCAAAAAAAAAAAAAAATAAGAAAAAGAGGTTTATGTATACTGACATGTGACACGCACATATATGTGTATAATGTATACTGACAAGTGACACGCACATTTATGCGTATAATGTATAGTGACATGTCACACGCACATTTATGTGTATAATGTATACTGACATGTGACACGCACATATATGTGTATAATGTATACTGACATGTCACACGCACATATATGTGTATAATGTATAGTGACATGTCACACGCACATTTATGTGTATAATGTATAGTGACATGTGACACGCACATTTATGTGTATAATGTATAGTGACACGCACATTTATGTGTATTGCCCCTGCAACAAAATTATCTTAAAACAAACTAATTAAACAACTACATTTAAATTACATTAGAAAAAAATAAGTTGGGACTATTAAAATATGAGTCATGTATACTGATATGTGACACGCACATACATGTGTATCATCTATAGTCACATGTCACACACACATTTATGTATGTTGGCCAAAAATAAAAATAAGGTTAATTTAACAATTAAAATATGATTCATGTATAGTTATATGTCACACGCACACAAAAAAATTACTTTCAACTATGGAAATGTGCTTCATGTATGTGACATATGTGTGTAGCCCCCACCAAAAAATAATGTTAATTGAAAATAATTACTGAAGTATATTTAAATGACATTAATTTACTGCAATTCAATAGATCATCTAAAGCTTAATCTTTCTACTTTTGTTTAATATTCAAACAGACTCTGCATCAACAGCGTCACTCAACAATTTGCACCGTGCATTGTGAAGCACAATCCCTTTTAAAGAACACCAACAAAGAAGAAGAGGTAAGATACAAAAATACTTTAAATGCTGAAAAGGCCATGCTTTGCTAAATACAAATAAAAAATTCTGTAATTCACTATTTCACTTTATTTTTCAAACAGACACTACAAGAAGACCGGTGGATTAAGATTGGCAGGAGGGGACCCCCTGTCATTCCACACTTCAATCAAGGTAAAGTATTAAGTATAAAAAAGAACCGAAACATGAGCCTCATTCAATTGCGAGTTAGCCAATTGAATAGGGCTCTATATAAGCACATAACAGATTTTTTAGACAGACATTTTTAGTTACTGAACTTCGATACTAAATCAAGGTCTTCACTAACTCAAAACTTCTGTCAAAAAATATTTTATGTGCTTATATAGAGCCCTATTCAATTGGTCAAAACGCAATTGATTCAGGACCTAAATATGTTTAATGGCCGAGGGCCTCATTCAAATGTGATTTGCCCATTTCAATAGGGCTCTATATAAGCACAGAGCATATTTTTTTACAGAAGTTTTTAGTTAGTGAACACCTTGCTTTTGGATACAAGTTCACTAACTAAAAACTTCTATAAAAAAAGATGCTCTGTGCTCATATTGAGCCCTATTCCATTGTGAAAAACCAAATTCAATGAGGCCCTCACAATATAACAAATCCATCAACCAAAGGCCCTCATTCAATTGATATTTTGGACAATTCAATAGGGCTCGAAATAAGCACATTTAGAACCCTATTGAATTGGCCAAACTGCAATTGAATGAGGGCCAAAATATGCAACATATGGTACACACAAACTGGTACACACAAAACAGGATTGTAACAAACACATAGCAAACTAAATTCATATTCTTTTTGTTTAACAACCTATAACCATTAGAAAATACACTACATAAGTATAACAAAAGTGGTGCCCATCAAACAGGATTGTACGAAAACTCACACAAACACATAGCAAACTACATTTAAATTCTTATTTAATGTTTAACAACCTATAAGCCTTAGAAAGAAGCCTAAATAAGCATACCAACATTGGTGCGCACCAAACAGGATTGTATGAAAACTCACAAAAAAACACATAGCAAACTACATTTAGATTCTTATTTTATGTTTAACAACCTATTAGCATTACAAAACAACATTAATAAGCATACCAACAGTGGTGCGCACCAAACAGGATTGTATGAAAACTCACACAAACACATAGCAAACTACATTTAGATTCTTATTTAATGTTTAACAACCTATAAGCCTTAGAAAGAAGCCTAAATAAGCATACCAACAGTGGTGCGCACCAAACAGGATTGTACGAAAACTCACACATACCAAACTACATTTATATTCTTATTTAATGTTTAACAATCTATAAGCCTTAGAAAAAAAAGCCTAAATAAGCATACCAAAAGTGGTGGGCACCAAACAGGATTGTAGAAAACCACAGAAATAATGTCATTTTTTAGTTAATACAAATACATTCAAATAAAATAACATTTTCATTTTTATTTTATAACAGATACTGCATCAAGAACATCGGACCAGGAGTTTCAACTGAGGACCAGACCAGTGGACGAGGACTTTCAACAGAGGACCAGACCATTGGACGAGGACTTTCAACAGAGGACTACACCATCGGACGACGACTTTCAACAGAGGACCAGACGATTGGACGAGGACTTTCAACACAGGACCAGACCATCAGACGAAGGCTTTCAACACAGGACCAACAAAGATTCTGCTTCAAATCAAACTTCAACCAAGGTACAGTATAACAAGTAAAAAAAGAGAAAAATTAATTAATATTCTTCTTTAATGTTTAACCACCTATAAGCCTTAGAAAAAAGCCTACAGAAGCATACCAAAATTGCGGCGCACCAAAAAGGATTGTAGAAAAACACAGAAATAATGGAATTTTTTCATTAATACAAAGACATTCAAATAACATAACTTTTTCATTTTTATTTTATAACAGATACTGCGTCAAGGACATCAGAACAGGAGTTGGAACTGAGGACCACACCAGAGGACGAGGACTTTCAACAGAGGACTACACCATCGGACGAGGACTTTCAACACAGGACCAGACCATCGGACGAAGGCTTTCAACACAGGACCAACAAAGAATTTTGCTTGAAATCAAACTTCAACCAAGGTACAGTATAAAAAGTAAAAAAAGAGAAAAAAAAATAAAGATCTTAGCTTTGCATCGATGTCAACAGAAAATAAAATTTAAAATAAACCACCGGTAACTATAACTGTTGAGAAAATATAACTAACACATTTTTCATCTATCTCTTATTTGTCTTTTAGGGCCAATAATCTTTAACAGTAAATACAAACTTCAATGTAAACTTTAAAAAAAAATTGGCATAGTCCAAAAAAGTCTAAAAACACAGACTCTATACAATTTGTCATTGTAACATTCCAGTCCTAAACCCTAATTTAATTGCCATTTGACAAATTGAATAGTGCTGTAAATAAGGACATAACATCTTTTTGAAAATACCTTTTTAGTTACTGAAACACTTGCTTTTGGATACATGTTTAATAAATAAAAACTTCTTTAAATAATTATTTGATGGCCTTATTTAGACTTTTATTCAATTGACCGCATTGAAATTGATTAAGTATAAAATGTTAACACACTATTGATAACTATTTGTCATGAAAAACAACTTAACATCTCAAAATAAACTAATGGTACATTATTTTATTTTTACAGATTAACATGGCTGATAACGAGAGTAAACAAGAAAAGAAAAGACGCCAAGCTAGAGAACGACGACAGAGAGCAGACAGCCAGCAGACACCGGAGAAGAAGGAAATTCTACGAGAAAAAGAACGCAAAAGAATTGCAAGCAAAAGACTGTCACTTGCAGAAATTAAAAATATGTCAAAAAAAGCAACAAAGAAAATAAAGCATTTACAACCTGTTGCTCAAACATCAGATGACATTTTACCAGAAAAAATACAAGAGATACCAAAAAAAGCAACAAAGAAAACAAAGCATTTAGAACCGTTTCATGAAACATTACATGACATTTTACCTCAAACAATACAACATATACCAAGAAAAGCAACGAAAAAAAAAAAAACATTTAGAACCTGTTGTTGAAACATTATATGACATTTCACCTGATGAATATGAAAGTCAAAATCCTATATGCTTTGCAAATTGTCCTCTACTCAAGTCTTTAGCAGTAGAGGTTCATAGTTGTGGGGACATGACTACTCAATGTCAGTTTTGTGAGGCTTATTATTTTAAACAGGAGAGACCCAGAGATGGCCAATTTATTAGTTGCTGTCAAAAAGGCAAGTTCAAACTTCCAGAAAGGAAACAATTTCCTCTCTATTTACAAAACATTATGACTGAACCTACTTTTCCAAACTACAAAATTTTTAAAACAAACATAAGATCTTACAATAGTGCCATATCCTTTGCATCCATGGGGGCAACATTAGCTGCTAATGTACCAGGACCTTACTGTTTTAAAGTCCAAGGACAAATTTATCATCGCACTTCCCATTTACATCCAGAGGAAGGAAATCAAAGAAAATTCGCTCAACTATATGTCCTAGATACAATGGAAGCTGTTGACCAACGTATGCAGATGGAAGAAAATAAAAAATGCTTACCCAGTGTTTTCATAGAGCTAAATAACATTATGGACAACAATCCCTACAGTAAAGCTTATAAAAAATTGGCAGAAGTAGAAAATGAACATCAACTTCATGCACAAAGACATCAATTACCCATGCCAAAGGTTAATATGGTGCTTAAAAGAGACAGACATACTGATAAACGTCGTTATAACTTGCCAACAACAAATGAGGTTGCAATGGTGTTTCAGAATGATGAAGGAGAACCACCATTTCAAAGAGACATTAGAGTATATCCCAGAAATGAGGAGCAACCGTTTATTAATATGAGTATCTTAAGTCCAAATTTAGATCCAATGACATATCCCATCTTTTTCCCACACGGAGAAGCAGGTTGGCAACCAAAATTAACTCTTCCCAGTTACCCAAATGCTAAAGCCAGAATCCGAAATAATGTTTCTATGCTTGAATTAGAAGTAGCTCAAATTGCCATTCGCAATGTATTTAATCCAATTTTATGTGGTGGCAAACTAACACAACAATGGATTATTGATTCATATTTGCAAGTTGAGGCAAATAATTTAAACTTTATCAAATATCATAGTTACATAGTTACATAGTTACATAGTAATTAAGGTTGAAAAAAGACTTTCATTCCATCAAGTTCAACCTGTTAAGATCTCCTCTGATCTGCAATATGCGGATTAGTTATTAATTAAATTATTGATTAAATAATTATTAATAGTATAGTATTGGAGAATGAATAAAGAGTTAGTCCATCAAGTTCAACCTTTTTAGATCTCTATTGATCTTTTTAATTTGGACTATTTATTATTATTGTTAATTGTTAATTATTGTTAATTGCTGTTAATTGATCCAGAGGAAGGCAAACATAAAAAAAAAAACCCATTGAAACTTTGCCAATTGTCTCATGAGGGGAAAAAAAGCAAAATTCCTTCCTGACCCCAGAAACTGGCGATCAAATTTCTTCCTGGATCAATATTCCTTGCTAGTTATCTAGGATAGCCTTGAATGCCCTCTTTATTCAGAAATATATCTAACCCCTTTTTGAAGTTGTCTATCGAATTCGCTGTCACCACCTCCTTTGGTAGAGAATTCCACAGTTTAACCACCCTAACTGTGAAGAACCATTTTCTTTGTTTAAGGTGAAATCTTTTTTCCTCTAACCTCAACGGATGTCCTCTTGTCAGTTGAAAATCTCTTGCTACAAAAAGTTCACTTGACAAAGCCTTATATTGACCCTGGATGTATTTAAATAACGTAATCATATCTCCTCTTAGACGCCTTTTTTCTAGCGAAAATAAGTTTAATTTTGTTAGTCTTTCTTCATAACTTAGCCCCTCCATTCCCCTTATTAGTTTTGTAGCCCTTCTCTGTACTTTTTCCAGCTCTAAAATGTCTTTTTTGTGAGGTGGTGCCCAAAATTGTACTCCATATTCCAAATGAGGGCGTACTAGAGATTTGTATAGTGGCAGAATTATATCTTCTTCCCTGGCTTCTATACCCTTCCTAATACATGCTAATATTTCAACAAGATAAACTCCGTGTAGAACAATATTCTGGATTAATGGACTATGTTGCTGACGTGGCTACAAGCAGAGACATGACAGCTGGCAAAGCCATCATTTTACCATCTTCCTTTCAAGGATCTCCTCGGAATATGAGAGAAAGATACAATGATGCTATGGCTATTGTCACTAAATTTGGCAAACCCGATTTATTTGTGACATTTACATGTAATCCACAATAGCCAGAAATTACACTAAATCTACTTCTTGGACAAACTGCTTCAGATCGACCAGATTTAGTAGCCAGAGTTTTTAAGATTAAATTAAATGAATTAATACGTGACTTCACTATAAATCAGTTATTTGGCAAATGTCTTGCTTATGTATATACCATTGAATTTCAAAAAAGAGGCCTTCCACTTGCACATCTTCTAATAATACTTCAAGAAAAAGATAAATTAGATACTTCGGACAAAGTGGATGCAGTCATTGTTGCTGAACTACCAGATCCAGAACTATATGGTAGACTATATGAGATTGTTACTCATCGCATGATTCATGGACCCTGTGGTGACCTTAATCCACAATCACCATGTATGTAAAATAATAAATGTTCCAAAGAATTTCCCAAAGATTATAGAGACAAAACCTATGCCAATTGTGATGGATATCCACTTTATAAAAGAAGAGAAGGAGATAGTGCCATTATTCGTGGAAAAAAAGTGGACAATAGATATGTAGTACCCTACAATCCACATTTACTCATGAAGTACAACGCCCACATCAACGTAGAAGCCTGCACTTCCATCAAATCCATTAAATATGTCTACAAATATATTTACAAAGGTTACGATGCAGCTACTGTAGTCGTCAAAAGTGCACACAACCCTGAAAGTAGTGAGTTAGTACATGATGAACTTGCATCTCATGTAGATGCTCGCTATGTCAGTGCGCCAGAAGCTATGTGGCGGCTTTTAAAATTTGAAATGCATGATAGATCACATGCAGTATATAGGTTAGCAGTACATTTGCCACAACGACATTTAGTCTATTTCCATGCTGGAAATGAAATGTATGCATTGGCCCAAAGTGAAGATCGTCACACTACACTAACTGCATGGTTTGCATTAAATTCCACTGATGCTGAAGCAACACAATACTTATATATTGAAATTCCATATCACTATGTTTTTGTGAATGGATTATGGAGACCAAGAAAAAACAGAGGCAATAAAATTATTCCAAGAATTTACACAGTCAGTCCAAGAGATGTGGAACATTTTTGCTTACGGATATTACTTTTAAATGTTCCTGGAGCACAAAGTTTTGAACACTTAAGAACTGTTAATGACATTGTATATGAATCCTTCCATTTAGCTGCAAGACATAGAAACTTACTCGCTGATGATACAGAGTGGGAAAGATGTTTAGAAGAAGCAGCACAATGTCAAATGCCACGACAGATGAGAGAACAATTTGCTTTTATTTGTATCTTCTCAAATGCTCCAAATGCATTAGCTTTGTGGGAGACTTTTAAAAGTAATATGGCTGAAGACTTTATGCGACGATACAATGAACCCATTGCACACTTAAAAGCGTTAATGGAAATCCAAGAAGTCTTTTTAACTCATGGATTAAGTTGTGCAAGTTTTAATTTGCCTGATCCAGGTCTTATAGATGACATTAACTTTGAAGACTATGACATTCAACTACAAGCAGAAAGAACAGAAGAAAGACTTGCAACTTTAAATACACTACAATTGCAAGCATTTCATGCCATTAAAAATGCTATAGATGATGACATGGTGACAGAGCGTTATTTCTATCTTGATGGACCTGGCAGATCAGGAAAAACATATTTGTACAATTTATTAATGAGTTCAGTACGAGCACAAGGAAAAATAGCAATGGCCTTTGCCACTACAGGAATTGCTGCACTTTTATTAGAAGGTGGAAGAACTGTTCATAGTGGATTTAAACTGCCAGTGCCTATTTTAGAAAATTCTGTGTCAGATATTCGCATGACATCCTTACAAGCAAAGAAATTGAAGAAATGTAAATTAATTATAATAGATGAGGCCACAATGATGTTATGCTATGCCCTCCAATGTATTGACCGTTTGCTTCGTGAAGTCATGGAGAATATTTTTCCATTTGGTGGAAAGGTAATGTTGTTGGGTGGCGATTTTAGACAAACATTACCTGTCGTTGTACATGGAAATTGAACTGACATTATCGAAACATGTATAAAGTCAAGTACAGTATGGAAACAATTTAATCATCTTCAACTGCAACAAAATATGAGATCAGAAGGCCAAACTGATTTTAATGATTGGCTTATTAAAATTGGAGAAGGCAGAACAGAAAAAATACTACACTGTAGAGATCCCACCTCATATGATTTGTCAACAAGATATTATATCAACTATATTTGAAGGGAGCATAAATAACGAAGAATATTCCGAGCTTGCCAACCAAGTTATACTGACGTGTAAAAATAAAGATGCATTAATACTCAATAATGAAATCTTAAAAAAAATTAATGCACCACAAAGAAATTATCACAGTGCTGATTCTGTACTTGCTGATGACAATGAAAGTCAGGCAAACTTTTCAACTGAATTCATAAACTCACTAACTCCTTCTGGAATGCCACCACATATTTTGCAGCTAAAGAAAGGTGCAATTATCATGTTACTGCGAAATTTGAACCCCAAAAAAGGCCTATGCAATGGCACAAGATTAATTGTTCAACAATTAAAGGACCATTTTATAGATGCTGAAATTTTAACTGGGACCCATAAAGGAGAGAGAGTTTTCATACCAAGAATAGATTTAGCACCAAGTGAAAGTAGTCTCCCTTTTATACTTCAAAGAAGACAATTTCCCATTATTATGGCATTTGCCATGACCATTAATAAATCACAAGGTCAAACTTTCAAATCTGTTGGTATTTTCTTGGAAGAACCAGTTTTTGCACATGGTCAATTGTACGTTGCGTTGTCACGGTGCAAAAATTCACAGGCTATTAAAGTTTACATTGAAAACAATGAAAGTCAAGGTGATTTATTAGAAGATTGACGTATTTTTACTAAAAACATTGTCTACTATGAAGTACTATAACTTTGAAGGATACAAATTAAAGATGCCAACATTTTTTAAAAGCATTCCAAAATACATAACAATTGGTTGTTTAATTCAGTCATAATTAATGGAAGTACTGTTTATGAATGATTCGCCTCACAAAATACTTGCCTTGCTTTGTTAGTAAAAATTATGTTAAAATGTTAAGCCACTATGTTAATGTTTCTAATGTTACAAGTTTAAAAAATATATTTTCAAGTTATTTCATTCAACAGATCACAAAGTGGATGTTAAGAGGTCAAGCACCTTTTAAGTCACAATGTAAATATTGTCTGTTATCTTAAGATTACTACCTACATTAATGTTTATCGCCAGTTTATGTGCTCAGTAATGAATTACTTTAATTACGTACGTTTTAAGAAGAGTTTTACTGTATGCCTTCCTCTACATTCAATGTATATTCAAGTTAACAATTATTGTGATAGAAATTGAATTTTAATACTGATTAATTTAAAGGTCAATTGTTTTTACATTCAAATGTTAATACTTTTAATAAAAAATTAGGTTACAAAATGTATTCACTATGTTCCTGTTTATAATGTTCAAAATTATACCAATGTTTTGTCAACTTCTAAACTTACATAAAAAATAAAGTTCAAGTTTAAAAATATATACTTTGAAGGTTATTGCTTACATATATTTTAAACTTCATGTTAAAATTTGCGACGTTTAAAGAAGGCTTTTTACTTTTTGCTTTCCTATTCATTCAATGTATATTAAAGTTAACAATTCTTCAGATACTAATTACATTTTAAAAAACCATTACATCAACATTTTACAAAAATACACGTTCATATTAAAATACTTACAAGTGTCAAAAATATATGTTAATAACTAAACAACTTGACAAACATATACATCACATTGCCGTCATTTTTTGACGGGCAAGTCGCTAGTTATATATAATGGTTTGCTATTACAGAACCCAGTTCTCTCAGTACCCTTGGATATATTCAATCAGGACCTAGTTCTTTACCAATACTTATTTTATCCATCTTCTTTTTGATTTCTTCCGAAGTTAATTAATTGTTTGGTGAAGGTAGTGTAGCCCCATTAGGTTGCAGTGTCTCAACCACTGGTACCTCCCTTGTGTATACAGAAGAAAAGAACCTATTTAGCTCATCTGCTCAATTACATAAAGAATGTGTATATCCAATATATACATTTATACATTCAGCAAAGAAATCATGAAAGCCTTATATACAATGAATAAATAAATAAATAGCATGTAGAAATCCACATACTGTATATACTCGAGTATAAGATGATACCAGTATAAGTCGAGGCACCTAATTTTACCACAAAAAATGTGAAAACGTATTGACTTTAGTATAACCCGAGTGTGGAAAAGAGGGTCCTCCCCCCTTATCATCCTCCCCCCCCCTCCTTATCAACCTCCGATGAGCTGATGATGATCCTAACGCCGCATCAGCATCAGCTCATAGGAGCATAGTAACAGGTAAGGAGAGAGGGGAATAGGGATTGGAGAGGGTGCCGTGAGGAGGAGGTTATGGGGGAAGAGGATGATAAGGGGGAGGAGGAGAAGAAGGATGATAAGGGGGGAAGGAAGAGGATTTTTTGCTGCCCCTAAAATAGGAAGTAAGTGGGACCCTGACTCGAGTATAAGCCGAGGGGGGTTTCAGCATAAAAAATGTGCTGAAAATGTCAGCTTATACTCGAGTATATCCGGTACATTTATTGACTAGCATTGGCCTAATAATTGTAAGAGTAATCAGAGTGCCAGCATCTGGGGGATTTTTCTACCCCTTATAAGATATGGCTGGGTACTAAGGGACACCTGGCTTATTTAGAGGGCCAGATGATCCTTGGCATGGCAAGGGGGCTGATTTGGGCAGAAATTGGCAATGAAGTGCTTAACAAAATCCAAAAGCATTACCATCAACTTAGGCAATAAATCTGTTTAGTAAATATGAGACAACTCACTAATAAGGACTTGTTGAAAGCCTTGTGACAGTGGAAGAGGTGTGTCCTTGGGCATAGGCAATCATTTACAAGAATGTTACAACATAATACAATATTTGCTTTAGAGGGACACAGAGGCCTGTCCTTTACACAATGACCTAGGAAACAACAATGGTATTTATTTCTCCATAACATTATTCAGAACTCTCTACTCCTTGTGTTCTTTCTATGTGTTTGTTCACTGTGCTTATAATATTAAGAAAAAATAATGCGTTATTGTAACAAGTTTTAGGAACTGACTGTATGACCAATTAAAAGGAAAGGGGTTCTTATCTGTTTCATGTTGCGTCTTGTGTCATTTGACATGGAATAGTCCTCCATACATAACATTGCTCTCCATGAAAGACACGGATGCAGTGTTACATGGAAGATTATTTTGCAGCTTGAGGGATACAGTAATTGCCTTAAATATATGTACAAACCTTACTGAAACTGAAGAAAGAAATGTTATCTTTTATGTTTAATATTTGTATTAATGATTTAGAGTTAGAACTGGAAAGTATTACCTCCATATTTGCTTGGGACAATACATTTTGAAATATACTTTCAGTCTAAAGGGATGTACATAAATTAGAAGAATGAGCCACTAAATGGCAGATTATTTATAACACAAAGAAAAATAAGCATATAATGTATAATCTTAATGAAGAAAACAAGACTGACGGTATCAGAGATAGAAAGGGATTTGAGAGTATTGCAAAGGCAAGTAATATATTAGCATGTATTAGGAGGGTTATGATAGCAAGGGAAGCAAAAATAATTCTGCAACTATAAAATCCCTAGTACACCCTCATTTGGAATATGGAGGACAATTCTGGACAACACTTCAAAAAAAGGAAAAGGTGCAGAGAAGGGCAACAAAACTAATAAGGGCAAAGGAGGGACTAAGCTATGACAAAAAAATAACCACATTAAACTTATTTTATCTAGAAAAAGCACCTAGGAGGGGATATATTTATCATTATAAATGCATCCAAAATCAGGCTCTGTCAAGGGAACAATTTATGCCACAAGGTTTTAAACTGACAAGAGGACATCCCTTGAGGACCAAAGGTGCAGAATGTGCTCCAGTTAGGCCACTTATCTGTTGGATCCGTCAGACATATCTCAAGCCATATCTCTAGCCTCCATGGGGATAACATTTGATCCCAATGTTGACCTATCTCTGAAGGGGTCCACTTGGATTCCCATGGCCCCCTAACCTACTACAACAAGTACACTCTTAGTCTGTAACACTATTCCCCCTTATACCTAATTGAAAATGACACTGAATTAATTAATTAATAATTAAAAATAAATAAACAAATAAATAATTGATTAATAATTAATTAACAATTAAATTATTCATATTTAATCCGCATATTGCAGATCAGAGAAGATCCTAAAAGGTTGAACTCGATGGACTGGAAGTCTTTTTTCAACCTTAATTACTATGTTACTATGTAACTTATGAACTATATCCAAATAGAGAAGATCCTCAGTACTACTCAAGTTATTGTGGATACAGAAAAAAGCTAACTTCGCGAGGATCCGCATTTGAGGGGACATTGGTTTTTTTTGCGGGGAGGTTGGGGTTTTGTTGTACGAAGTCGTGTGTTTGTGTGTTAACACAGCCGACGTTGGAGCCTCCACCTGCGCAAATGCGGGCCCTCGCTTCGTGAGGATCCGCATTTGCAGGGACGTTGGGATGCTCCACCACCGCAAATGCAGTCCCTCGCTTCGCTGCACGAGCCCGCAAGCGTTAGCAACAACTCGTATGCTCACAACTATATATGTGATTTGTAATGCTCCAACATATTCTGTAGCACTGTACAGGGGAAGAGGACCGGGAAAAATACAATACTAACAACTAAAGACTATCGAGGGCCCTGTTTTGAGCTTAGACTCTTTGTAGAAAATTGTTTTTCCCAAAGCACCCTACAACGTTGGAAACTCACTACTTACAATCTAAAGGGAATGAAAGAGGAGGTAGAAACCTGGGAAAGAAAGGATGAAGAATTGCAAGAGACAGGAAGGAGGTGGAATTTTGCCTAGGTGGGAAGGTGTGAAAACTTGGAAAATCATTTGAGGCGACTAGTATGTGATATGTTATTTGCCTCTAGTGGTCAGATAATATAGCCTGCGTGTGGGACAACGGGGGGTTAACTTGACAGAATGGTGGAGAGTACATATTAGACATAGAGGGGAAAACTACAAACACATGGAATATGGACAGGGTTAGCAGCCCTTGGGACTGAGCATGGAATATAAGAAGAGGGACTGAGGGATGGGTCAGGGTTAGAAGATATATCTCCAGGAGCCAGAAAAAAAACAGGAATAGAAGATGAGAGTAGGACTTGTAGAAGCATTTCTGCTTATGAACTTTAGAACATGAATGAAATAGTGATTGGAGAAAATGTCAATAAATTAGAAATGTATTAACCAAAACAATTCAAGAAGTACCCATTGTTAAAGTACCATTCTTAATTGAATACATTAATATTATCTTTATTCTTCGTATTGTTATAACAAAAATATTAAAATTACTTTATTTAGATAACTACGTGTCTTAAGTATCAATTATTTACCAATACCAATAACCAGACGCAAGTAAAATCCCTTTTTTATTAATTTGTCTAATAGCACTATCTGTAGCGGGAGTGAGCTATCCATAGCGCTTAGGAGAAATGGCTAAAATTGTCCCATCATGCTTTTCGTATCACGAAAAGTAATAGGATGGTCAGAACCTTCTGCTTAAAAAGATGGCGGCGGCGCCTCTAAATAAAAGCCCCATTGAGAAATCCATTCTACAAAGTGGGGAAATGCGCATCATGGGATTTTAAGAGCTGTCAGACTATCAGTTTGCGGGGATAATATCAGTGGGATAATATTATACTTAAGAGTGATGCATTGCGTTGTTACACCAGTACATGATTGGGTGAAGCGTCTAAACACAGATGGTTCTTTAAATAAGAAACCATTCAATATATTACCAATATTTTCTCTCGTCAACTGTCACTAGTGTAGAGGTTGAGCTAATTTGAATTTACTAGGAACTAGGTGAGAGCTTTATGGTCGCCCGTCACATGGCTAACCCAGAGGGTCCTTTCTTCATTGTAGGAAATTCCTTGTTTGCCCACATTACTTTATAAGGGCTATATTTTGGTTATTTACCTGTTGTCATACACTGGTATGCTATAGCTCTTTGTTATATTTCACATTGGTCTGTATACAGAAGTTTACCTATATCCTATATAGTACAATATGAAAATGTATATATGTATTTGTGTGTAGTCTGGCAGAATTATTTAACTGTTTTATAATTCCCTAATAGGATTTTTGTTTTGAAATATTTAATAAAAGATATGTTTTAATTTAGGCACTTTAGTACAACACAAATAGAGTTCTATTGACCATTGGAGTGGGTGCACTCTCTGACTCTCATACTCTATATGGTTACTAGCGACTTGCCCGTCAAAAATTATGGGGCAATAAAATTTGAAGCCATGGGAATGCTGTTTGACACACAAGGTAACCCTTTTTGTACTCTGAGGACCTTGGGCGCTCATTGCGAGCTTTGCGCTGAGCGCCTTCAGTGCTCATCGCTTGGCTCGCCATGAGTACGCCATTCCGGGGTCATGTAGCCTAGTTTTCATTTTTTTCGGCTGCCATTTTTTTTGTCGCTTAAGCAATTGTCGTGTGGTGAAAGTCTTCGAAATTGCCTTAAATTTGCGTTCCCCCTCACTCCCAGACGTCCTGGCTGTTCCCCAGTTCTGTGGGTGATGTTTTTGTTGTATTTATTTTCTTGGTGTTTTTTGTGTTTTTTTAATTTGTTTTAGATTTTTAATAAATCATATTTGTTTTTTTCAAAGTCCCGCTTCTGGCAAGTCCCGTGCCTTGTAATTTTTTTTCTAAGTCCCACGTTAGTAAATGCGCGATCGCATTAGTCTCCAAGCACTTGACAAAGTCTTTGGTGGCTATGTCCTGAGTGTTTTATTTCCTTCACTGTTCGCCTCGCTTCGTGAGGCGAGAAGGCAATGAGCACCTTTGGCGCTCATTGCATTGGTGCTGCAAGATTAATTGCCCTAACAGCTTGCCCTGCAAGTTTTGGCGGCGCTCATCGCCTAACTCGTACGCACCACGCAAAGCGGGACAATGTCTCGCAGTTTGACAATTATAATATGTAATGTTAATTATTGGATACAGAACTCAGCAAAGATGACCGTGTCAAAAACATGTTACTGGCCGAATTGAAGTATCTACTTGATTATCTCAGACCACTTCTAAGAAAATGCCATAACTGGAATAGTACCCCCCTGATATGAAGCTATTAGGGGTTGGAATATAGGGTAGGCGTAATAGCTCACCTATGTGAAACTACAGAGCAGAGGAAATGAGTACAGCACTCTGTGCCTTATTATAACAAATAAATATCTTCAGTATTTGTATCCTCTATCCTGGTCTCCACCTAAGTTCTTGGGTTCCTGGTTTTAACCCCGTCATGGTTTTAACCCTAACACTGACTGTCTCTCAGGTCTATACAGCTCAATTAGTCAGACTCAGCTGCTCAATCAGCAGACTAGCATTCTGTTCCAGCCAGAAGCCAATCTCAAAATAACTAACACAACACACTCTGCCCATCTATGCTGACAACTTCCAAAAGTAATCAGTTTACAACACTGCCCACCGGCTTGAAACCAGTTTCACCAAGTTTTAGCTGCACAGGCAGCGGCCCGTCTCACTCTACCCAACCACCATCTTAATGAAATCTGCCCATAAGTGCCAGTTTACACACTTTTGTACCTATCAGAAAAAATTTCCAGATCTTTGCAGTGAGAGCACCAGCTCACCGCACACTGATCCGCAGTACTGGCCAGAAGCCATACTTTACATACATACTTTTCATCAGTACAAACAAGCTGTACTCTTTGGTGTTGGATAGAAATGAGTCAAGAAACCTAAGCAGCCCAAATACAATTCATCACACTCTGACCTCAGCTCTGTCTCTTCAAGCATCCGCAACCCAAACTAAAGACACCATACTCTGTCAATCTGTGCCAGCTAGAATGTCATTATCAGAACTAGGAAATTGTCCATCAAAAATGACAGGAATAAAATTGTAAGGCTGGCAATGCTGTTTGCCACACAATGTGAGGCTTTTGCTCCTCTAAGCACCTTCAGCGCTCATTGTAAGCCCCGTGCTGAGTGCCTTCGGCGCTCATTACAAATCTTTCCTCTCGTCTACTGTACGGGCCACTCAGAGCAGGGTTCATTAACCTGCAAGTTTTGTGCTTGGGAATGCTATGTGTCTCTTTGCAGCATCTACCCCCCCCCCCCCCCGTCCCCGTCCCTTCCCTGTGTGCTTCTCCTCTTTGAGTCTGCTGAATGTTTGTATGGTGCGCACTAAATGTTGTTTTATTTTATTTTTTATTTTATTTATATTTGCCATTGTGTATTTTCTAAGTCCTGCGTGCCTGGTATTGGTGAGCCTCATTTTCATCATGTTTAAGATTTTTTAAATTTTTCTTCCACCATTTTTTTCCATGCTTAGCTGATTTTCGTCTGAGGAAAAACTGCAAATATGGCTCAAATTCACTTGCAACCTCACTCACAGGCTTCCTGACTTTCCCCCTGTGCTGAGTGTGAGTGTGTAAGTTAATTTGAGGCATATTTGTGTTTTTTTGCAGGTTTTTCCAGTTCGGTGATTTGACTCTTAAAGTCGTATTTTTGCAAGCCCTGCAGTCCATCTACGTGCTTCGGGCCTTAAGTCATACGGGCCGTAATTTTGCATCCATCGCTAAGTCCAGGGGCCTCGCGATGAGGCCTCATTGCAGCTAAGTCCCTTATTTCCTAAGTCCCATGTGCTAACTGCTTGCCTCGCTTCATGAGGCTCGCAGTGCAATGAGCACCTTCAGCACTCATTGCAATCTAAGTCCCGCGTGTCTCAACTGATCTCCTCGCTTTGCGAGGCTCGAAGTGCTAAGAGCCTTTGTTGCTCATTGCAGCCTAAGTCCTGCGTGCTTCAACTGCTTATCTCAATTTGAGAGGCTCGCAGTGCAAAGAGCGCCTTTGGGGCCTAAGTCCTGCGTGCCTCAAATGGTAGCCCCGTTTTATGAGGCTCGCAGTCGATGGCTCAACCATCGTTGTCATCTATGCATGACTAATAAAACAATGCGTCAACTTAGTATAAATCAGTATTTTAAAACATTACATAAAGCTTTTTAACATGCAACTTGTAGTTCAACTACTGGTAAACCATCATTTTTTGATAATATTAACATTATAAATTGTCAGCTATGAGGGAATAATATAACAATGGGTCAACTTTGTATGAATGAGTATTGTAAACCATTACATAATGCTTTGTAACATGCAACTTGTAGTTCAAGTGCTGGTAAACTACACAGGTATTGAAACCAGAGGAAGGCAAACAGACCCCCCCCCCCCCTCATGCACCACCCTCATGAAACATCCAATTGTATCAAAGGGGGAGATGAATTCCTTCCTGACCCCATTAACTGGCATTTGGATTACTGCCTGGATCAATACTCACAATTGAATTATACATTTAAATTTTCCAAGAAATGATCATCCTCCTACTAACATGAACCCTAATTACATACAATGAAACAACTGTCCATACCTTGTAAAATACAATTTTAACATTACAAACAGTAACTTAATGTAATAACATTTAAAGTGTACTAGTAAGAAAATTTAAATTCAACGTAACTGTTTTGTCGGGCCAATCACCCCAAAAGTCTACTTCCAATACATTCCAATATTTTACTTTGTCTATAGGATATAACATGTATGTAAAATTGTGGATTGGGTCATCTTAAAGGTTTAAATTCTTTATTTTAATTTTCAGACAGCGACAAAAATAAAATCATTTAAAAAAAGGTTAAAACAATGTTGCCGAAACCCCTTTGTAGTTAAATATCCAGGGTAAATAGCTTTCACAATAATTAAAGTGTCCCAATATAAATAGCCACTTACTGACTCACACTCCTGTTTTGTAGGGTGTTTGCTAGTGTTACCTAGGCTGGTGTGTTCCCCCACTCTATGCAGGTGCTGTACTGACGTTTTTACTCGTGCTGGCTAGGGTTGTATTATTATTATAGACTAGAAATAATACAACCCTAGCCAGCTTGAGTAAAAATGCGAGTACAGCACTTGCATGTATGAGTTCTGGATCAGGCAGATTACAATTTGCACAATTTAATCCATGAAAAAGAAAGATTTCTTGAATTTCCATTAATGCTTTTAATTGTGCAATGGTCTTGTTGTAAAATTTCAAAAAGCCTTCACATATATTTAATTTAATTGAAACGTTTCTCACAAAGCTAATGCATCAGGTACATTGCAAAAGATGCATGAATGTAAATTGTTCTCTCATTTGCTTTGGCATTTAAAATAGTGATGCTTCTTCTAGGCATCTCTCTCAATCTTAAAATGAAACGTTCTATGTCTCTTGGACTAACGGTATAAATTCTTTGGATAATTTTATTTGTATCTTTTTTTCATTGTCACCATTGGCCATTTACAAATACATAGTGATATGGAATCTCAATGTATAAAAATTGTCTGGCTTCAGTGTCCTTCCAATTTAAATGAAACCAAGCAGTAAATGTTGTTGCTCTATGTTCATTTTTGGCTATGGCATTTCTTTCATTCCCTGCAGTAAAGCAAACAAATTGACTTTGTGGCAAATGTACAGCTAATCAATACACAGCATGTGACCGATCATGCATCTCAAATTTCAGAAGCAGCCACATTGCTTCTGTTGCACTGACGTAGTGAGCATCTAAATAACATGAAAGTTTATCATGTAAAATTAGATTGTCTTGTTCATTTTGTACACCTTTTACAACAACAGTTGCTGCATCATATCCCTTGTATATATATTTATACACATATTTGATGGATTTGATAGAAGTGCAAGCTTCCACATTTATGTGTGCATTGTACTACATCCACAAATGTAGTTTGTATATCAATTATCTACTTATCTATTATCGACTTTTTGGTCACAAATAATAGCAGTTTATATTTATCTTCTTTTATATAAAGGGTATCCATCACAATTAACATAGGTTTACATTTGAAATTGTTTTTGGAACTCTTTTGTGCATTTTTTATTTTTCATACAATGTGAATTTGGATTTATATCTCCACATGGACCATGAATCATTCAATGTGTTACAATCTCATACAGTTTTGAATATTTTTCTGGATGTGGCAGGTCAGCACTAATCCCTGAATCCACTCTCTCTGCAGTATTCAATTTATCTTTTTCTTGTAGGATTAAAAGTATATGTGCATGTGGCAGGTCTCTTTTTTTAAATTCAATGGTATAAACAAAAGCCCCACATTTCCCAAATAACTGCGCTTTAGTTATATCATGTATTAATGTATTTAGTTTAATGTTGAATACTCTAGCCACTAAATCTGGTCAATCAGAAGTATTTTGGCCAACTTTAAAATTTTCCTTGATCTCTGGCCATTGTGGATTACACGTGAATGTAATGAATAAATCTGGCTTTCCAAATTTAGTCACAATAGCCATGGCATCATTGTATCTTTCTCGCATATTGCGAGGAGATCCTTGGAAAGAAGATGGCAAAATGATTGCTCTTCCAGCTGGAATGTCTCTGTTGGTAGCCAATTCAGTGACATAATCCATAAATCCACAATATTGTTCTATGCAAAGCTTTTTTTGTTAAAATTTGATCAAATTTAGATTATTTGCTTCAACTTGTAAATATGAATCAATAATCCCTTGTTGTGTGAGTTTCACCCCACATAAAATGGGATTAAAATGATCCTGAATAGCAGTTTGTGTCACTTTATATTCCAGCATAGAAATATTGGTTCTTACACAAACTTTACTATTGGGATAATATTTTTTTATAATTAATTAATAATTAAATAATTAATACATTAATATATGTTAATTAATTAATCAATGACTGTCATCATTGCAAAACCTAAAGAGGTCCAGTGTTCACAGAGATTAGCAAACTGTAAAATGACATGAAAAGCATTTTTAAGGTTTGGATTTGATTCATTCATTAATCATTGAAAGTATCATGTTTAATTGGCATACATGCAAAACGTAAAGGCCTAAGTAACAATGTATTCATAAAAAAGGCAGTATAAAATATGAAATGAAGCAGGTGTCAGAGCATAATAAACTGATGTAAATGTTTAACTGCTTTGAGGGTCCTATTCCTGTCAGGCAATGAGCAGTAATACAGAAATATAAGTGCAGTGTAAAATCTACATATTTTTTAGTGCAGTGTAAAATATATATAGTTTATTGTTGGAAATATTACTAATTCATAATCAATAAAATAATCTAAGTTAATAATTAATTAATTAATGTATTACAGCAATTTTTCTATTTTTTTCACGGAGATTATTTGTTAATTAATGTGCCATAGCCCACCCCTAATGGAGGTCTCAGAGCATTCTAAACTGATTTAAATATGTAACTGCTTTCAGGTTCCAATCCCTGTTACCCAATGAGCAGTAATACAGATATCTAAGTATTATTACTAATTAATAATTAATAAATTAATGTACGGTAATGAGCAGTAATACATATAAGTGCAGTGTAAAATATATTTTTTTTTAGTGCAGTGTAAAATAGAGATTTAATTTTTTGTAATGATTACTAATTAATAAGTAATAAATTAATGTACATTAACAATTAATTAATCAATTAATAAATATATTAGAAAGAGCTAAGCATTTATGTATTCATAAAGTAAGGGCAGTCTAAAATATGAGATTTTGGATAATAATTTTTTTAATACTAATAAAAAAAATGTATTAATAATTAGTTAATTAGTAAATTAATATACTTTACCTATTTTTAATCAATATCCAGCAATCAATATCCTGAAGAGCTAACAATCTCCTTCAATTTTCCGGCAGCAGAAAATGTACAGTGAGACTGTCATCACCTGAGGTGAAAATGTCAGCAATGTGGCAAATGTGCAGTATATATAGGCTGTGTGCGCGAGGCAAAACCGTTTGTTTAGGCTGGAAAACCGCCATTTCAGAATAGTAATGTTATTATTTGCAAGTTAGTGTTGTAAAATGACGGCAATTGTCTATGTCTTACGCGCCTTGCAAGCCTTAGTCTATTTTGTAACTCGTATGTTCCTGGCATTGAGTTGCGCGCTACGGCCTTGTTTTGCCTCTTTTTCAGCCACCATTTTTTCAGCCACCATTTCAGCCTAAGTTCCTCGTTTAATGCTTTAATGCCTCAACTGCAGGCCTCGCTTTGCGAGGCTTTCAGAAGCAACTTGAACGCTCACTAAGTCGCGAGTGCTTTCCTGTGAGCTGGGAAGGCTTCAGCGCCTCAACAGGTTGCCTCGCTTTGCAAGGCTCACAAGCGTGACGACAATTCGCAGTTTGACAATTATAAACCTCTACAGATCAGGAACCACACTATATTCATTCATGCCACAAGAAACAATTTCAAAATCCTTGCTGGCCCAAAGCCAATCTCTAGACCTGAGCATGCTGAGTACTATTCCACTCACTCTGCCTATAGATTTCAGGTAGAAACTACTATCTTCAAACTTTACTAGTCTAATCCATAATCCAGTCGACCGTCCATGGACCAGCCAGCTGCTGTTTGCCATCCAAGACAATCTCTCCAGACCTAAACAGCTCAAACATTAGCCTTCTATGCTAAACATATTTGGTGTCAGTGTACTCAGGACACCTGAACTATTTGATATTAGTTCAGGGTTCACTGAAAGTAAGATAAAAAAATGCATTTAATTAAAAATCATTACCAGTCAAAAAAAACAAAACAACAACATATCAAGTGATCCTTCTGGTTCTTGAACGTAAGAGCTGGTAGGCATGAGATATGTTTTCCCATTGTCTATAGCAAATTGTACTTCTAAGCAAAAGAATGATGAAGAACAGTATGGCAGTGGTGTAATGATACAATAGAGACAAATATTTAGTAGGATTTGCGTACACTCACTGGTTCAAAAACTTTTGTAATTAATATTATCTTATAGAAACTTCTTAAATTAAAACATAACCTTTATAATAAAACTATAAAAAGCATAATTGTGATATATTGAATTTCTTCCATCATCAGACCCTAATGCAAAAATACTAAAAAGGGGAACAAATGTAGTTAAAACACCATTTCAGAGTCTCTATTAAAGAAATCTAAATAGGAGCAGATACTTTATTCTGATATGATAGAAATTGCTGATCCATTGGGTATCTCTAAATAACAAAAATGAAACAAGACCTTTCAAAAGGCCTGCTGACCAATTTAAAAGGGGTTTTGTGATACTTAGCACGGACGATTAATAAGTGGATTTCACTAGTTGTACCTGAGCTTAGATATTAATAGTGCATAATTTTGTATATAATACAAATGGATTGCATATTGAAAATCTTAGCACCCCCAGAATAGGGGCTATTGTTCTTAGATTTAGTGATGTCCCGAAAAGTTTGCCGGAGAACTATTCGCATCGATTTTTGCATGTTCGCGTTCGCAACGAACGGCGAACATATGCGCTTTTCGGTCTGCCCCCTATTCTTTATCATTGAGGAAACTTTGACCCTGCACCTTACAGTCAGCAGACACATTCCAGCCAATCAGCAGCATACACTCCCTTCCAGAGCCTTCCATCTGTATGACAGCCTCCATTTTAGAATAATTCTGTAGCTGCATTCGTTGAGAGAAGAGATATATTCTACCTGCTGTTGATTTAATAGGAAAATAGATAGCCAGGCTGTGTATTTAGCTTTAACTACACACCTGAAGGACTCCTTTGATATCTGCTGCAAGGACAGCAACCCAAAAAGCACTTTTTAGGGCTAGAACATCATTTATTTTATTTTATTATTTTTTTCTACTGATTTAATAGGGAAATAGATAGCCAGGCTGTGTATTTAGCTTTAACTACACACCGGAAGGACTCCTTTGATATCTGCTGTAAGGACTGCAACCCAAAAATCCCTTTTTAGGGCTAGAACATCATTTATTTTATTTTATTATTTTTTTCTGCTGATTTAAAAGGGAAATAGATAGCCAGGCTGTGTATTTAGCTTTAACTACACACCTGAAGGACTCTGATATCTGCTGCAAGGACAACAACCCAAAAAGCCCTTTTTATTTTATTTTATAATTTTTTTCTGTGTAATCTAATTGCATATGCCTGCCTGCTAGCGTGTGTGTGAGGCCTATTGCATCTAGTCTGCCAACTTTTGCCAGTGCACAGTGACACTCATATCTGGTGTCACCGTAGTGTGCAGTGAAATAAAACAACCCTTTTTTTACTGTAATCGATTGAATATCAGTAGCCTGCCTAAAGGCGTGTGTGTGAGGCCTATAACCTCTAGTCTGCCAACTTCTGCCAGTGCACAGTGACACTCATATCTAGTGCCACCGAAGTGTGCAGTGAGATAAAACAACCCTTTTTTTACTGTAATCGATTGAATATCAGTAGCCTGCCTACAGGCGTGTGTGTGAGTACTATTGCATCTAGTCTGCCAACTTTTGCCAGTGCTCAGTGACACTCATATCTAGTGCCACCGTAGTGTGCAGTGAAACAAAACAACCCTTTTTTTTTCTGTAATCGATTGAATATCAGTTGCCTGCCTACAGGCGTGTGTGTGAAGCCTATTGCATCTACTCTGCCCACTTTTGCCAGTGCACAGTGACACTCATATCTGGTGGCACAGTAGCTTGCATGCATAGTACCACTAATCGTAAAAAAAAATGACAGGCAGAGGCAGGACACCCCGCAGGGGCCGTCGTGGTCGTGGTGCTGTGATTCCCTTTGGCCCTAGAATAATGCCCAACGTACCTTGAACTTGAACAGTTCTGAGGACATGGTTGACTGGCTAACACAGGACACCCAATCTTCTACAGCTTCATCTCGAAACCTAGACGCCCCATCCCCCTCCAGCTTAGCTTTGGGCACATCTCCAGTTACCACTCGCCCGCCTGCCGCCACCACCAACACTAGCACCACAGCCGCTTCACTTGATCCGTCAGCAGAGTTATTTACAGATCCATTGGAAGAAATTAGTGATGCACAAACATTAGTGCCAGAGGATGTAGATAACAGGGATATGTCCCAGTCAGGCAGCATTACACACATGGACGTACGGTCTGATGATGATGATGATGTTGAACCCGGTGCTGCTTCCATTGTTGAGTTGTCAGATACAAGTGAAGCGGTTGATGATGATGATGCATCCGTGGATGACACGTGTGTGCCCGCTACAAGAGAAGAAGAACAGGAGGAAAGTTCAGATGGGGAGACAGAGAAGAGGAGGAGACGAATTGGAAGCAGCGGGAGGTCGTCGAAAGTAGCTAGTGGCACAGTCAGACAGCATGCATCGGCACCCGGGTTCAGCCAGACAGCACGCCAGTCAAAGCATGCTTTTGCCACCACCAGAATGCAGTCATTGCAGAGCTCAGCAGTGTGGCAATTTTTTCGTGTGACAACAGTGATGCCATTTGCAACCTGTGCGAAAAGAAACTGAGTTGTGGGAAGTCCAACACCCACCTAGGTACAACTTCTTTGCGAAGGCACATGATGTCACATCACAAACGCCTATGGGATCAACACATCAGTACAAGCAGCACACAAAGTCAAAGCCGCCATCCTCCTCCTGGTCCAGCATCTTCAGCCACGTCAACCACTTCTGCCCTGCTTGCCCCCTCTCAATCATCACTCCGTGTCTCGCCCTGAGCAGTCCCTGCTCATCTGCCCACAGTCAGGTGTCTGTCAAGGACATGTTTGAGCGTAAGAAGCCAATGTCACAAAGTCACCCCCTTGCCCGGCAACTAACAGCTGGCTTGTCTAAACTCTTAGACCGCCAGGCGTTCCCAAAAATTTTAGCTATTGGGACACCGCAGTGGAAGGTACCCGGACGAAATTTCTTTGCACAAAAGGCAATCCCCAACCTGTACTTGAATGTGCAAAAGGAAGTAATGGCATCTCTGACACACAGTGTTGGGGCAAGGGTCCATCTGACCATGGATACCTGGTCTGCAAAGCAGGGTCAGGGCAGGTATATCACCTACACTGCGCATTGGGTAAATCTGGTGATGGCTGCCAAGCATGGAATACGTGGCTCTCCAGAGGAGTTGGTGACACCGCCACGACTTGCAGGCAGGCCTGCTGCCACCTCCTCTACTCCTCCTACTCCATCCTCTTCCAGAACCTCCGCGGCTGAGTCCTCTTCTGCTGCTGCTATGTCTTGCTCCACATCAACGGCACCCCCGCAGCTCCACAGGTACTCTTCCACATCCCGGCTACGGCAGTGTCACGCCGTCTTGGGGTTGACTTCCCTGAAAGCAGAGAGTCACACCGGACCAGCACTCCTGTCCGCCCTGAACGCACAGGTGAATCAGTGGCTGACTCCGCACCAGCTGGAGATCGGCAAAGTGGTTTGTGACAATGGAAGATATTTGTTGGCGGCATTGAATTTGGGCAATTTGACACAAGTGCCGTGCATGGCACATGTGTGTAATCTGATTGTACAACGCTTTGTGCATAAGCACCCAGGCTTACAGGACGTCCTGTAGCAGGCCAGGAAGGTGTGTGCCCATTTCAGGCGTTCCTACACGGCCATGGTGCACTTTACAGATATCCAGCTGCGAAACAACATGCCAGCGAGGCGCTTGATTTTAGACAGCCCGACACGTTGGAATTCAACACTTCTAATGTTCGATCACCTGCTCCAACAAGAAAAGGCCGTTAACGAGTATTTGTATGACCGGGGTGCTAGGACAGCCTCTGCAGAGCTGGGTATTTTTTTGCCACGTTACTGGACGCTCATGCGCAATGCCTGTAGGCTTATGCGTCCTTTTGAGGAGGTGACAAACCTGGTCAGTCGCACCCAGGGCACCATCAGCGACATCATACCATTTGTTTTCTTCCTGGAGCGTGCCCTGCGAAGAGTGCTGGATCAAGCCGTAGATGAGCTTGAAGAGGAAGAGGAAGAGTTGTGGTCACCATCACCGCCAGAAACAGCCTTATCAGCATCTCTTGCTGGACCTGCGGCAACGCTGAAAGAGGATTGTGAGGAAGAGGAGTCAGAGGAGGAATGTGGCTTTGAGGAGGAGGAGGAAGACCAACCACAACAGGCATCCCAGGGTGCTCGTTGTCACCTATCTGGTACCAGTGGTGTTGTACGTGGCTGGGGGGAAGAACATACCTTCAGTGAGATCACTGAGGACAAGGAACGGGACATGACTAGCTCAGCATTCAACCTTGTGCAAATGGGGTCTTTCATGCTGTCGTGCCTGTTGAGGGACCCTCATTTAAAAAGGATGAAGGAGAACGACCTGTACTGGTTGTCCACGCTACTAGATCCCCGGTATAATCAGAAAGTGCCTGAAATGTTACCGAATTACCACAAGTTGGAAAGGATGCAGCACTACCAAAATAAATTAAAAAGTATGCTTTACACAGCGTTTAAGGGTGATGTCACAGCACGAAGGCAATCTAACAGCAATCCTCCTCCCACGACCACGCCAGAAAGGAGAGGACGCTTTACAGACGTGTTGTGGATGGAGGACATGCAGAGCTTTTTAAGTCCTATGCATCGCCACAGCCCTTCGGGGTCCAACCTCAGAGAACGGCTCGACCGTCAGGTAACAGACTATCTCGCCATAACTACAGATATCGACACTATGAGGAGCGATGAACCCCTTGACTACTGGGTGTGCACGCTTGCCCTGTGGCCTGAGCTATCCCAATTTGCCATAGAACTTCTGTCCTGCCCCGCTTCAAGTATCCTGTCAGAAAGGACCTTCAGTGCAGCAGGAGGTTTTGTCACTGATAAGAGAAGTCGCCTAGGTCAAAAAAGTCTAGATTACCTCACCTTTATTAAGATGAATGAGGGATGGACACCGAAGGGACTGACAGTGGGCGATACATTCGATTAAAAAAGGCCTGATAGATGAGCTGCCTGGAGCTAATAATGGTCCACACGCTGCTGTATTTTATCCCTGAATGCCGGATGACTTGCTTGACTTATCCGCCACCAACTAGGGTTCAAGACGCAATGTTTTAGGGCACTTTCTGCCTGGCAAACCAACATCAATTTTTCTGGTCGCTGCAACAATACCTAATTTTTGCATTTAAATTATTTTATTTTAGAAGGCGTACAGCATGTAATGAAAAATAAAGCATTTTTGAACAGTCTTGCATAACAGTTGTGCAAAAATACATATTTACAATAGACATTTTGTGAAAGTTAGCTGGCTATTCCTTCTTATTTTTACTTTTTAGGTTAATAATTTTTCTTATTTTTTACTGTGATTGCAATTTAAGAGATACCTAAAACATGGTAAAACAGACAATAGTAAAGAGTATATCTGTAGGAAACACCAAAGTCCTATTAGCTATCATCCCTCCAGCAGTATTAGCTTATTATTTACAACATCTAACCTGGGCAATAACCCTTGGGTTACCCCAGGGCAGGCTTCAGTAAGCGACCTCTCCTTTCCTGGGATGATTTTGCAGCCGGTTGCTTCTGAAGGGTCTCCAGGGCTCCCCCACTCCGGTCCTTCCCCCAGTGTCGCTTCAACCAGTAACAATGTTTTATATTTGTAAAGCGACCCAATGATCCCCCTCGATAGAGGTTTATCTTTACAAATTTTGGAGAACCAATTTAAGACCGGTGTCCCCTGTTTCTGGGTCAGGGAGTGTGTGAAATACCTCAGCCTACAGTAATTGTAATGTTCTGACAGCGGTAGCTCATGCTTGTACCTCAGTTCCTCATAGGTGAGCATCTGGCCCTTTACTAACCAGTCTCCCAGTCTATCTAGTTTCCTTGACCTCCACCAGTGTTGTGATGTTGTGCTCATGTGTTTCTTGGCCCATTTCCAGTATGATAGTGAGTGTCTGATTAGGGGGTTTGGCGAGTTTTAAAGGCTCTAAGGCAATTCTGATAGCCAAGCCACCTTGTCCCAGGTTAAGGGCCTTAAAGTGTGGTTCTCTAAATACACACAGGCCGGTTGATGACATATAGAATGTGCTATTGGGAGGAAAGATAGGTGACGGAACAGGTATTAAACTGATAGGAATGAATAGTAATGTGGTAACTTGTCTTCCTTGCATGGTAATTTATCTTCCTTTCAGGACCTCTTTAAACAGGTCTAGGTAGGAGGGCTAAGAATCTTTACTTCCCTCCCACAATTGCTAAAGGAAGTGATGCATGGACAGGATGTGATGTAAATCACATCATCTCAACTAAGGTTATATAACATAAGGCCAGGCAGGAAATCGCTCTGTTGCTTCCTTTTCTTCCTTGGTGGATGTGATGTTGAACTTGCAGCAGTGAGCCATTACTAGATGTGAAGGCCTAACCGTGGGTGAGATCAAGCGTGTGGGGAAGGGGATTACTATATAGATAGATAGATTTAAAAAGGGTTGTTGCTCCGTGGGTCTGGGCTGTGTGTTTGTGATACATTTATAGTATTGTGTTGTTGCCTTTTAATAAATACCTTTTAATGTAGACGAACCTTGTGTAATATATATATATATATTAATTTGGTGATACACCACATTTGGCGACCACGAATTTTAGTCAGATTTTTTTTTGGGGGGGAGAAAAAAAAAAAAAAGTACTTTGTCTAATTATCTTCTGCATGGGAAATCATGTGCTGATTGTGTGTGGATCCTAGTTCGGGCCTCCATTTTAATATACAAGCTTGGGCATCAGGCCACAATTTTGAATATATTAGTTTTGTTGTGTGTTTCAAATACCTGAGTTTGTTGTGTTTTTTTTTTTTTATTTGAAAATTTATTTGATTTTTTTTTACATTTGACACAAAAACGATATCGAACAGAAGACAAACAAAAAAAAAAAAAAAAACTTATAGAGTACAATAAATACATTAGTATCTGGATTAGTACATAGAGTACAATCAAACCTAAACCCGACAGCAATGTCCAAACAAATCTAGATACATTTCGTAATCAGACTGATGGAACTTATTTACCATGTCATAAATAAGGAGGGCCATACAGAATAGAAGAGCGAATTTGCTATGGTTATAGGGATTCCATGTAACTGTCCCATTTCAGCCAGCTAAAATGGCAGACCTTGCGCTCCAGCGGAAAAGGGTTACTGTTATTCATTAGCTCTCTATTTGTAGAGATAAGATTGCATAATTCGCTAAAGGCAGGGATTATAGGTAGCTTCCAATATTTGACAATAAGGTATTTGGCTACTAATAGGATATGACAAATCAGATACCTCTCAGTGGACGAGAATTTCTCTAAGTTCAGGTGGAGAATGGCAACTTGGGGAGACCATACAATTTGTTTGTTAAGCAATTTGCATATTAGTTGGAAGATGTCTAACCACCACTTCTGCATTTTATTGCATTCCCACCAAATGTGGTAATATGTCCCTCGTGAGCCACATAATTTCCAACAACAATCTGACTCCTCTGGGTTGATTTTCCTCAATTTAACTGGAGTTAAGTGCCATCTATGAATGATTTTGAAGAATAGCTCTGTATATAATATATTAATCGAGGACTTTTTTGTGGTTTTTAGACTATACTTCCAACTTGTCTCATCTAGGCAGATTCCAAGATCCATTTCCCATCCTTTAACCCCTGGGCTTTTAATAAAGGGGACAAGATCATCAATAGGTCTACTGCACTTAGAGATTAAATGTGAAAAATCTCCTTTTAGAATTATTTCCTCTATTTTAGTAGGGCTATTCATCCCTGAGAGTTTATATCCTCTCCCCATTAGATTTAATTTAAGACTTTCGTAGTTTAGCCAGTTGAATTTATTATTTAACTCCAATTTCTGCTGCAGCTCCTGAATGGTAAGAAGATTACCTTTATTATATAGGTAGGAGATACATCTTGACCCCTTATCAGATAGCATCTTTATTGAGGGACATTGCGCCCTCAAACTCAGATATTCCAGAGGAGCTACGATTGAGGGTAAATTTGTTAACTGCATCTTTCTACTATATTTATACCAGATTTTAGTGATATTGATTAAGTTTTTTGGGAGATCGCTATATAGAGCTTTGTCATATGCGGGTAACCATATCAAAATTTGAATGGGATGGTCCTTAACTAACGCTTCTTCCAGCGATAGCCATCTTGGCTTATCTTTAGTAATATGCCACCCAATGAGTTGGGCAATAATTATCCCAAGATGGATTTCTTTTAAATTTGGTGCATTTAAGCCACCATTAGATAATTTACTGTAGGTTATGCTTTTCCGGATTCTAGGTTTTTTCCCTGCGTACATAAATTTATCTAATTGATCCTGTACGCACTTGAGATAATTATTGGCCAAGATATTGGGTAAGGATCTCATACAGTATGTGATTTTGGGGAGTATGTTCATATTAATTGATGCTATTCGGGCTGACCAGGATAGGTTTAGGTGGCTCCAATCAGTTAATAAAGGTCTAATTAGCTTCATAACCTCATTGATGTTGTCATTGAGAATATTATCCACCCGAAAAGAGAATCTTATTCCCAAATGGGTTATATATTTGGAATCCCAATTAAACCTAAAATCTTCCCTTAATTTATTCTTAGTTTCCAGTGGTATACCTTTTGTTAGGGTATCTGACTTTGTCTGATTGACTTTAAAAAATGAGAGCCTGCCAAAGTCCTCAATTAGTTCTTGGAGTTTATAGCAAGCGCATTCCGGGTTTGTTATGGTAACTATAATGTCATCGGCAAAGGCCATGTATTTGAATTCTTCTTTACCTATACAAACCCCTTTGATTTCATTGCACTGGCGAATGTATATAGCTAGAGGTTCCAAGAAGAGTGTAAATAGAAGCGGGGATAAAGGACAGCCCTGACGGGTGCCATTCCCAATTTTAAATTGTTTAGATTCAAAGTCAGGATTCACAATACGTGAGAAAGAGTTTCTATACAGAGCTTTGACTGATTTTAAAGCAAAGTCGCCCAGACCAAATCTCACCAGTACACAGTGTAGAAATTCCCAGTTGACCCTGTCGAACACTTTTTCAGCATCTAATGAAAGTATCATTACTGGTATATCTTTTTTTTTTACATAAGATAGTATATCCAAAAGACGTCTTGTATTATCTGACGTCTGGCGGCCAGGGATAAAGCCAGTTTGATCCGGATGGATCAGATTGACAATGATCTTCTTTAATCTATTTGCTAAGATTTTTGAATACATTTTAACATCTATGTTTATTAGTGAGATTGGCCTGTAGCTACTGCACTCCTCAGGGTTCTTCCCCACCTTCAAAATATTTATAATTTTTGTCTCTGTCATTTCTAACGGAATATGGCCTGATTGTTTAATTTCGTTGAATAGACTAAACATAAACGTTTTGAGCTCAGAATGAAGCATTTTATAGAACATATGATCGAACCCATCTGGACCTGGTGCTTTATTTGTTTTGCCTGAATTTATTGCTATAGTAATTTCTTCACTAGATATTTCCCTATTTAGATCTAGGGATTCTTGATCCGAGATCCTGGGGATCTGGATCTTATCTAAGAAGGAGTTAACAGCAGCCCTGTCTGGTAACACCAAATTTTTATCTTTATCTAAGTTGTATAGATTCTCATAAAATCCCTGGAAGAGCTCGCCAATTTTGTCTGGGTTCATATGAACTCTTTTCTCGTTATCTACTATTTTTAGGATCCTATTGTTGTTACGCTGTTTCTTTAATCTATACCCGAGAATTTTACCTGTTTTATTACCAAAAAGAAAGTTGGATTGTTGCAGTCTCCAAAGGAGGTTGTCTGCCTGGGATTGTAGGATATGATTTATTTGATTATTTAATGTATTTATTTGGAGTCCAATATTTTTATTCGGGCTCCTTTTGTTAAGCTGATGGAGTTTCTCTAGTTCAATATATAGGGTTTTAAGAGGTAGACCCCTTTGCTTATTTAAGACTGCCATCCTTGAGATTATAGTACCCCTAATATATGCTTTATAGGAGCACCACAATGTTTTACTGGAAGATACAGTGTCTTTATTAAGCTCAAAAAATTCCAGAGTATCCTTTTTTACAGCGTTAAGATTGTCTATATTTTTAAACAGTATAGGATTGAATTTCCATCTTTTTGATACTTTCGATTCCAATGAATCCATAAGAATGATAGAATTCATACTGTGGTCTGACCAGGTTGTTAAGATTATATCTGATTTCGTTATCAATTTTAGTGTGTTTGAGTCAGAGAATATATAATCTATGCGGGATAAAGATTCAAACCGATTCGAAAAGAATGTAAAATCTTTACTATTAGGGTGAAAGACCCTCCATATGTCGAATAGTTCATAGCTATTCAAAATATTGGAGAAGTCGATGGCATTTCTGCATTCTTTGACTTCAGTTTTGATCTTGTGGGCCCTCTGTTTATCCATATGGGGGTCCCTAATCTGATTAAAATCTCCACATAGAATAAGCAGTCCTCTCTTTAATTTATGTAGATTTTTCAAAAAGGTTTTTAGATAGCTGATCTGGTTTTTATTGGGCAGATAGACATTCGCAATAGTACACAGACTATTATTGATATACCCTGACCATATTATATATCTCCCTAGATGATCTATTTTTGAGAATAATTCGGAGACCTGCAGTCTTTTATTAAACATTATAGAAACTCCCTTAGATTTACTTGTGAAGGTCGAGTGTATATTAAAGGGGTATTGTTTATCGGCCAAATACTTAGATGAATCTTTCTTCATGTGAGTTTCCTGCAGGCACAATATGTCTGCTTTGATTTTCGTATAGTTAAGGAAGGCTATTTTCCTTTTGGTCGGGGAGTTCAGTCCATTAACATTATGAGAAACTATTTTTAAACCTTTAAGCATAGGTAAAGTTTGATAATTCATATATCTTACACGGTACGTCCCATAATCCATATACTGCCCACACGGCAATCGAGTTTACAACATACATCCCCCACCTGTATTGAATATATGGGAGTCTAAAGAACAGAAACCTGCTCTTACCGACCCTCCTAAATACTCTTGATGGGTGAATACAAACAAAACAAATAACATTACATTTAGCAAAGCAACTACCTGATAGTAGAAAATGGCTGGATAGGTTCCCCATAACTCCATAGAGAACATGGCGGGGATAGAGAGACTCACTATTTTGCTCTCGAGAGTTGTCTTTAATCAAGATATTACTATTGAGAATACATTTTGACTTGCCTGGCTACCTGATTCACTACCTGATTATGCGCCTTTCGACTCAGGGGAGGAGAGACTAGTTGGACTATCTGTGTTGCTCCGTGCCGTGAGTGCTATATTTCCTATGAATAGGAAGGAAAAAAGAGAGAAAGAGGGAGGAGAAAAAAAAAAAAAAAAAGAAAGAGAGAAATTACTATATGCAGAGGCAGGGTTGAAACAAAATTTCCTTGATTCTGATCACTTGTGAAAAGAGGGGTATACAGGAATAAACAAAGAAAAACAAACAATAAATATTCTCACATACATTACTAAAGTGATTTGAGAGGGATAAGTCCCTAAATGTGAAGAGAGAGGAAGCTTATATTCAGTGTAATGAAATACACAGGATTGGTACTCCCTTGAGCAAATGATATACTAAATAAGCCTGATAGCACCCTCCCATAAGTGCTGCCTATTCTTTCCCGCTTCTACCCCCTCTCTCTCTCTTCTCCCCTCCCCTTCTCTTTTCTTACTCTTTCCCTCTCTCTTTCTACCCCCTTCCCCTTCTCCTTCCCTCTCTCTCCTTCCTTCCCTCTTCCCCTTCCTCCCTTCTCTCTTCCTACCTCCTTTGGAATTTTACTCAGGGATTGCTAATCCACGGCCACAGAGTTGCTTAATTAATTCTTGCACCCACCAACGCCTCTATTCCCTAAGTAAGCAATGGGAGGGACCAAGAGAGGAGAGAGCCTGGGGTTGGATATGAGTTCCCAACTATCCGCACCTCAAGGTTCCTCCCTGCCCCCACCCCCATAACTCCTAATTCTTTTGCCATAACCGCTCACTGGATAATAGGTTCGGCATACCGGCCCCCTGTTCTACAACTGTTAATTCATAATTCCATGATTGTAACATTTTAGCCCCTTCCTGTACCGTTTTTATCCTGTGCCACTGCGAGTCTTTATAAACAGAAAGACCTACTGGAGCTAACCATTTGTATCTAACTTCTTTTTCTCTTAACACCTGAGTGATTGAACTAAATTCTCTTCTCCTAGATAGAGTGTATGCCGACAGATCTGAGAAGATTTTGAGATTCTCATAAGGCGGTGGAAATTTTTGCATAATAAATGACCTCTTCATTATCTCATCTTTATAAGAGCGATAATGGACTCTTACAATGACCTCCCTGGGAACAGATTTATCTAAGTGTTTCGCAAGTGGTAATCTATGAATAACATCAATAGTATTTTCGTTAGGTATTGCATTTGGAGCCAAGATTAATAGGAAGTTCTCCACGTATGATTTCAGGTTACAGTCAAGTATTGATTCCGGGATGCCTCTGAAGCGGAGGTTGTTCATTCTACTACGGTCTTCAATTGAAGAGATCTTATCTGTTAGATCCTCAATTCTGTTCTCCAGGGACTTGGTATATTTGAGAAGATTATTATTGTCCGTAATTAAGTTGTCACAGATGTCTTCTACAGATTCTACCCGCAGATTAACCTCCTTAATTAATATCGAGTTATCCGCTATTTTTTTTGTCAAGTCCAGAATTAAATTAGACTGAAAAGATTGTAGCATTTCCTGCATTTTGGAGCAGGTGAGAATTTCTTCCACCTCCACCCCCGAGTTTTCCAAATGTAATGTCTGCGATGCTTTGTCTGGGGA
Organism: Discoglossus pictus; assembly: GCA_027410445.1. Lineage (NCBI taxonomy): Eukaryota > Metazoa > Chordata > Amphibia > Anura > Alytidae > Discoglossus > Discoglossus pictus. Next base: position 247,293 of record JAPZIH010000736.1, read on the forward strand.
GGGGGTTACTGATGATGAAGATGTGTTAGCTACTGCCTGAATGGTAGAGCCTGAGCCCTTATATCGAGGAGAGAACATTAAAGGGGTTTTTGTTGGCTCATTTTTGGCTCTATCCCTAGATTTCATTTTAGTTGGCATAGTAATATAGAAATAGAACCCGCGGGTTCACACCTAAACCTCCTTGCTTAAATACCTAAGGACACCTAGAGGAGATTAGCGTGTCCCCCTCACTTGAAAGTGAAGTTTCAGTCAGTTTTGAAGTTTTTATCCCCACTCTATATTTTATGAGTATATCTATTATAGGCTGTGGAATAGAGAAGGGGATATGTATATGAAGGTTTTTAAACCCTTCTTCAGCAGAATCTTCACACACAGCAGAGCTTTGTGTCACCATAAGCCAGCGGAGCCCCCACCTTCTCCAACTCAAGCCCCCTCTATTCAATCTGGCCCCCCTACCTCAGTTTACTTTGGCCTGAGCTAGTCTTCTGGGGTTGCTTGTGACTATAAGTCTTGTGTCTCCTGGGGAGTAAGGCTGTAGGACCCTATTAGTGCTATGTAGAGGCTATCCACCACTTAACTGGTCTCCTCATCGGCCGGCTGGCTCTCTGGCTTCAATACTGGACCCAATGCTCCTATCCGGAGGTTGCTTCCAGATGCAGGGGGCCACGTCTGGGGACAGAGAGGAGACCTTACCTCCAGGGCAACAATAGCTGCAGGGAGCTCCGTCTGGATCAGTCAAATGGCAGTCCTTCTTAGACTTCACATAGTTATGTGGGTGCCGTGGCTGCTAGGATGTTGTGCAGCCTCCTCTGTGCAATGCACCTCCTCAGTCGCCTCCACGCATCTGCGCTGCCAGGAACAGAACTCCGGCTGGGGATTGTGCTCGCAGGCAAAGAATCACATCCGGAGGCAGTGCCTCCACCTCCGGCTCCCACGCGCAGGACCTCAGTGTCGGCGCAAAACTCCGCCGGACTACGCAGTGCCCTAGCAGCGTGGGCGAGGATACAGCAGCGGGCCAATGCTGAGGGTGAGCAAGGGGTGTACGACGGTCTATGGGGGGTAGAGGGGTTTCGGGAATCAGGCTGTCAGGCTTTTATCATTGGAGAGCTTAGGAGAGCATTAGAGAGCCATCACCCCCCGCCATCCAGTCGTCAGTTACACTGACGCACCGTCCATTTCCGGTTGCTCCAGGATAAAAAAAAAACTCCGCCGGACTAGTAGTTCAGGCCTAGTAGTTTTTCAGGCCTTCATTTTTATTTTATTGTAATAAACTACCAGCATAGGCCTCAAGTATTATTTTTAATCCTTTATATCGTACTAGCTTATTTTGCTACATAAAACAAAGATATCATACAGGTTGTTTTTGTGGGTTTCAAATATCTGAGTTGAGTTTTGTTGTGCTTTGACTATCAGAGTACAGGCCTAGCCCTGCATTTGAATACACTATAGTAGGCTTCCATGCGGCTTTTTTTTGTATTTGAATGCTGATTTGATTCCTTTGTATCCTAGTTCGGGCCTCCATTGTAATATACAAGCTTGGGCATCAGGCCTCAATTTTGAATATATTAGTTTTGTTGTGTGTTTCAAATACCTGAGTTTGTTGTGTTTTGACTACCATAGTTCAGGCCTAGTAGTTTTTCAGGCCTTCATTTTTATTTTATTGTAATAGACTTCCAGCATGGGCCTCAATTATTATTTTTAATCCTTTATATCGTACTAGCTTATTTTGCTACATAAAACAAAGATATCATACAGGTTGTTTTTGTGGGTTTCAAATATCTGAGTTGAGTTTTGTTGTGCTTTGACTATCAGAGTACAGGCCTAGCCCTGCATTTGAATACACTATAGTAGGCTTCCATGCGGCTTCTTTTTGTATTTGAATGCTGATTTGATTCCTTTGTATCCTAGTTCGGGCCTCCATTTTAATATACAAGCTTGGGCATCAGGCCACAATTTTGAATATATTAGTTTTGTTGTGTGTTTCAAATACCTGAGTTTGTTGTGTTTTGACTACCATAGTTCAGGCCTAGTAGTTTTTCAGGCCTTCATTTTTATTTTATTTTAATAGACTACCAGCATAGGCCTCAATTATTATTTTTAATCCTTTATATCGTACTAGCTTATTTTGCTACATAAAACAAAGATATCATACAGGTTGTTTTTGTGGGTTTCAAATATCTGAGTTGAGTTTTGTTGTGCTTTGACTATCAGAGTACAGGCCTAGCCCTGCATTTGAATACACTATAGTAGGCTTCCATGCGGCTTCTTTTTGTATTTGAATGCTGATTTGATTCCTTTGTATCCTAGTTCGGGCCTCTATTTTAATATACAAGCTTGGGCATCAGGCCTCAATTTTGAATATATTAGTTTTGTTGTGTGTTTCAAATACCTGAATTTGTTGTGTTTTGACTACCATAGTTCAGGCCTAGTAGTTTTTCAGGTCTTCATTTTTATTTTATTGTGATAGACTACCAGCATAGGCCTCAATTATTATTTTTAATCCTTTATATCGTACTAGCTTATTTCGCTACATAAAACAAAGATATCATACAGGTTGTTTTTGTGGGTTTCAAATATCTGAGTTGAGTTTTGTTGTGCTTTGACTATCAGAGTACAGGCCTAGCCCTGCATTTGAATACACTATAGTAGGCTTCCATGCGGCTTCTTTTTGTATTTGAATGCTGATTTGATTCCTTTGTATCCTAGTTCGGGCCTCTATTTTAATATACAAGCTTGGGCATCAGGCCTCAATTTTGAATATATTAGTTTTGTTGTGTGTTTCAAATACCTGAATTTGTTGTGTTTTGACTACCATAGTTCAGGCCTAGTAGTTTTTCAGGTCTTCATTTTTATTTTATTGTGATAGACTACCAGCATAGGCCTCAATTATTATTTTTAATCCTTTATATCGTACTAGCTTATTTCGCTACATAAAACAAAGATATCATACAGGTTGTTTTTGTGGGTTTCAAATATCTGAGTTGAGTTTTGTTGTGCTTTGACTATCAGAGTACAGGCCTAGCCCTGCATTTGAATACACTATAGTAGGCTTCCATGCGGCTTCTTTTTGTATTTGAATGCTGATTTGATTCCTTTGTATCCTAGTTCGGGCCTCCATTTTAATATACAAGCTTGGGCATCAGGCCACAATTTTGAATATATTAGTTTTGTTGTGTGTTTCAAATACCTGAGTTTGTTGTGTATCTTTTAATAGGCACTACTGGTGTTGAAGTTAATTAGCAAGTATTACCTTCACCATACTAAGATAAGTATAATTTGCATTGTGGGTACTAGTCTATTTTTCTACATATTACACCTGGCCTACTGAATAGTCATCAACTATTGTTGGCTACTCAGAAGCGTGCTACTTTAGTCGCAAATTGATTTGGATTCTTACTTGGGTGAGTAAAAGAGTAGGAATTTCTTTTCAAGGGGCCAAATACTTTCCCACAGAAGTGCGTGAGTACTTTAGGAAACATGATGGTCCATATGAGCTTCCAGAGCCAGCAAACCCAGACAGTGAAAAAGAGGAGAGATTAATGGATGTTCTAATACAAATTGTAAATAACAAAAAGTATAGAACAAAGAAAAGAAAAAGTTTGGTCACACAAGCTGTTGTAGCCACAATAGGAGGCCTAATAGACTTAGTTGTAGAATTACGTCAGCATAGTTTGGAAACAACAAATAAAATGGAGGAAGCAATGGACAAAAGGGATTGTTTAAAAATTGCAGCTTTGAGAACAACTACAATTGTTGGGGAACTAGAAAGGGAGTTAAGGGAAATAGAAGAGCAGAGGGATGCTTATGGAGTAAAAATAACAGAACTTCAAAACATAATAATGGACTATAAAAATAAAACAAAGTTAGAAGGGATAAAAGGAGTCAGAGACATTGCCAAAATATATCCAGATCTGGATATGTTCGTGGCACAAAATAAAGAACCAGTGCCGAAAATGAACCAAGATAGAAAATATTTCTTATGTTATTCTGTTTCACAAGTAGATACCATACCACAAGCACCAGTTATTGTTTCAGAATTATTTAATGCAAGGCAAACACCTACAGGATTTTCCATGCAGACTCGACCGATGTCTATGGCAGATAAAGACAATTTCCAGAAATGGTGGGGAAGTATGCCAACTAACAACTTTAATACGTTTACACATTGTTTTATGAGGGGAGCAGATAGAGCTAAAAAAGGAGGTCTTAACTTAGAGGAATGGACAGAACTGTTAGAATACGCTATGGGTCCTTTGGCTAGTAGACTATTGGGATTTAATAACAGTGTGTCTGATCAGGCAGGAAGAATTGCTGCAACTAATTTCTATCTACTTAGCATAGAGAAAGAAATAGCAAATATTACCATGAGGCCAACAGATGGTCCTAGAGAGGTAGCTCAAAGGATATTTTTTTGGTATACTCTACGACAACCTCAACAGCCTCTAGTGCTGGGCTCCCCAGAACATATAGCAAAAGTAATGGAAGCCCTTCCCCGGGAGTGTCAAGAATTTATCAGGCTTTTTGATCCAACACCAACAGACTTGGAAATGGTACTAACTAGAGCTGATAAGTGGTGTATCAAGCATCCTTTCACAGAACAGGCCTGCTCTGTTTCATTGTAGATCTTGCCAATTTTTGTTTGTGGAAGACAGAAAAGGTGAATCAGGTAAGTACAGAGTTGACGAAAGGGGTTGTGCTCCCAATGGCATATATTGTCTCTCCGATAAAAAGTCTGGAAAAAACAAACTGAAACTAGACGGACAACCAGAATGGCTGCAGAAGCTAATCCAAGACATACCTGTTTGGGCTACAGATAAATTAGACTGTGGAAGAATGAAAGGAATGGTCTTGTTGGAAGGAGGAGACCCACAATGGCAAAAGCAATATCCAGTCCCAAGAGAATCAGTGGCATCAATCACCGAGATGATAGAAATGCTGGAGAGACGTGGAATAATTAAATCTGGAAATGGGTATGCATGTAACTCACCATGTTGGCCTGTGAGAAAAGCTGTGTTAAAAGGGAATGGAGATGAAAAAGCAGCCTCATCATGGAGACTTACCATTGATTACAGGGCCGTGAACAAACTTGCAAAAAGAATGGCCCCTGTTGTTTCTGTTTATTGTGAAATGATGTCCAAAATTTCACCAGAAATGAAAGTATTCAGTGTAATAGATGTGGCCAATGGATTTTGGTCAATTCCCTTAGCTGAAGAATGCCACTACCGGACGGCGTTCACCTGGGAGGGCCGACAATATGCTTTCACAGTATTACCACAGGGATATTGTGACTCCCCAGCTATTTTTCACACATACATGAAAAATGCATTGACAGCTTTCCCACGTCCAGATCGTATCATTCAATATGTTGATGATGTCCTCTTACAATCCCCGAACATGGAAGAACACAAAGAAGACCTGGCAATAATATTACAATGCATACTGGAAGCTGGACTTAAGCTAAATGGGGCAAAGGCACAATTGGCATGCCAGAAAGTCAACTTCTTAGGAGTAACCATATCAGGAGATGGACGATCAATTGATCAAGACAGGGCCAAAGTTATTGCTCAGTTACCCATTCCTACAGACCGTACAGCGCTCCAATCATTGCTTGGAATAATGGGATTTTGTCGTGAATTTACCCCACGATATGCTCAACTGGCACAACCCCTTTATGAACTCCTGAGAGCACAGAATTGGGATTGGACAGAGGAACACACATCAGCAGTACAAAAATTGAAGGCTGAACTAGGGAGTGCACCAACTCTGGCATCTCCAGACCATGAAAAAGAATTTAGACTATATCCGATTACAATGCCAGATTCACAAGGAGCAGTCATCACTCAACTGTGGGGACATGCAGAACGTCCAGTGGCTTTTGGATCTCAGATGCTGTCTGCCGTAGAGCTGAAATTTGGATGGTGTGAGAGATTGATCTTAGCAGCATACTGGGCAATTAGAAGATTTAAATACCTATTTGGCACACAGACAATAATAATCTGTACACATCATACTCCATTGCAGATCCTCAGACAAGGCAGCCTGGCAATCAGCCACATCAACAATGCCCGCATTCAGAAATGGACTATGGCACTGCTCGTTGATAACATTTCAACTCATGCCTTAAGAGAACCAAAAGAATGGGTGGCTGGAATTTGCATAAAGGGAGAAGCTCATGAATGCCAGATCTATCCTGAATCAACATGCCACGCGGTGTTCAAAGATGCCACTCATCTTGTGATGACCTCAGATTCTGTATGGTATACTGATGGCAGCTGTCACTATGCACAAGGAAAAAGAATATCAGGAATGGCCGGAGTAAAAATGTTGGGTAAAGATATCATAAAAGAATTTGGATTTAGAATCAAAGCATATTCAGCACAATATGCAGAACTGGCTGCAGTCATTGAAGTACTTCAGCAAGAGTCTGGAAGAAGTGACATATTGACAATTGTTTTGGATAGTGACTGGGTATTCTGAGGCACATGCCTTCTGCTAAAATGGTGGGATAGTAACCAATTCCTTGCCACAGATGGATCCCCTGTTAAGTTCCAAGATCTATGGCAGATGGTAGAAAAGTTATCACAAAGTTTCAAAAGAATTAACATGATCAAAGTACGGGCACATAAAAAGACAGGGCCACACCGAGAGGGAAACTACCTTGCTGACCGGTATGCAAAAGAGGCAGCTGTCCAAGCAGAAGACTGGAAACCACCCACAAAAAACACATTACAAATATCTTCCACTACAAGGAGCAAATCTACATTTATTTCAATTAGGATGAAGCAACTGCAGGAATTACAAGATCAAGATGAGGAACTAAAAGATATTCGGGAGAAATTACAAAAGGGAGAAGAAGTGATATACGGGGGAAAAAAAGTGATGGAGGAGCAAGGGCTAATATGTATATCAGAAACCGGGGAACCGATTTGGATTGTACCACAACAAGTAAGAAAAGACTTACTCCGATGGATACATGGATCACAAGCAGTAGGACATCCAAAGATCAGAGAAGCAAAAGAGAGGATTCGACATTTGGGATGATGGATCGGGCAAAACAAGGATCTTGAAGAGTTTGTGGATAGTTGTATTATATGTGCAAGATTTAACCAGTCCAACAGGAAAAGAAGGGGAGAATTAATGAGACAGACACTTGTAGGCCCATGGGAAAGAATTCAAATTGATTACACCGGACCATTGCCAACAACCACAAGAGGAAATAAATATATTCTTATGATAGCTGACAGCTTCTCAAGATGGATGATCGCAATCCCAACAAGAAACTGTACAGCACTAACCACAGCCAGGAAATTAGTAAGCGATGTACTGACAGTGTGGGGAATTCCAAAAGTCCTTGATTGCCACAATGGAGCGGCATTCATAGGAAATGTAATGAAGGAACTTTGTAAGATGGTGGGTATTGAACTGAAACACCATCCACAGGCAGCAGGTCAAGTTGAGCGAATGAATGGCACCATAAAAAGAGAGCTGAAAAAGCTGGTGGCAGAACATGGGCAAGCTTGGGACATATACATACCTTTAGTATGTGCCCGACTTAGATCAAGGCCCTGTAGATCAACAGGATTTTCACCATATGAAATTTTAATGGGTAGACCAATGCCCTCCTGGAAAAACTGGATGACAATACCTCCACCTGTAGCTTTACAAACCGCTGCAATCACAGATCAATGGGTAAAGGAGTTGGCCACACACTTGGAAATTGTTCATAAATCTGTGGCTGTGGAAGATGAAGAACAATACCAACATCGAAAGCGATGGTATATTGCAGCAGGGGATCTGACATCATATGAGGCAGGGGACCGAGTTATAGTGCAGAATCAAGATGAACACCTTCCTTGGGGAAGAGCAAAATGGAAGGGACCATATACTGTAGTAGATAAATTAGGGACCTCTGTATACTTGATTGATCACGCAGAGAAAGGAGAAGTCTGGCTGCATGCATCACAGCTTATTATATGGAATAGAGGTTAAGAAATAAATACACATTGTTTTTTATTTATTTTTTATTTATTATTTTTTTTTATTCTGTTTTTATTTTTTATTTTTATTTTTTGTTTGTTTGTGTATGTATATGTCTCTAATGCTGTTTTTATTTTATTTTTATTTTTTTGTTTGGGTATGTATATGTTTCTAATGATGGAATCTAGTGTTCCCACAAAGCAAGGCTGTATAAGAATGAAGATGCGTGTCAACAGCGCTGGTACTCATGTTCATTCAAGTATTAACGACAATTATAATAATATACTTTTGTGTGGCAATGAAACAAATGAGGAAGAAACTTGCAAGGAGGATATATAATAATGAAATTTAAATGTTTTTTTTTTGTCTTTTTCCTCTTCTTTCTCTCTCTCATACATTCTTCAATAAAGTTTTACATTGCACATACATAAACATTTATCACACACTCTCACCTAAATTCTATAAGTTCTGTTTTTGTGTAATATGTGGATTGACAGCCATAGCAAAGTACAGGAGAACTTATGTCGCTGAGGGAACTATTCCGGAGGGACGGTGGGTTGAATTTCTCCTGTATATCAGGTTTTTGCTCCCACTAGGTTCTCCTGTACTAGAGGGATAACTAGAAAACTGAGCAACATAGAAGAAGAAAAAGTGAGGGAATGTGGTAACTTGTCTTCCTTGCATGGTAATTTATCTTCCTTTCAGGACCTCCTTAAACAGGTCTAGGTAGGAGGGCTAAGAATCTTTACTTCCCTCCCACAATTGCTAAAGGAAGTGATGCATGGACAGGATGTGATGTAAATCACATCATCTCAACTAAGGGTATATAACATAAGGCCAGGCAGGAAATCGCTCAGTTGCTTCCTTTTCTTCCTTGGTGGATGTGATGTTGAACTTGCAGCAAGGAGCCATTACTAGATGTGAAGGCCTAACCGTGGGTGAGATCAAGCATGTGGGGAAGGGGATTACTAGATAGATAGATAGATTTAAAAAGGGTTGTTGCTCCGTGGGTCTGGGCTGTGTGTTTGTGATACATTTATAGTATTGTGTTGTTGCCTTTTAATAAATACCTTTTAATGTAGACGAACCTTGTGTAAAATACATATATATTAATTTGGTGATACACCACAAGTACAACTTAATACACCACTCCTATCTGGTGGCACCTTAGATTGCACGTGCAGTGCCCCAAATTCGAAGTAGGAGGTCCGACCAAGCATCTTTTTCCATCTCCCTGTTCGGAAAATCCATGCCATATACACGTCCCCTGATAGGTAACGTAACAGGTATTAAACTGATAGGAATGAATAGTACAACTTAATACACCACTCCTATCTGGTGGCACCTTAGATTGCACGTGCAGTGCCCCAAATTCGAAGTAGGAGGTCCGACCAAGCATCGTTTTCCATCTCCCTGTTCCGAAAATCCATGCCATATACACGTCCCCTGATAGGTAATGTAACAGGTATTAAACTGATAGGAATGAGTAGTACAACTTAATACACCACTCCTATCTGGTGGCACCTTAGATTGCACGTGCAGTGCCCCAAATTCGAAATAGGAGGTCCGACCAAGCATCTTTTTCGAATCTCACTGTTCGGAAAATCCATGCCATATACACGTCCCCTGATAGGTAACGTAACAGGTATTAAACTGATAGGAATGAATAGTACAACTTAATACACCACTCCTATTTGGTGGCACCTTAGATTGCACGTGCAGTGCCCCAAATTCGAAGTAGGAGGTCCGACCAAGCATCGTTTTCCATCTCCCTGTTCCGAAAATCCATGCCATATACACGTCCCCTGATAGGTAATGTAACAGGTATTAAACTGATAGGAATGAGTAGTACAACTTAATACACCACTCCTATCTGGTGGCACCTTAGATTGCACATGCAGTGCCCCAAATTTGAAGTAGGAGGTCCGACCAAGCATCTTTTTCCATCTCCCTGTTCCGAAAATCCATGCCATATACACGTCCCCTGATAGGTAACGTAACAGGTATTAAACTGATAGGAATGAGTAGTACAACTTAATACACCTCTCCTATCTTGTGGCACCTTAGATTGAACGTGCAGTGCCCCAAATTCGAAGTAGGAGGTCCGACAAAGCATCTTTTTCCATCTCCCTGTTCCGAAAATCCATGCCATATACACGTCCCCTGATAGGTAACGTAACAGGTATTAAACTGATAGGAATGAGTAGTACAACTTAATACGCCACTCCTATCTGGTGGCACCTAAGATTGCAAGTGCAGTGCCCCAAATTCGAAGTAGGAGGTCCGACCAAGCATCTTTTTCCATCTCCGTGTTCCGAAAATCCATGCCTTATACACGTCCCCTGATAGGTAACGTAACAGGTATTAAACTGATAGGAATGAATAGTACAACTTAATACACCACTCCTATCTGGTGGCACCTTAGATTGCATGTGCAGTGCCCCAAATTCGAAGTAGGAGGTCCGACCAAGCATCTTTTTCCATCTCCATGTTCCAAAAATCCATGCCATATACACCTCCCCTAATAGTGTGGAAATGGGGTGTGTGCGGTTGTTTGCGGTGCATTAAACGGGGAGATTGGTCTGTTACTGTGAAGCGGGTGTAACCCTTACACTACCTGATCGATACAACATCATACCTGATGTTTTAAAGCATGTTATTCCAAACAATTTAGGAATGTTAGGTTATTTATGACCTTTATGGCTTAAAACCAGACTCTGCATCAACTATGTAATTTTCTGTGGGAGTTTTGCCATGGATCCCCCTCCGGCATGCCACAATCCAGGTGTTAGTCCCGTTGAAACAACTTTCCCATCACTATTGTGGCCAGAAAGAGTCACTGTGGGTTTTGAAATTCGCCTGCCCATTGAAGTTTATGGCGGTTCGCCGATGTTCGTCCGTTCGCGAACATTTGATGGAATTCGAGTCCGCGGTTCGCAAACCGAAAATGTGATGTTCGCGACATCACTACTTAGATTGTATTTAACCTCATACCTACACCAGTATTAAAATCAGCATATCTCAGGTGTCTTTGCCCTCTCTGGATTTAGGAAAGTAAAGCAATCTATAATATCTCAAGATACATTAACTGAATCCAGTAATAAATGGATCTGCCCTTCACAGCTACCACTGAGCCTATTGATGTTGATAGTATAATACACTTGTGAATGCCAGGTGGTCCTAGCAGAGACTGTAAAACTACTGAACCCAGTCCCACAACCACATATTCCAAGGAGGCAGTCCTGATAGGATTCATTATGCAGCTATCGCAATGACCAGCCTCAAAATCCTAATCATGCTGGGTGGATGATTTGTGTCCAAAGGACTAATGGTCAGGTGGAGGTCCGACCAAGCATCTTTTTCCATCTCCCTTTTCCAAAAATCCATGCCATATAAACGTCCCCTGATAGGTAACGTAACAGGCATCTGTTAAACTTGTATAAAAGGTTTGTGAGCTGGTTTGGGGCCTGTTTACAAGTGGATTTACCTTAAAAAGTAAAGGCTAATAAACTGCAGAGTGCACTAATTGTGCCCAGGTGAGAGGGGTGTGGCTTGACTGTTAAACTTGTATAAAAGGTTTGTGAGCTGGTTTGGGGTCTGTTTACAAGTGGATTTACCTTAAAAAGTAAAGGCTAATAAACTGCAGAGTGTACTAATTGTGCTCAGATGAGAGGGGTGTGGCTTGACTGTTAAACTTGTATAAAAGGTTTGTGAGCTGATTTTGGGTCTGTTTACAAGTGGATTTACCTTAAAAAGTAAAAGGCTGATAAACGGCAGAGTGCACTAATTGTGCCCAGGTGAGAGGGGTGTGGCTTGACTGTTAAACTTGTATAAAAGCTTTGTGAGCTGGTTTGGGGCCTGTTTACAAGTGGATTTACCTTACAAGTAAAGGCTGATAAATTGCAGAGTGCACTAAGTGTGCCCAGGTGAGAGGGGTGTGGCTTGACTGTTAAACTAGGATAAAGGATTTGTGAGCTGGTTTGGGGCCTGTTTACAAGTGGATTTACCTTACAAGTAAAGGCTGATAAATTGCAGAGTGCACTAATTGTGCCCAGGCGAGAAGGCAGAAGTTAATAGAAACCGGAGAAGGGGAACTTGTGAGCTTGCGAACATTTTCAGTATCAAGTGCAATTCTAGTAAAAGCCTAGGAGTTTAAATAAAAGGAGGGCCTTCAAAGAAAAGGGAGGGCAGATTTATAGTGCAAAGGAGGAAAACTTTATATAAATATATTATATTATATTCTTTATTTTTCCCACTGAAATTTCGTAGACAATAATAATAATTATGAGTCAGTCCAGTGGCAACCTTATTCAGTGTACATCCTGTCAAATGTATGCACTACTGGAACAGATGATCCAGGGTCCATACCTCTGTGACAGGTGTGAGCATGTTGCCTCTTTGGAAGCTCAAATTGAAGATCTGGAGAGGAGAATTGCAGCACTTAGTGATATTGCTCCACTGGAAAGGGAGTTGGTGCTCACGGAGCACAGTTTAGCTGGGCCTAGTATGGAGGGAGGAGCTGGGGCTAGTGAGGATGGCCAGGGAGGTAGCTGGGTTACAGTTAGAAGGGGAATCAGAGGGTACAGGAGGAGGCAGGCCAGTTCTGAGTTGGCAAACAACAACAGATTTGCCAGATTGAGTGAAACTGTTGGCGATGTCCATTCAGGAATGGCAATGCCAGATAGAGCTGTTCCCTCTAACAGCCGGGCGAACAGCTCTACTGGAGAAGAGGGAGGGCAGAATAGGCAGAGCAACAGACATGTTTTGGTGGTAGGGGACTCTATTATTAGGAATGTAGACAGGGTAATTTGTCACCCAGATCCCAGCAATCGAACAGTTTGCTGTCTCCCGGGTGCTCGGGTTCGGCATGTTGTGGATCGGGTGGATAAATTATTGGGAGGGGCTGGTAATGAACCGGCGGTCTTGGTACACATTGGTACCAATGACAAAGTTAGTGGAAGATGGAGCGTCCTAAAGAATGATTTTAGAGAATTAGGGAATAAGCTTAAAGCAAGGACCTCCAAGGTAGTATTTTCTGAGATACTACCAGTGCCACGTGCTAGCCCAGGGAGGCAGAAGGAGCTTAGGGAGGTTAATGCGTGGCTAAAAAAGTGGTGCAGTGCAGAGGGTTTTGGGTTTTTAGAGCACTGGGCTGACTTCTCACTTGGGTACAATCTCTATAGCAGGGATGGATTGCACCTTAATGATGAGGGCGCTTTTGTGCTAGGGAATAGGATGGTAGAACGGCTGGGGGAGTTTTTAAACTTGTAGGTGGGGGGGAGGGACTATATAGAAGTATTGGGGTAAATAGGGTAGAGAGGGAAAGGGATGAATTATTTACCCATGGGGGAGGAGAAGGGGGGAGGATTACAATAGAAAGTAGGGAGATATTAATAGGGGCCTCAAATACAGTGGCAGGCACTTCACATCAGCAGAGCCATAGCAACATAAAGTGTATGATTGCAAACGCAAGAAGTTTGCCTGGGAAAATGGATGAGCTAGAAATATTAGCAGTACAAGAAAAATGGGGCTTAATAGGCATTACGGAAACATGGTGGGATGAATCTCATGACTGGACTGTTAATCTGGATGGTTATAACCTATTTAGGAAAGATAGGGGAAATGGTAAAAGAGGAGGAGGGATCTGTCTTTATGTTAAGCCTGAATTTAAGCCTATAGTTAGAGAAGATATTTATGCTGGCACTAACGGCATCATTGGATCCTTGTGGGTTGAGCTAAATAGTGGAGGAGCTAATTCTAAATGCATATTAGTGGGAGTATGCTATAAACCCCCAAATATAGCTGAAAGTGAGGAAATACAATTATTGTTACAGATTGGAAATGCAGCTAAGCATGGGCAAGTTCTAATAATGGAAGACTTTAATTACCCTGATATAAACTGGATAAACGAGACCAGCAGCTCAGCTAAGGGGAGCAGGTTCTTGAGTACACTCAGGGATCATTATCTAGCCCAGGTAAGACAAGAACCTACTAGAAATGGGGCCATCTTGGATTTAGTCATCACAAGTAATATTGATATAATATCAAATGTAAAAATAGGGGAACCCTTGGGGAACAGTGATCACAACACAGTCTCATTTGAGATTGAATACAAAAAACAAAGTTGTAAGGGGCCAACAAAAACTCTAAATTTTAAAAGGGCTAACTTTAATGGGCTACGGGCAGCAATACAACATATAGACTGGGACAAAGAACTTACAGGGAAGAATACTGAAAATAAATGGACAACATTCAAATCCTTACTAAATAAACATACTCATCAGCATGTACCATGTGGAAATAAAATAAATAGGAGTAAATCACATCCCATGTGGCTTAACAATGACTTAAAGATCAGGATGAGGAAAAAGAAATATGCATTTATATTATACAAGAAGGAGGGAACCGAGGCAGCTTTATGTGACTATAAGGAAATCAACAAGTCTTGCAAATGGGCTATTAGACTGGCTAAAATAGAAAAGGAGAAGTCAGCTGCAATGGAAAGTAAGACTAACCCTAAAATATTTTATAAATATATTAATGGGAAGAAGGCCAGGAAGGAATCGATAGGACCATTACAATGTGACACAGGCCATCTGATAATTAGTGACCAGGAAAAGGCAGATGAGCTAAATAGGTTCTTTTCGTCGGTTTACACAAGGGAGGTACCAGTGGTTGGGACACTGCAACATAATGGGGCTACACTACCTTCACTAAATAATTGGTTAACGCAGGAAGAAATACAAAAGAGGTTGGAGAAAATAAATGTTAATAAAGCCCCAGGTCCTGATGGAATACATCCAAGGGTACTGAGGGAGCTGGGTTCTGTAATAGCCAAACCATTATATCTAATCTTTAAAGACTCGCTCACTACAGGGTCTCTACCAGATGACTGGAGAAAAGCAGAGGTGATACCTATATTTAAGAAGGGATCTAGAGCAAATCCGGGGAATTATAGACCAGTGAGCCTCACATCTGTAGTTGGGAAGCTTTTAGAAGGGTTAATAAGGGACAGAATACAAGAATATGTATATTTGAACAGGATCATAGGTAGCAGTCAACATGGATTTATGAAGGAAAGGTCGTGTCAGACCAATCTAATTAGTTTTTATGAGGAGGTTAGTAGGAACTTGGATCAGGGCAACTCAGTGGATGTAGTCTTTTTAGATTTTTCAAAGGCATTTGATACAGTGCCACATGGAAGACTAGTGAGCAAACTAAGGGATACAGGAATTGCAGTAAATATCTGCTTATGGATCGAGAGCTGGCTAAAAGACAGGAAGCAAAGGGTTGTTGTAAATGGAACATACTCCGATTGGTCTAATGTGATAAGTGCGGTTCCTCAGGGCTCAGTATTGGGTCCTCTCCTTTTTAACATATTTATTAATGACATTGAAGTAGGACTCGAATGTAGTGTCTCCATTTTTGCTGATGACACTAAGTTGTGCAAGGTAATAAAATCAGATAATGATGTACTTTCCCTACAAAAGGATTTGCATAAATTAGAGAAATGGGCGGCTAAATGGCAGATGAGATTTCATACAAATAAATGTAAGGTTATGCATTTGGGAAGGAACAATAGCCAAGCAATCTATAATCTTAATGGAGCAAATCTAGGGGTATCAGATATTGAAAGGGATTTGGGAGTACTAGTGTACAACCACCTAGGTAACAGCGCTCAAAGCCAAGCAGCGGCTGCAAAGGCAAGTAAAATATTAGCAAGTATTAGGAAGGGTATAGAAGCCAGGGAAGAAGATATAATTCTGCCACTATACAAATCCCTAGTACGCCCTCATTTGGAATATGGAGTACAATTTTGGGCACCACCTCACAAAAAAGACATTTTAGAGCTGGAAAAAGTACAGAGAAGGGCTACAAAACTAATAAGGGGAATGGAGGGGCTAAGTTATGAAGAAAGACTAGCAAAATTAAACTTATTTTCGCTAGAAAAAAGGCGTCTAAGAGGAGATATGATTACGTTATTTAAATACATCCAGGGTCAATATAAGGCTTTGTCAAGTGAACTTTTTGTAGCAAGAGATTTTCAACTGACAAGAGGACATCCGTTGAGGTTAGAGGAAAAAAGATTTCACCTTAAACAAAGAAAAGGGTTCTTCACAGTTAGGGTGGCTAAACTGTGGAATTCTCTACCAAAGGAGGTGGTGACAGCGAATTCGATAGACAACTTCAAAAAGGGGTTAGATATATTTCTGAATAAAGAGGGCATTCAAGGCTATCCTAGATAACTAGCAAGGAATATTGATCCAGGGAGAAATTTGATCGCCAGTTTCTGGGGTCAGGAAGGAGTTTTGCTTTTTTTTCCCCTTATGAGACAATTGGCAAAGTTTCAATGGTTTTTTTTTTTATGTTTGCCTTCCTCTGGATCAATTAACAATAATTAACAATTAACAATAATAATAAATAGTCCAAATTAAAAAGATCAATAGAGATCTAAAAAGGTTGAACTTGATGGACTAACTCTTTATTCATTCTCCAATACTATACTATTAATAATTATTTAATCAATAATTTAATTAATAACTAATCCGCATATTGCAGATCAGAGGAGATCTTAACAGGTTGAACTTGATGGACTGAAAGTCTTTTTTCAACCTTAATTACTATGTAACTATGTAACTATGTAGGTGTTAAACTGATAGCAATGAGTAGTACAACTTAATACACCACTCCTATCTGGTGGCACCTTAGATTGCACGTGCAGTGCCCCAAATTCGAAGTAGGAGGTCCGACCATGCATCTTTTTCCATCCCCCTGTTCCAAAAATCCATGCCATATACACGTCCCCTGATAGGTAACGTAACAGTTATTAAACTGATAGGAATGAATAGTACAACTTAATACACCACTCCTATCTGGTGGCACCTTAGATTGCACGTGCAGTGCCCCAAATTCGAAGTAGGAGGTCCGACCAAGCATCTTTTTCCATCTCCCTGTTCCGAAAATCCATGCCATATACACATCCCCTGATAGGTAACGTAACATGTATTAAACTGATAGGAATGAGTAGTACAACTTAATACGCCACTCCTATCTGGTGGCACCTTAGATTGCACGTGCAGTGCCCCAAATTTGAAGTAGGAGGTCCGACCAAGCATCTTTTTCCATCTCCCTGTTCCGAAAATCTATGCCATATACACGTCCCCTGATAGGTAACGTAACAGGTATTAAACTGATAGGAATGAGTAGTACAACTTAATACACCTCTCCTATCTGGTGGCACCGTAGATTGCATGTGCAGTGCCCCAAATTCGAAGTAGGAGGTCTGACCAAGCATCTTTTTCCATCTCCCTGTTCCAAAAATCCATGCCATATACACGTCCCCTGATAGGTGACGTAACAGGTATTAAACTGATAGGAATGAGTAGTACAACTTAATACACCTCTCCTATCTGGTGGCACCTTAGATTGCACTTGCAGTGCCCCAAATTCGAAGTAAGAGTTCCGACCAAGCATCTTTTTCCATCTCCCTGTTCGAAAAATCCATGCCATATACACGTCCCCTAATAGTGTGGAAATGGGGTGTTTGCGGTTGTTTGCGGTGCTTTAATTGGGGAGATTGGTCTGTTACTGTGAAGCGGGTGTAACCCTTACACTACCTGATCGATACAACATCATACCTGATGTTTTAAAGCATGTTATTCCAAACAATTTAGGAATGTTAGGTTATTTATGACCTTTATGGCTTAAAACCAGACTCTGCATCAACTATGTAATTTTCTGTGGGAGTTTTGCCATGGATCCGCTTCCAGCATGTCACAATCCAGGTGTTAGTCCCGTTGAAACAACTTTCCCATCACTATTGTGGCCAGAAAGAGTCACTGTGGGTTTTGAAATTCGCCTGCCCCTTGAAGTTTATGGCGTTTCGCCGATGTTCGTCCGTTCGCGGACATTTGATGGAATTCGCGTCCGCGGTTTGCAAACCGAAAATGTGATGTTCGCGACATCACTACTTAGATTGTATTTAACCTCATAACTACACCAGTATCAAAATCAGCATATCTCAGGTGTCTTTGCCCTCTCTGGATTTAGGAAAGTAAAGCAATCTATAATATCTCAAGATATATTAACTGAATCCAGTAATAAAAGGATCTGCCCTTCACAGCTACCACTGAGCCTATTGATGTTGATAGTATAATACACTTGTGAATGCCAGGTGGTCCTAGCAGAGACTGTAAAACTACTGAACCCAGTCCCACAACCACATATTCCAAGGAGGCAGTCCTGATAGGATTCATTATGCAGCTAGCGCAATGACCAGCCTCAAAATCCTAATCATGCTGGGTGGATCATTTGTGTCCAAAGGACTAATGGTCAGGGGGAGGTCCGACCAAGCATCTTTTTCCATCTCCCTTTTCCAAAAATCCATGCCATATAAACGTCCCCTGATAGGTAACGTAACAGGTATTAGACTGACAGGAATGAGTAGTACAACTTAATACACCTCTCCTATCTGGTGGCACCTTAGATTGCACGTGCAGTGCCCCAAATTCGAAGTAGGAGGTCCGACCAAGCATCTTTTTTCATCTCCCTGTTCCAAAAATCCATGCCATATACACGTCCCCTGATAGGTGACGTAACAGGTATTAGACTGATAGGAATGAGTAGTACAACTTAATACACCACTCCTATCTGGTGGCACCTTAGATTGCACGTGCAGTGCCCCAAATTCGAAGTAGGAGGTCCGACCAAGCATCTTTTTTCATCTCCCTGTTCCAAAAATCCCTGCCATATACACGTCCCCTGATAGGTGACGTAACAGGTATTAGACTGATAGCAATGAGTAGTACAACTTAATACACCACTCCTATCTGGTGGCACCTTAGATTGCACGTGCAGTGCCCCAAATTCGAAGTAGGAGGTCCGACCATGCATCTTTTTCCATCCCCCTGTTCCGAAAATCCATGCCATATACACATCCCCTGATAGGTAACGTAACATGTATTAAACTGATAGGAATGAGTAGTACAACTTAATACGCCACTCCTATCTGGTGGCACCTTAGATTGCACGTGCAGTGCCCCAAATTCGAAGTAGGAGGTCCGACCAAGCATCTTTTTCCATCTCCCTGTTCCGAAAATCTATGCCATATACACATCCCCTGATAGGTAACGTAACATGTATTAAACTGATAGGAATGAGTAGTACAACTTAATACGCCACTCCTATCTGGTGGCACCTTAGATTGCACGTGCAGTGCCCCAAATTCGAAGTAGGAGGTCCGACCAAGCATCTTTTTCCATCTCCCTGTTCTGAAAATCTATGCCATATACACGTCCCCTGATAGGTAACGTAACAGGTATTAAACTGATAGGAATGAGTAGTTCAACTTAATACACCTCTCCTATCTGGTGGCACCGTAGATTGCATGTGCAGTGCCCCAAATTCGAAGTAGGAGGTCCGACCAAGCATCTTTTTCCATCTCCCTGTTCCAAAAATCCATGCCATATACACGTCCCCTGATAGGTGACGTAACAGGTATTAAACTGATAGGAATGAGTAGTACAACTTAATACACCTCTCCTATCTGGTGGCACCTTAGATTGCACTTGCAGTGCCCCAAATTCGAAGTAGGAGGTCCAACCAAGCATCTTTTTCCATCTCCCTGTTCCAAAAATTCATGCCATATACACGTCCCCTGATAGGTAACGTAACAGGTATTAAACTGATAGGAATGAGTAGTTCAACTTAATACACCTCTCCTATCTGGTGGCACCGTAGATTGCATGTGCAGTGCCCCAAATTCGAAGTAGGAGGTCCAACCAAGCATCTTTTTCCATCTCCCTGTTCCAAAAATTCATGCCATATACACGTCCCCTGATAGGTAACGTAACAGGTATTAAACTGATAGGAATGAGTAGTTCAACTTAATACACCTCTCCTATCTGGTGGCACCGTAGATTGCATGTGCAGTGCCCCAAATTCGAAGTAGGAGGTTTGACCAAGCATCTTTTTCCATCTCCCTGTTCCAAAAATCCATGCCATATACACGTCCCCTGATAGGTGACGTAACAGGTATTAAACTGATAGGAATGAGTAGTACAACTTAATACACCTCTCCTATCTGGTGGCACCTTAGATTGCACGTGCAGTGCCCCAAATTCGAAGTAAGAGTTCCGACCAAGCATCTTTTTCCATCTCCCTGTTCCAAAAATCCATGCCATATACACGTCCCCTAATAGTGTGGAAATGGGGTGTTTGCGGTTGTTTGCGGTGCTTTAATTGGGGAGATTGGTCTGTTACTGTGAAGCGGGTGTAACCCTTACACTACCTGATCGATACAACATCATACCTGATGTTTTAAAGCATGTTATTCCAAACAATTTAGGAATGTTAGGTTATTTATGACCTTTATGGCTTAAAACCAGACTCTGCATCAACTATGTAATTTTCTGTGGGAGTTTTGCCATGGATCCGCTTCCAGCATGTCACAATCCAGGTGTTAGTCCCGTTGAAACAACTTTCCCATCACTATTGTGGCCAGAAAGAGTCACTGTGGGTTTTGAAATTCGCCTGCCCCTTGAAGTTTATGGCGGTTCGCCGATGTTCGTCCGTTCGCGGACATTTGATGGAATTCGCGTCCGCGGTTTGCAAACCGAAAATGTGATGTTCGCGACATCACTACTTAGATTGTATTTAACCTCATAACTACACCAGTATCAAAATCAGCATATCTCAGGTGTCTTTGCCCTCTCTGGATTTAGGAAAGTAAAGCAATCTATAATATCTCAAGATATATTAACTGAATACAGTAATAAAAGGATCTGCCCTTCACAGCTACCACTGAGCCTATTGATGTTGATAGTATAATACACTTGTGAATGCCAGGTGGTCCTAGCAGAGACTGTAAAACTACTGAACCCAGTCCCACAACCACATATTCCAAGGAGGCAGTCCTGATAGGATTCATTATGCAGCTAGCGCAATGACCAGCCTCAAAATCCTAATCATGCTGGGTGGATGATTTGTGTCCAAAGGACTAATGGTCAGGGGGAGGTCCGACCAAGCATCTTTTTCCATCTCCCTTTTCCAAAAATCCATGCCATATACACGTCCCCTGATAGGTGACGTAACAGGTATTAAACTGATAGGAATGAGTAGTACAACTTAATACACCTCTCCTATCTGGTGGCACCTTAGATTGCACTTGCAGTGCCCCAAATTCGAAGTAGGAGGTCCGACCAAGCATCTTTTTTCATCTCCCTGTTGCAAAAATTCATGCCATATACACGTCCCCTGATAGGTGACGTAACAGGTATTAAACTGATAGGAATGAGTAGTACAACTTAATACGCCACTCCTATCTGGTGGCACCTTAGATTGCATGTGCAGTGCCCCAAATTCGAAGTAAGAGTTCCGACCAAGCATCTTTTTCCATCTCCCTGTTCGAAAAATCCATGCCATATACACGTCCCCTAATAGTGTGGAAATGGGGTGTTTGCGGTTGTTTGCGGTGCTTTAATTGGGGAGATTGGTCTGTTACTGTGAAGCGGGTGTAACCCTTACACTACCTGATCGATACAACATCATACCTGATGTTTTAAAGCATGTTATTCCAAACAATTTAGGAATGTTAGGTTATTTATGACCTTTATGGCTTAAAACCAGACTCTGCATCAACTATGTAATTTTCTGTGGGAGTTTTGCCATGGATCCGCTTCCAGCATGTCACAATCCAGGTGTTAGTCCCGTTGAAACAACTTTCCCATCACTATTGTGGCCAGAAAGAGTCACTGTGGGTTTTGAAATTCGCCTGCCCCTTGAAGTTTATGGCGGTTCGCCGATGTTCGTCCGTTCGCGGACATTTGATGGAATTCGCGTCCGCGGTTTGCAAACCGAAAATGTGATGTTCGCGACATCACTACTTAGATTGTATTTAACCTCATAACTACACCAGTATCAAAATCAGCATATCTCAGGTGTCTTTGCCCTCTCTGGATTTAGGAAAGTAAAGCAATCTATAATATCTCAAGATATATTAACTGAATACAGTAATAAAAGGATCTGCCCTTCACAGCTACCACTGAGCCTATTGATGTTGATAGTATAATACACTTGTGAATGCCAAGTGGTCCTAGCAGAGACTGTAAAACTACTGAACCTAGTCCCACAACCACATATTCCAAGGAGGCAGTCCTGATAGGATTCATTATGCAGCTAGCGCAATGACCAGCCTCAAAATCCTAATCATGCTGGGTGGATCATTTGTGTCCAAAGGACTAATGGTCAGGGGGAGGTCCGACCAAGCATCTTTTTCCATCTCCCTTTTCCAAAAATCCATGCCATATAAACGTCCCCTGATAGGTAACGTAACAGGTATTAGACTGACAGGAATGAGTAGTACAACTTAATACACCTCTCCTATCTGGTGGCACCTTAGATTGCACGTGCAGTGCCCCAAATTCGAAGTAGGAGGTCCGACCAAGCATCTTTTTTCATCTCCCTGTTCCAAAAATCCCTGCCATATACACGTCCCCTGATAGGTGACGTAACAGGTATTAGACTGATAGCAATGAGTAGTACAACTTAATACACCACTCCTATCTGGTGGCACCTTAGATTGCACGTGCAGTGCCCCAAATTCGAAGTAGGAGGTCCGACCATGCATCTTTTTCCATCCCCCTGTTCCAAAAATCCATGCCATATACACGTCCCCTGATAGGTAACGTAACAGTTATTAAACTGATAGGAATGAATAGTACAACTTAATACACCACTCCTATCTGGTGGCACCTTAGATTGCACGTGCAGTGCCCCAAATTCGAAGTAGGAGGTCCGACCAAGCATCTTTTTCCATCTCCCTGTTCCGAAAATCCATGCCATATACACATCCCCTGATAGGTAACGTAACATGTATTAAACTGATAGGAATGAGTAGTACAACTTAATACGCCACTCCTATCTGGTGGCACCTTAGATTGCACGTGCAGTGCCCCAAATTCGAAGTAGGAGGTCCGACCAAGCATCTTTTTCCATCTCCCTGTTCCGAAAATCTATGCCATATACACGTCCCCTGATAGGTAACGTAACAGGTATTAAACTGATAGGAATGAGTAGTTCAACTTAATACACCTCTCCTATCTGGTGGCACCGTAGATTGCATGTGCAGTGCCCCAAATTCGAAGTAGGAGGTCTGACCAAGCATCTTTTTCCATCTCCCTGTTCCAAAAATCCATGCCATATACACGTCCCCTGATAGGTGACGTAACAGGTATTAAACTGATAGGAATGAGTAGTACAACTTAATACACCTCTCCTATCTGGTGGCACCTTAGATTGCACTTGCAGTGCCCCAAATTCGAAGTAGGAGGTCCAACCAAGCATCTTTTTCCATCTCTCTTTTCCAAAAATTCATGCCATATACACGTCCCCTGATAGGTAACGTAACAGGTATTAAACTGATAGGAATGAGTAGTTCAACTTAATACACCTCTCCTATCTGGTGGCACCGTAGATTGCATGTGCAGTGCCCCAAATTCGAAGTAGGAGGTCCGACCAAGCATCTTTTTCCATCCCCCTGTTCCAAAAATCCATGCCATATACACGTCCCCTGATAGGTAACGTAACAGGTATTAAACTGATAGGAATGAGTAGTTCAACTTAATACACCTCTCCTATCTGGTGGCACCGTAGATTGCATGTGCAGTGCCCCAAATTCGAAGTAGGAGGTCTGACCAAGCATCTTTTTCCATCTCCCTGTTCCAAAAATCCATGCCATATACACGTCCCCTGATAGGTGACGTAACAGGTATTAAACTGATAGGAATGAGTAGTACAACTTAATACACCTCTCCTATCTGGTGGCACCTTAGATTGCACTTGCAGTGCCCCAAATTCGAAGTAGGAGGTCCAACCAAGCATCTTTTTCCATCTCCCTTTTCCAAAAATTCATGCCATATACACGTCCCCTGATAGGTAACGTAACAGGTATTAAACTGATAGGAATGAGTAGTTCAACTTAATACACCTCTCCTATCTGGTGGCACCGTAGATTGCATGTGCAGTGCCCCAAATTCGAAGTAGGAGGTCCAACCAAGCATCTTTTTCCATCTCCCTGTTCCAAAAATTCATGCCATATACACGTCCCCTGATAGGTAACGTAACAGGTATTAAACTGATAGGAATGAGTAGTTCAACTTAATACACCTCTCCTATCTGGTGGCACCGTAGATTGCATGTGCAGTGCCCCAAATTCGAAGTAGGAGGTCTGACCAAGCATCTTTTTCCATCTCCCTGTTCCAAAAATCCATGCCATATACACGTCCCCTGATAGGTGACGTAACAGGTATTAAACTGATAGGAATGAGTAGTACAACTTAATACACCTCTCCTATCTGGTGGCACCTTAGATTGCACGTGCAGTGCCCCAAATTCGAAGTAAGAGTTCCGACCAAGCATCTTTTTCCATCTCCCTGTTCGAAAAATCCATGCCATATACACGTCCCCTAATAGTGTGGAAATGGGGTGTTTGCGGTTGTTTGCGGTGCTTTAATTGGGGAGATTGGTCTGTTACTGTGAAGCGGGTGTAACCCTTACACTACCTGATCGATACAACATCATACCTGATGTTTTAAAGCATGTTATTCCAAACAATTTAGGAATGTTAGGTTATTTATGACCTTTATGGCTTAAAACCAGACTCTGCATCAACTATGTAATTTTCTGTGGGAGTTTTGCCATGGATCCGCTTCCAGCATGTCACAATCCAGGTGTTAGTCCCGTTGAAACAACTTTCCCATCACTATTGTGGCCAGAAAGAGTCACTGTGGGTTTTGAAATTCGCCTGCCCCTTGAAGTTTATGGCGGTTCGCCGATGTTCGTCCGTTCGCGGACATTTGATGGAATTCGCGTCCGCGGTTTGCAAACCGAAAATGTGATGTTCGCGACATCACTACTTAGATTGTATTTAACCTCATAACTACACCAGTATCAAAATCAGCATATCTCAGGTGTCTTTGCCCTCTCTGGATTTAGGAAAGTAAAGCAATCTATAATATCTCAAGATATATTAACTGAATACAGTAATAAAAGGATCTGCCCTTCACAGCTACCACTGAGCCTATTGATGTTGATAGTATAATACACTTGTGAATGCCAGGTGGTCCTAGCAGAGACTGTAAAACTACTGAACCCAGTCCCACAACCACATATTCCAAGGAGGCAGTCCTGATAGGATTCATTATGCAGCTAGCGCAATGACCAGCCTCAAAATCCTAATCATGCTGGGTGGATGATTTGTGTCCAAAGGACTAATGGTCAGGGGGAGGTCCGACCAAGCATCTTTTTCCATCTCCCTTTTCCAAAAATCCATGCCATATAAACGTCCCCTGATAGGTAACGTAACAGGTATTAGACTGACAGGAATGAGTAGTACAACATAATACACCTCTCCTATCTGGTGGCACCGTAGATTGCATGTGCAGTGCCCCAAATTCGAAGTAGGAGGTCTGACCAATAATCTTTTTCCATCTCCCTGTTCCAAAAATCCATGCCATATACACGTCCCCTGATAGGTAACGTAACAGGTATTAGACTGATAGGAATGAGTAGTACAACTTAATACACCACTCCTATCTGGTGGCACCTTAGATTGCACGTGCAGTGCCCCAAATTCGAAGTAGGAGGTCCGACCATGCATCTTTTTCCATCCCCCTGTTCCAAAAATCCATGCCATATACACGTCCCCTGATAGGTAACGTAACAGTTATTAAACTGATAGGAATGAATAGTACAACTTAATACACCACTCCTATCTGGTGGCACCTTAGATTGCACGTGCAGTGCCCCAAATTCGAAGTAGGAGGTCCGACCAAGCATCTTTTTCCATCTCCCTGTTCCGAAAATCCATGCCATATACACATCCCCTGATAGGTAACGTAACAGGTATTAAACTGATAGGAATGAGTAGTTCAACTTAATACACCTCTCCTATCTGGTGGCACCGTAGATTGCATGTGCAGTGCCCCAAATTCGAAGTAGGAGGTCTGACCAATAATCTTTTTCCATCTCCCTGTTCCGAAAATCCATGCCATATACACATCCCCTGATAGGTAACGTAACATGTATTAAACTGATAGGAATGAGTAGTACAACTTAATACGCCACTCCTATCTGGTGGCACCTTAGATTGCACGTGCAGTGCCCCAAATTCGAAGTAGGAGGTCCGACCAAGCATCTTTTTCCATCTCCCTGTTCCGAAAATCTATGCCATATACACGTCCCCTGATAGGTAACGTAACAGGTATTAAACTGATAGGAATGAGTAGTTCAACTTAATACACCTCTCCTATCTGGTGGCACCGTAGATTGCATGTGCAGTGCCCCAAATTCGAAGTAGGAGGTCTGACCAAGCATCTTTTTCCATCTCCCTGTTCCAAAAATCCATGCCATATACACGTCCCCTGATAGGTGACGTAACAGGTATTAAACTGATAGGAATGAGTAGTACAACTTAATACACCTCTCCTATCTGGTGGCACCTTAGATTGCACTTGCAGTGCCCCAAATTCGAAGTAGGAGGTCCAACCAAGCATCTTTTTCCATCTCCCTGTTCCAAAAATCCATGCCATATACACGTCCCCTGATAGGTAACGTAACAGGTATTAAACTGATAGGAATGAGTAGTTCAACTTAATACACCTCTCCTATCTGGTGGCACCGTAGATTGCATGTGCAGTGCCCCAAATTCGAAGTAGGAGGTCCAACCAAGCATCTTTTTCCATCTCCCTGTTCCAAAAATTCATGCCATATACACGTCCCCTGATAGGTAACGTAACAGGTATTAAACTGATAGGAATGAGTAGTTCAACTTAATACACCTCTCCTATCTGGTGGCACCGTAGATTGCATGTGCAGTGCCCCAAATTCGAAGTAGGAGGTCTGACCAAGCATCTTTTTCCATCTCCCTGTTCCAAAAATCCATGCCATATACACGTCCCCTAATAGTGTGGAAATGGGGTGTTTGCGGTTGTTTGCGGTGCTTTAATTGGGGAGATTGGTCTGTTACTGTGAAGCGGGTGTAACCCTTACACTACCTGATCGATACAACATCATACCTGATGTTTTAAAGCATGTTA
Organism: Discoglossus pictus; assembly: GCA_027410445.1. Classification (NCBI taxonomy): domain Eukaryota; kingdom Metazoa; phylum Chordata; class Amphibia; order Anura; family Alytidae; genus Discoglossus; species Discoglossus pictus. The sequence goes on from JAPZIH010000736.1 coordinate 274,364, forward strand.
TTCCAAACAATTTAGGAATGTTAGGTTATTTATGACCTTTATGGCTTAAAACCAGACTCTGCATCAACTATGTAATTTTCTGTGGGAGTTTTGCCATGGATCCGCTTCCAGCATGTCACAATCCAGGTGTTAGTCCCGTTGAAACAACTTTCCCATCACTATTGTGGCCAGAAAGAGTCACTGTGGGTTTTGAAATTCGCCTGCCCCTTGAAGTTTATGGCGGTTCGCCGATGTTCGTCCGTTCGCGGACATTTGATGGAATTCGCGTCCGCGGTTTGCAAACCGAAAATGTGATGTTCGCGACATCACTACTTAGATTGTATTTAACCTCATAACTACACCAGTATCAAAATCAGCATATCTCAGGTGTCTTTGCCCTCTCTGGATTTAGGAAAGTAAAGCAATCTATAATATCTCAAGATATATTAACTGAATACAGTAATAAAAGGATCTGCCCTTCACAGCTACCACTGAGCCTATTGATGTTGATAGTATAATACACTTGTGAATGCCAAGTGGTCCTAGCAGAGACTGTAAAACTACTGAACCCAGTCCCACAACCACATATTCCAAGGAGGCAGTCCTGATAGGATTCATTAGGCAGCTAGCGCAATGACCAGCCTCAAAATCCTAATCATGCTGGGTGGATGATTTGTGTCCAAAGGACTAATGGTCAGGGGGAGGTCCGACCAAGCATCTTTTTCCATCTCCCTTTTCCAAAAATCCATGCCATATAAACGTCCCCTGATAGGTAACGTAACAGGTATTAGACTGACAGGAATGAGTAGTACAACATAATACACCTCTCCTATCTGGTGGCACCTTAGATTGCACGTGCAGTGCCCCAAATTCGAAGTAGGAGGTCCGACCAAGCATCTTTTTCCATCTCCCTGTTCCGAAAATCCATGCCATATACACATCCCCTGATAGGTAACGTAACAGGTATTAAACTGATAGGAATGAGTAGTTCAACTTAATACACCTCTCCTATCTGGTGGCACCGTAGATTGCATGTGCAGTGCCCCAAATTCGAAGTAGGAGGTCTGACCAATAATCTTTTTCCATCTCCCTGTTCCAAAAATCCATGCCATATAAACGTCCCCTGATAGGTAACGTAACAGGTATTAGACTGATAGGAATGAGTAGTACAACTTAATACACCACTCCTATCTGGTGGCACCTTAGATTGCACGTGCAGTGCCCCAAATTCGAAGTAGGAGGTCCGACCAAGCATCTTTTTTCATCTCCCTGTTCCAAAAATCCCTGCCATATACACGTCCCCTGATAGGTGACGTAACAGGTATTAGACTGATAGCAATGAGTAGTACAACTTAATACACCACTCCTATCTGGTGGCACCTTAGATTGCACGTGCAGTGCCCCAAATTCGAAGTAGGAGGTCCGACCATGCATCTTTTTCCATCCCCCTGTTCCAAAAATCCATGCCATATACACGTCCCCTGATAGGTAACGTAACAGTTATTAAACTGATAGGAATGAATAGTACAACTTAATACACCACTCCTATCTGGTGGCACCTTAGATTGCACGTGCAGTGCCCCAAATTCGAAGTAGGAGGTCCGACCAAGCATCTTTTTCCATCTCCCTGTTCCGAAAATCCATGCCATATACACATCCCCTGATAGGTAACGTAACAGGTATTAAACTGATAGGAATGAGTAGTTCAACTTAATACACCTCTCCTATCTGGTGGCACCGTAGATTGCATGTGCAGTGCCCCAAATTCGAAGTAGGAGGTCTGACCAATAATCTTTTTCCATCTCCCTGTTCCAAAAATCCATGCCATATACACGTCCCCTGATAGGTGACGTAACAGGTATTAAACTGATAGGAATGAGTAGTACAACTTAATACACCTCTCCTATCTGGTGGCACCTTAGATTGTACTTGCAGTACCCCAAATTCGAAGTAGGAGGTCCAACCAAGCATCTTTTTCCATCTCCCTGTTCCAAAAATTCATGCCATATACACGTCCCCTGATAGGTGACGTAACAGGTATTAAACTGATAGGAATGAGTAGTACAACTTAATACGCCACTCCTATCTGGTGGCACCTTAGATTGCACGTGCAGTGCCCCAAATTCGAAGTAGGAGTTCCGACCAAGCATCTTTTTCCATCTCCCTGTTTGAAAAATCCATGCCATATACACGTCCCCTAATAGTGTGGAAATGGGGTGTTTGCGGTTGTTTGCGGTGCTTTAATTGGGGAGATTGGTCTGTTACTGTGAAGCGGGTGTAACCCTTACACTACCTGATCGATACAACATCATACCTGATGTTTTAAAGCATGTTATTCCAAACAATTTAGGAATGTTAGGTTATTTATGACCTTAATGGCTTAAAACCATACTCTGCATCAACTATGTAATTTTCTGTGGGAGTTTTGCCATGGATCCGCTTCCAGCATGTCACAATCCAGGTGTTAGTCCCGTTGAAACAACTTTCCCATCACTATTGTGGCCAGAAAGAGTCACTGTGGGTTTTGAAATTCGCCTGCCCCTTGAAGTTTATGGCGGTTCGCCGATGTTCGTCCGTTCGCGGACATTTGATGGAATTCGCGTCCGCGGTTTGCAAACCGAAAATGTGATGTTCGCGACATCACTACTTAGATTGTATTTAACCTCATAACTACACCAGTATCAAAATCAGCATATCTCAGGTGTCTTTGCCCTCTCTGGATTTAGGAAAGTAAAGCAATCTATAATATCTCAAGATATATTAACTGAATACAGTAATAAAAGGATCTGCCCTTCACAGCTACCACTGAGCCTATTGATGTTGATAGTATAATACACTTGTGAATGCCAGGTGGTCCTAGCAGAGACTGTAAAACTACTGAACCCAGTCCCACAACCACATATTCCAAGGAGGCAGTCCTGATAGGATTCATTATGCAGCTAGCGCAATGACCAGCCTCAAAATCCTAATCATGCTGGGTGGATCATTTGTGTCCAAAGGACTAATGGTCAGGGGGAGGTCCGACCAAGCATCTTTTTCCATCTCCCTTTTCCAAAAATCCATGCCATATAAACGTCCCCTGATAGGTAACGTAACAGGTATTAAACTGATAGGAATGAGTAGTACAACTTAATACACCACTCCTATCTGGTGGCACCTTAGATTGCATGTGCAGTGCCCCAAATTCGAAGTAGGAGGTCCGACCAAGCATCTTTTTTCATCTCCCTGTTCCAAAAATCCATGCCATATACACGTCCCCTGATAGGTGACGTAACAGGTATTAGACTGATAGGAATGAGTAGTACAACTTAATACACCACTCCTATCTGGTGGCACCTTAGATTGCACGTGCAGTGCCCCAAATTCGAAGTAGGAGGTCCGACCAAGCATCTTTTTTCATCTCCCTGTTCCAAAAATCCATGCCATATACACGTCCCCTGATAGGTGACGTAACAGGTATTAGACTGATAGGAATGAGTAGTACAACTTAATACACCACTCCTATCTGGTGGCACCTTAGATTGCACGTGCAGTGCCCCAAATTCGAAGTAGGAGGTCCGACCAAGCATCTTTTTTCATCTCCCTGTTCCAAAAATCCATGCCATATACACGTCCCCTGATAGGTGACTTAACAGGGATTAAACCGATAGGAATAGTACTACCTAACAGTACACACCTTATAATAACGCAGACATAGGCAACGCGTATAATCTTCCATGCTGTGCAGTGGAAGCCCCCAGACTCTGACCTGTGTATAATATTCCATGCTGGGCAGTAGAAGACCCCAGACTCTGACCTGTGTATAATCTTCCATGCTGTGCAGTGGAAGCCCCCAGACTCTGACCTGTGTATAATATTCCATGCTGGGCAGTGGAAGCCCCCAGACTCTGACCTGTGTATAATATTCCATGCTGGGCAGTGGAAGACCCCAGACTCTGACCTGTGTATAATCTTCCATGCTGGGCAGTGGAAGCCCCCAGACTCTGACCTGTGTATAATCTTCCATGCTGGGCAGTGGAAGCCCCCGGACTCTGACCTGTGTATAATCTTCCATGCTGGGCTGTGGAAGCCCCCGGACTCTGACCTGTGTATAATCTTCCATGCTGGGCAGTGGAAGCCCCCGGACTCTGACCTGTGTATAATCTTCCATGCTGGGCTGTGGAAGCCCCCACACTCTGACCTGTGTATAATCTTCCATGCTGGGCAGTGGAAGCCCCCAGACTCTGGGAGTCTGAAGAAGAGGAGTCAGAGGGTGAAGGTGGCTTTGAGGAGGTGGAAGACCAAACACAGCAGGCGTGCCAGGGGGCTTGTTGTCCACTTTCGGGGACCCTTGGTGGCTGGGTGGAGGAAGAGACCTTCAATGACATCAGTGAGGACAAGGAATGGGACATGGCTAGCTTGGTATCCAACCTTGTGCAAATGGGGAGTTTGCGATTGTGCAAAGGGACTGTTTGCGATTGTTTGCGGTGCATTAAACGGGGAGATTGGTCTGTTACTGTGAAGCGGGTGTAACCCTTACACTACCTGATCGATACAACATCATACCTGATGTTTTAAAGCATGTTATTCCTAACAATTAAGGAACGTTCGGTTATTTATGCCCTTTAGGGCTTAAAACCAGACTCTGCATCAACTATGTAATTTTCCGTGGGAGTTTTGCCATGGATCCCCCTCCGGCATGCCACAATCCAGGTGTTAGTCCCGTTGAAACAACTTTCCCATCACTATTGTTGCCAGAAAGAGTGCCTGTGGGTTTTGAAATTCGCCTGCCCATTGAAGTTTGTGGCGGTTCGCCGATGTTCGTCCGTTCACGAACATTTGATGGAATTCGCGTCCGCGGTTTGCAAACCGAAAATGTGATGTTCGCGACATCACTACTTAGATTGTATTTAACCTCATAACTACACCAGTATCAAAATCAGCATATCTCAGGTGTCTTTGGAAAGTAAAGCAATCTATAATATCTCAAGATACATTAACTGAATCCAGTAATAAAAGGATCTGCCCTTCACAGCTACCACTGAGCCTATTGATGTTGATAGTATAATACACTTGTGAATGCCAGGTGGTCCTAGCAGAGACTGTAAAACTACTGAACCCAGTCCCACAACCACATATTCCAAGGAGGCAGTCCTGATAGGATTCATTATGCAGCTAGCGCAATGACCAGCCTCAAAATCCTAATCATGCTGGGTGGATCATTTGTGTCCAAAGGACTAATGGTCAGGGGGAGGTCCGACCAAGCATCTTTTTCCATCTCCCTTTTCCAAAAATCCATGCCATATAAACGTCCCCTGATAGGTAACGTAACAGGTATTAGACTGACAGGAATGAGTAGTACAACTTAATACACCTCTCCTATCTGGTGGCACCTTAGATTGCACGTGCAGTGCCCCAAATTCGAAGTAGGAGGTCCGACCAAGCATCTTTTTTCATCTCCCTGTTCCAAAAATCCATGCCATATACACGTCCCCTGATAGGTGACGTAACAGGTATTAGACTGATAGGAATGAGTAGTACAACTTAATACACCTCTCCTATCTGGTGGCACCTTAGATTGCACGTGCAGTGCCCTAAATTCGAAGTAGGAGGTCCGACCAAGCATCTTTTTTCATCTCCCTGTTCCAAAAATCCATGCCATATACACGTCCCCTGATAGGTAACGTAACAGTTATTAAACTGATAGGAATGAATAGTACAACTTAATACACCACTCCTATCTGGTGGCACCTTAGATTGCACGTGCAGTGCCCCAAATTCGAAGTAGGAGGTCCGACCAAGCATCTTTTTCCATCTCCCTGTTCCGAAAATCCATGCCATATACACATCCCCTGATAGGTAACGTAACATGTATTAAACTGATAGGAATGAGTAGTACAACTTAATACGCCACTACTATCTGGTGGCACCTTAGATTGCACGTGCAGTGCCCCAAATTCGAAGTAGGAGGTCCGACCAAGCATCTTTTTCCATCTCCCTGTTCCGAAAATCTATGCCATATACACGTCCCCTGATAGGTAACGTAACAGGTATTAAACTGATAGGAATGAGTAGTTCAACTTAATACACCTCTCCTATCTGGTGGCACCGTAGATTGCATGTGCAGTGCCCCAAATTCGAAGTAGGAGGTCTGACCAAGCATCTTTTTCCATCTCCCTGTTCCAAAAATCCATGCCATATACACGTCCCCTGATAGGTGACGTAACAGGTATTAAACTGATAGGAATGAGTAGTACAACTTAATACACCTCTCCTATCTGGTTGCACCTTAGATTGCACTTGCAGTGCCCCAAATTCGAAGTAGGAGGTCCAACCAAGCATCTTTTTCCATCTCCCTGTTCCAAAAATTCATGCCATATACACGTCCCCTGATAGGTGACGTAACAGGTATTAAACTGATAGGAATGAGTAGTACAACTTAATATGCCACTCCTATCTGGTGGCACCTTAGATTGCATGTGCAGTGCCCCAAATTCGAATTAAGAGTTCCGACCAAGCATCTTTTTCCATCTCCCTGTTCGAAAAATCCATGCCATATACACGTCCCCTAATAGTGTGGAAATGGGGTGTTTGCGGTTGTTTGCGGTGCTTTAATTGGGGAGATTGGTCTGTTACTGTGAAGCGGGTGTAACCCTTACACTACCTGATCGATACAACATCATACCTGATGTTTTAAAGCATGTTATTCCAAACAATTTAGGAATGTTAGGTTATTTATGACCTTTATGGCTTAAAACCAGACTCTGCATCAACTATGTAATTTTCTGTGGGAGTTTTGCCATGGATCCGCTTCCAGCATGTCACAATCCAGGTGTTAGTCCTGTTGAAACAACTTTCCCATCACTATTGTGGCCAGAAAGAGTCACTGTGGGTTTTGAAATTCGCCTGCCCCTTGAAGTTTATGGCGGTTCGCCGATGTTCGTCCGTTCGCGGACATTTGATGGAATTCGCGTCCGCGGTTTGCAAACCGAAAATGTGATGTTCGCGACATCACTACTTAGATTGTATTTAACCTCATAACTACACCAGTATCAAAATCAGCATATCTCAGGTGTCTTTGCCCTCTCTGGATTTAGGAAAGTAAAGCAATCTATAATATCTCAAGATATATTAACTGAATACAGTAATAAAAGGATCTGCCCTTCACAGCTACCACTGAGCCTATTGATGTTGATAGTATAATACACTTGTGAATGCCAGGTGGTCCTAGCAGAGACTGTAAAACTACTGAACCCAGTCCCACAACCACATATTCCAAGGAGGCAGTCCTGATAGGATTCATTATGCAGCTAGCGCAAAGACCAGCCTCAAAATCCTAATCATGCTGGGTGGATCATTTGTGTCCAAAGGACTAATGGTCAGGGGGAGGTCCGACCAAGCATCTTTTTCCATCTCCCTTTTCCAAAAATCCATGCCATATAAACGTCCCCTGATAGGTAACGTAACAGGTATTAGACTGACAGGAATGAGTAGTACAACTTAATACACCTCTCCTATCTGGTGGCACCTTAGATTGCACGTGCAGTGCCCCAAATTCGAAGTAGGAGGTCCGACCAAGCATCTTTTTTCATCTCCCTGTTCCAAAAATCCATGCCATATACACGTCCCCTGATAGGTGACGTAACAGGTATTAGACTGATAGGAATGAGTAGTACAACTTAATACACCACTCCTATCTGGTGGCACCTTAGATTGCACGTGCAGTGCCCCAAATTCGAAGTAGGAGGTCCGACCAAGCATCTTTTTTCATCTCCCTGTTCCAAAAATCCCTGCCATATACACGTCCCCTGATAGGTGACGTAACAGGTATTAGACTGATAGCAATGAGTAGTACAACTTAATACACCACTCCTATCTGGTGGCACCTTAGATTGCACGTGCAGTGCCCCAAATTCGAAGTAGGAGGTCCGACCATGCATCTTTTTCCATCCCCCTGTTCCAAAAATCCATGCCATATACACGTCCCCTGATAGGTGACGTAACAGGTATTAGACTGATAGGAATGAGTAGTACAACTTAATACACCACTCCTATCTGGTGGCACCTTAGATTGGACGTGCAGTGCCCCAAATTCGAAGTAGGAGGTCCGACCAAGCATCTTTTTTCATCTCCCTGTTCCAAAAATCCCTGCCATATACACGTCCCCTGATAGGTGACGTAACAGGTATTAGACTGATAGCAATGAGTAGTACAACTTAATACACCACTCCTATCTGGTGGCACCTTAGATTGCACGTGCAGTGCCCCAAATTCGAAGTAGGAGGTCCGACCAAGCATCTTTTTCCATCCCCCTGTTCCAAAAATCCATGCCATATACACGTCCCCTGATAGGTAACGTAACAGGTATTAAACTGATAGGAATGAGTAGTTCAACTTAATACACCTCTCCTATCTGGTGGCACCGTAGATTGCATGTGCAGTGCCCCAAATTCGAAGTAGGAGGTCTGACCAAGCATCTTTTTCCATCTCCCTGTTCCAAAAATCCATGCCATATACACGTCCCCTGATAGGTGACGTAACAGGTATTAAACTGATAGGAATGAGTAGTACAACTTAATACACCACTCCTATCTGGTGGCACCTTAGATTGCACTTGCAGTACCCCAAATTCGAAGTAGGAGGTCCAACCAAGCATCTTTTTCCATCTCCCTGTTCGAAAAATCCATGCCATATACACGTCCCCTAATAGTGTGGAAATGGGGTGTTTGCGGTTGTTTGCGGTGCTTTAATTGGGGAGATTGGTCTGTTACTGTGAAGCGGGTGTAACCCTTACACTACCTGATCGATACAACATCATACCTGATGTTTTAAAGCATGTTATTCCAAACAATTTAGGAATGTTAGGTTATTTATGACCTTAATGGCTTAAAACCAGACTCTGCATCAACTATGTAATTTTCTGTGGGAGTTTTGCCATGGATCCGCTTCCAACATGTCACAATCCAGGTGTTAGTCCCGTTGAAACAACTTTCCCATCACTATTGTGGCCAGAAAGAGTCACTGTGGGTTTTGAAATTCGCCTGCCCCTTGAAGTTTATGGCGGTTCGCCGATGTTCGTCCGTTCGCGGACATTTGATGGAATTCGCGTCCGCGGTTTGCAAACCGAAAATGTGATGTTCGCGACATCACTACTTAGATTGTATTTAACCTCATAACTACACCAGTATCAAAATCAGCATATCTCAGGTGTCTTTGCCCTCTCTGGATTTAGGAAAGTAAAGCAATCTATAATATCTCAAGATATATTAACTGAATACAGTAATAAAAGGATCTGCCCTTCACAGCTACCACTGAGCCTATTGATGTTGATAGTATAATACACTTGTGAATGCCAGGTGGTCCTAGCAGAGACTGTAAAACTACTGAACCCAGTCCCAGAACCACATATTCCAAGGAGGCAGTCCTGATAGGATTCATTATGCAGCTAGCGCAATGACCAGCCTCAAATTCCTAATCATGCTGGGTGGATCATTTGTGTCCAAAGGACTAATGGTCAGGGGGAGGTCCGACCAAGCATCTTTTTCCATCTCCCTTTTCCAAAAATCCATGCCATATAAATGTCCCCTGATAGGTAACGTAACAGGTATTAAACTGATAGGAATGAGTAGTACAACTTAATACACCTCTCCTATCTGGTGGCACCTTAGATTGCACGTGCAGTGCCCCAAATTCGAAGTAGGAGGTCCGACCAAGCATCTTTTTTCATCTCCCTGTTCCAAAAATCCATGCCATATACACGTCCCTTGATAGGTGACGTAACAGGTATTAGACTGATAGGAATGAGTAGTACAACTTAATACACCACTCCTATCTGGTGGCACCTTAGATTGCACGTGCAGTGCCCCAAATTCGAAGTAGGAGGTCCGACCAAGCATCTTTTTTCATCTCCCTGTTCCAAAAATCCATGCCATATACACGTCCCCTGATAGGTGACTTAACAGGGATTAAACCGATAGGAATAGTACTACCTAACAGTACACACCTTATAATAACGCAGACATAGGCAACGCGTATAATCTTCCATGCTGTGCAGTGGAAGCCCCCAGACTTTGACCTGTGTATAATATTCCATGCTGGGCAGTAGAAGACCCCAGACTCTGACCTGTGTATAATCTTCCATGCTGTGCAGTGGAAGCCCCCAGACTCTGACCTGTGTATAATATTCCATGCTGGGCAGTGGAAGCCCCCAGACTCTGACCTGTGTATAATATTCCATGCTGGGCAGTGGAAGACCCCAGACTCTGACCTGTGTATAATCTTCCATGCTGGGCAGTGGAAGCCCCCGGACTCTGACCTGTGTATAATCTTCCATGCTGGGCTGTGGAAGCCCCCACACTCTGACCTGTGTATAATCTTCCATGCTGGGCAGTGGAAGCCCCCAGACTCTGGGAGTCTGAAGAAGAGGAGTCAGAGGATGAAGGTGGCTTTGAGGAGGTGGAAGACCAAACACAGCAGGCGTGCCAGGGGGCTTGTTGTCCACTTTCGGGGACCCTTGGTGGCTGGGTGGAGGAAGAGACCTTCAATGACATCAGTGAGGACAAGGAATGGGACATGGCTAGCTTGGTATCCAACCTTGTGCAAATGGGGAGTTTGCGATTGTGCAAAGGGACTGTTTGCGATTGTTTGCGGTGCATTAAACGGGGAGATTGGTCTGTTACTGTGAAGCGGGTGTAACCCTTACACTACCTGATCGATACAACATCATACCTGATGTTTTAAAGCATGTTATTCCTAACAATTAAGGAACGTTCGGTTATTTATGCCCTTTAGGGCTTAAAACCAGACTCTGCATCAACTATGTAATTTTCCGTGGGAGTTTTGCCATGGATCCCCCTCCGGCATGCCACAATCCAGGTGTTAGTCCCGTTGAAACAACTTTCCCATCACTATTGTTGCCAGAAAGAGTGCCTGTGGGTTTTGAAATTCGCCTGCCCATTGAAGTTTATGGCGGTTCGCCGATGTTCGTCCGTTCACGAACATTTGATGGAATTCGCGTCCGCGGTTTGCAAACCGAAAATGTGATGTTCGCGACATCACTACTTAGATTGTATTTAACCTCATAACTACACCAGTATCAAAATCAGCATATCTCAGGTGTCTTTGGAAAGTAAAGCAATCTATAATATCTCAAGATACATTAACTGAATCCAGTAATAAAAGGATCTGCCCTTCACAGCTACCACTGAGCCTATTGATGTTGATAGTATAATACACTTGTGAATGCCAGGTGGTCCTAGCAGAGACTGTAAAACTACTGAACCCAGTCCCACAACCACATATTCCAAGGAGGCAGTCCTGATAGGATTCATTATGCAGCTAGCGCAATGACCAGCCTCAAAATCCTAATCATGCTGGGTGGATCATTTGTGTCCAAAGGACTAATGGTCAGGGGGAGGTCCGACCAAGCATCTTTTTCCATCTCCCTTTTCCAAAAATCCATGCCATATAAACGTCCCCTGATAGGTAACGTAACAGGTATTAGACTGACAGGAATGAGTAGTACAACTTAATACACCTCTCCTATCTGGTGGCACCTTAGATTGCACGTGCAGTGCCCCAAATTCGAAGTAGGAGGTCCGACCAAGCATCTTTTTTCATCTCCCTGTTCCAAAAATCCATGCCATATACACGTCCCCTGATAGGTGACGTAACAGGTATTAGACTGATAGGAATGAGTAGTACAACTTAATACACCTCTCCTATCTGGTGGCACCTTAGATTGCACGTGCAGTGCCCCAAATTCGAAGTAGGAGGTCCGACCAAGCATCTTTTTTCATCTCCCTGTTCCAAAAATCCATGCCATATACACGTCCCCTGATAGGTAACGTAACAGATATTAAACTGATAGGAATGAATAGTACAACTTAATACACCACTCCTATCTGGTGGCACCTTAGATTGCACGTGCAGTGCCCCAAATTCGAAGTAGGAGGTCCGACCAAGCATCTTTTTCCATCTCCCTGTTCCGAAAATCCATGCCATATACACATCCCCTGATAGGTAACGTAACATGTATTAAACTGATAGGAATGAGTAGTACAAATTAATACGCCACTCCTATCTGGTGGCACCTTAGATTGCACGTGCAGTGCCCCAAATTCGAAGTAGGAGGTCCGACCAAGCATCTTTTTCCATCTCCCTGTTCCGAAAATCTATGCCATATACACGTCCCCTGATAGGTAACGTAACAGGTATTAAACTGATAGGAATGAGTATTTCAACTTAATACACCTCTCCTATCTGGTGGCACCGTAGATTGCATGTGCAGTGCCCCAAATTCGAAGTAGGAGGTCTGACCAAGCATCTTTTTCCATCTCCCTGTTCCAAAAATCCATGCCATATACACGTCCCCTGATAGGTGACGTAACAGGTATTAAACTGATAGGAATGAGTAGTACAACTTAATACACCTCTCCTATCTGGTGGCACCTTAGATTGCACTTGCAGTGCCCCAAATTCGAAGTAGGAGGTCCAACCAAGCATCTTTTTCCATCTCCCTGTTCCAAAAATTCATGCCATATACACGTCCCCTGATAGGTGACGTAACAGGTATTAAACTGATAGGAATGAGTAGTACAACTTAATACGCCACTCCTATCTGGTGGCACCTTAGATTGCATGTGCAGTGCCCCAAATTCGAAGTAAGAGTTCCGACCAAGCATCTTTTTCCATCTCCCTGTTCGAAAAATCCATGCCATATACACGTCCCCTAATAGTGTGGAAATGGGGTGTTTGCGGTTGTTTGCGGTGCTTTAATTGGGGAGATTGGTCTGTTACTGTGAAGCGGGTGTAACCCTTACACTACCTGATCGATACAACATCATACCTGATGTTTTAAAGCATGTTATTCCAAACAATTTAGGAATGTTAGGTTATTTATGACCTTTATGGCTTAAAACCAGACTCTGCATCAACTATGTAATTTTCTGTGGGAGTTTTGCCATGGATCCGCTTCCAGCATGTCACAATCCAGGTGTTAGTCCCGTTGAAACAACTTTCCCATCACTATTGTGGCCAGAAAGAGTCACTGTGGGTTTTGAAATTCGCCTGCCCCTTGAAGTTTATGGCGGTTCGCCGATGTTCGTCCGTTCGCGGACATTTGATGGAATTCGCGTCCGCGGTTTGCAAACCGAAAATGTGATGTTCGCGACATCACTACTTAGATTGTATTTAACCTCATAACTACACCAGTATCAAAATCAGCATATCTCAGGTGTCTTTGCCCTCTCTGGATTTAGGAAAGTAAAGCAATCTATAATATCTCAAGATATATTAACTGAATACAGTAATAAAAGGATCTGCCCTTCACAGCTACCACTGAGCCTATTGATGTTGATAGTATAATACACTTGTGAATGCCAGGTGGTCCTAGCAGAGACTGTAAAACTACTGAACCCAGTCCCACAACCACATATTCCAAGGAGGCAGTCCTGATAGGATTCATTATGCAGCTAGCGCAATGACCAGCCTCAAAATCCTAATCATGCTGGGTGGATCATTTGTGTCCAAAGGACTAATGGTCAGGGGGAGGTCCAACCAAGCATCTTTTTCCATCTCCCTTTTCCAAAAATCCATGCCATATAAACGTCCCCTGATAGGTAACGTAACAGGTATTAGACTGACAGGAATGAGTAGTACAACTTAATACACCTCTCCTATCTGGTGGCACCTTAGATTGCACGTGCAGTGCCCCAAATTCGAAGTAGGAGGTCCGACCAAGCATCTTTTTTCATCTCCCTTTTCCAAAAATCCATGCCATATACACGTCCCCTGATAGGTGACGTAACAGGTATTAGACTGATAGGAATGAGTAGTACAACTTAATACACCACTCCTATCTGGTGGCACCTTAGATTGCACGTGCAGTGCCCCAAATTCGAAGTAGGAGGTCCGACCAAGCATCTTTTTTCATCTCCCTGTTCCAAAAATCCCTGCCATATACACGTCCCCTGATAGGTGACGTAACAGGTATTAGACTGATAGCAATGAGTAGTACAACTTAATACACCACTCCTATCTGGTGGCACCTTAGATTGCACGTGCAGTGCCCCAAATTCGAAGTAGGAGGTCCGACCATGCATCTTTTTCCATCCCCCTGTTCCAAAAATCCATGCCATATACACGTCCCCTGATAGGTGACGTAACAGGTATTAGACTGATAGGAATGAGTAGTACAACTTAATACACCACTCCTATCTGGTGGCACCTTAGATTGCACGTGCAGTGCCCCAAATTCGAAGTAGGAGGTCCGACCAAGCATCTTTTTTCATCTCCCTGTTCCAAAAATCCCTGCCATATGCACGTCCCCTGATAGGTGACGTAACAGGTATTAGACTGATAGCAATGAGTAGTACAACTTAATACACCACTCCTATCTGGTGGCACCTTAGATTGCACGTGCAGTGCCCCAAATTCGAAGTAGGAGGTCCGACCAAGCATCTTTTTCCATCCCCCTGTTCCAAAAATCCATGCCATATACACGTCCCCTGATAGGTAACGTAACAGGTATTAAACTGATAGGAATGAGTAGTTCAACTTAATACACCTCTCCTATCTGGTGGCACCGTAGATTGCATGTGCAGTGCCCCAAATTCGAAGTAGGAGGTCTGACCAAGCATCTTTTTCCATCTCCCTGTTCCAAAAATCCATGCCATATACACGTCCCCTGATAGGTGACGTAACAGGTATTAAACTGATAGGAATGAGTAGTACAACTTAATACACCACTCCTATCTGGTGGCACCTTAGATTGCACTTGCAGTACCCCAAATTCGAAGTAGGAGGTCCAACCAAGCATCTTTTTCCATCTCCCTGTTCCAAAAATTCATGCCATATACACGTCCCCTGATAGGTGACGTAACAGGTATTAAACTGATAGGAATGAGTAGTACAACTTAATACGCCACTCCTATCTGGTGGCACCTTAGATTGCACGTGCAGTGCCCCAAATTCGAAGTAGGAGTTCCGACCAAGCATCTTTTTCCATCTCCCTGTTCGAAAAATCCATGCCATATACACGTCCCCTAATAGTGTGGAAATGGGGTGTTTGCGGTTGTTTGCGGTGCTTTAATTGGGGAGATTGGTCTGTTACTGTGAAGCGGGTGTAACCCTTACACTACCTGATCGATACAACATCATACCTGATGTTTTAAAGCATGTTTTTCCAAACAATTTAGGAATGTTAGGTTATTTATGACCTTAATGGCTTAAAACCAGACTCTGCATCAACTATGTAATTTTCTGTGGGAGTTTTGCCATGGATCCGCTTCCAGCATGTCACAATCCAGGTGTTAGTCCCGTTGAAACAACTTTCCCATCACTATTGTGGCCAGAAAGAGTCACTGTGGGTTTTGAAATTCGCCTGCCCCTTGAAGTTTATGGCGGTTTGCCGATGTTCGTCCGTTCGCGGACATTTGATGGAATTCGCGTCCGCGGTTTGCAAACCGAAAATGTGATGTTCGCGACATCACTACTTAGATTGTATTTAACCTCATAACTACACCAGTATCAAAATCAGCATATCTCAGGTGTCTTTGCCCTCTCTGGATTTAGGAAAGTAAAGCAATCTATAATATCTCAAGATATATTAACTGAATACAGTAATAAAAGGATCTGCCCTTCACAGCTACCACTGAGCCTATTGAT
Organism: Discoglossus pictus; assembly: GCA_027410445.1. Taxonomy (NCBI): domain Eukaryota; kingdom Metazoa; phylum Chordata; class Amphibia; order Anura; family Alytidae; genus Discoglossus; species Discoglossus pictus. Next base: position 289,988 of record JAPZIH010000736.1, read on the forward strand.
GTTGATAGTATAATACACTTGTGAATGCCAGGTGGTCCTAGCAGAAACTGTAAAACTACTGAACCCAGTCCCAGAACCACATATTCCAAGGAGGCAGTCCTGATAGGATTCATTATGCAGCTAGCGCAATGACCAGCCTCAAAATCCTAATCATGCTGGGTGGATCATTTGTGTCCAAAGGACTAATGGTCAGGGGGAGGTCCGACCAAGCATCTTTTTCCATCTCCCTTTTCCAAAAATCCATGCCATATAAACGTCCCCTGATAGGTAACGTAACAGGTATTAAACTGATAGGAATGAGTAGTACAACTTAATACACCTCTCCTATCTGGTGGCACCTTAGATTGCACGTGCAGTGCCCCAAATTCGAAGTAGGAGGTCCGACCAAGCATCTTTTTTCATCTCCCTGTTCCAAAAATCCATGCCATATACACGTCCCTTGATAGGTGACGTAACAGGTATTAGACTGATAGGAATGAGTAGTACAACTTAATACACCACTCCTATCTGGTGGCACCTTAGATTGCACGTGCAGTGCCCCAAATTCGAAGTAGGAGGTCCGACCAAGCATCTTTTTTCATCTCCCTGTTCCAAAAATCCATGCCATATACACGTCCCCTGATAGGTGACTTAACAGGGATTAAACCGATAGGAATAGTACTACCTAACAGTACACACCTTATAATAACGCAGACATAGGCAACGCGTATAATCTTCCATGCTGTGCAGTGGAAGCCCCCAGACTCTGACCTGTGTATAATATTCCATGCTGGGCAGTAGAAGACCCCAGACTCTGACCTGTGTATAATCTTCCATGCTGTGCAGTGGAAGCCCCCAGACTCTGACCTGTGTATAATATTTCATGCTGGGCAGTGGAAGCCCCCAGACTCTGACCTGTGTATAATATTCCATGCTGGGCAGTGGAAGACCCCAGACTCTGACCTGTGTATAATCTTCCATGCTGGGCAGTGGAAGCCCCCAGACTCTGACCTGTGTATAATCTTCCATGCTGGGCAGTGGAAGCCCCCGGACTCTGACCTGTGTATAATCTTCCATGCTGGGCTGTGGAAGCCCCCACACTCTGACCTGTGTATAATCTTCCATGCTGGGCAGTGGAAGCCCCCAGACTCTGGGAGTCTGAAGAAGAGGAGTCAGAGGATGAAGGTGGCTTTGAGGAGGTGGAAGACCAAACACAGCAGGCGTGCCAGGGGGCTTGTTGTCCACTTTCGGGGACCCTTGGTGGCTGGGTGGAGGAAGAGACCTTCAATGACATCAGTGAGGACAAGGAATGGGACATGGCTAGCTTGGTATCCAACCTTGTGCAAATGGGGAGTTTGCGATTGTGCAAAGGGACTGTTTGCGATTGTTTGCGGTGCATTAAACGGGGAGATTGGTCTGTTACTGTGAAGCGGGTGTAACCCTTACACTACCTGATCGATACAACATCATACCTGATGTTTTAAAGCATGTTATTCCTAACAATTAAGGAACGTTCGGTTATTTATGCCCTTTAGGGCTTAAAACCAGACTCTGCATCAACTATGTAATTTTCCGTGGGAGTTTTGCCATGGATCCCCCTCCGGCATGCCACAATCCAGGTGTTAGTCCCGTTGAAACAACTTTCCCATCACTATTGTTGCCAGAAAGAGTGCCTGTGGGTTTTGAAATTCGCCTGCCCATTGAAGTTTATGGCGGTTCGCCGATGTTCGTCCGTTCACGAACATTTGATGGAATTCGCGTCCGCGGTTTGCAAACCGAAAATGTGATGTTCGCGACATCACTACTTAGATTGTATTTAACCTCATAACTACACCAGTATCAAAATCAGCATATCTCAGGTGTCTTTGGAAAGTAAAGCAATCTATAATATCTCAAGATACATTAACTGAATCCAGTAATAAAAGGATCTGCCCTTCACAGCTACCACTGAGCCTATTGATGTTGATAGTATAATACACTTGTGAATGCCAGGTGGTCCTAGCAGAGACTGTAAAACTACTGAACCCAGTCCCACAACCACATATTCCAAGGAGGCAGTCCTGATAGGATTCATTATGCAGCTAGCGCAATGACCAGCCTCAAAATCCTAATCATGCTGGGTGGATCATTTGCGTTCAAAGGACTAATGGTCAGGGAGATCAAGACAGCTACTCCCCCTTTTAGATGCAGCATCCCGGTGGTCATCTCTATCAGATTAACACTGTCATGATGCACAATTAAGTCTATGTGTCCTGGCATGGGGCAACAAATGGTTGCTTAAGGATGCAACTTCAGGAGAAGCACTCAGTCTTAGTATTTTCCCAATTTTGCTGTGGCTGCAGAGAGAAACTGGCAGTGTGGGGGAGGGGGTCGGGCACTGGAATTCCCCACTGAATCAGGAGGGCTACTCAACTCCATTGGAGCCAATGTGAAAAACAGTTCCCTAGGCCTCCCCATGACCGCGGCCTTATTCTTAATGTGCAGGCCAGAATTTTGTCCTTTTTCTCCTGTAAAAAATCTAGGGGAAAAAAACAATTCTGGAAGTGTCATTCTTTGTTCCATAGCTTCCATTGTATCTAAGACATATAACTGTGCAAATTTCCTTTGCTCTACTTCTTGTGGGTGTAAATGTGAAGTTCGATGGTAAATTTGACCTTGAACTCTAAAACAGTAAGGACCATGTCCTGGTACATTTTCTGCTAATGTTGCACCCATTGAAGCAAATGAAATTGCACTGTTATAAGACCTTATGTTTTGTTTGAAATTATTATAATTGGGAAATGTTGGATCGCTCATAATGCATTCTAAATAATATGGAAATGGGTGTCTTAGTGGAAGTTTCACCTTTCCTTTCTGACAGCAACTAATGAAATTTCCGTCAGTAGGTCTTTCCTTTATAAAATGATAGGCCCCACAAAACTGACAAACCACATTAAGTAACCCACAATAATGAGAATCTACTTGTACTGCAGTAGTAAACACATTGTCATGCATTTCTTCAACATAGATATCAGACCCACTTTCTATATGTACATTGTTTTCTTATGTGTCTACATTTAAGTCATTCTGCAAAATAGAATCATTGGACAATGGTTCACAGAGATGTTTTTGTTTACTTTTACGTTTCTTGGAAGCCCAAACACACTCACTTGCAGCTTTCTTACTCATCTTTCTTTTCTTTAAAAGTCTCTGTCGATCTTCTTCTCGCAAGCGTTGTAAAGTTTCCGGTGTCTGAGCATCTCTCCACCTTTTCTTCCTTTCCCTTGCCAATCTTCTTTTGCGTTCAATTTTGTCTTCTCCATTCTCCGCCATTTTAATCTATAATTGTAAATAGAGATGTAATTATTGTTTGTTCTTTGTTTTGCATACATTTTTGTTTTACTTTTTGTACTGTTCCATTAAAGTAGATGAATAAACTAATCAAGCATTTTAAAATGTTGTACTTTAGAATGAAATAAATGAAACCATTTTTCAAAGTATTTTATTGACATATATTAAATAGGAAATAGCTGCACATATATATATATATTGATATTATTATCCTTCAATTCCATTCATTCTTGATTGAATTCACTGCATACCATCAATTTTTTTTTTTGCAAGTGTTCTAAGCTTCTTATTTTTTTTAAATATTATTATTAATTATTATTGTCTTTTCAACTTTACATAAGTGCATGTTAAAATTTTTTGCAAAGTTATGACTAAATATCATAAGTTAATGACTCAATAAGTACTCTTTATTTTCACCAAATATAATATAGCCTTTTTGTTTGCATCACTACAAAATCAAATGTTATACCTGTGAAGATGATGTTGATGTTGTTCAAAGGCTGCAAACGTCACGCTGTGTGTTGATTCCCTTGCAGATCCAAACAAACTGTTAAATCAAATGGAGAATATTTTTAATCTTTTGCTTCATCGATATCATTAAATGAACAGACATATATTTGGCTACATTAAAAACCTAAAAGCATATTTTTTAATATCTTGCTGTAGTAATATAATTCAAATTCTGTACCTGTGAAAATTATATTTATGATGTTCAATGTGTTTTAACGTCACTGTCTCTGTTTATTCAGCTACAGTTCACTGCAATTATACAAAATAGTAAAATTAATGTATAATATGTTGCTTCATCTGTATCAATCAATGAGGCTTAACATACATATTTTTACATAGATTAAAAACATGAAATAAATATATCAATCAATTAGCATGAACACACGTATGTAAGCATAGATTAAAAACATACAATCAATATTACTGTTAGACTTTAAATAAGACTCAATTAATGTGTATTAATCTTAAATTAATGTCTGACTAAATATAAAGTCAAGACGTTAGCATGAGTCTATTCCCTTTTTTTTGTTTGAGGGGTATTTTAAAATGAGTCTGTTACAACTGAATTATTAAAATAATGTACATTACTAATGAAATAAGAATCAATTAATATTCATTAATATTAAAGTAATGTGTGACTAAATCTAACATCAAGATGTAAGCATGAGTATATAGCCTTTTTTTGTTGTTTATTTTATACTAAATATATAAGAACTGAATTATTAAAATAATGTACTTTAATAATTAATTACTCAACGTGTTCCTTTTTTTATGCACATTCTTAAACGTTAACCTTTTTTGATATTAATGATTAGTAATGATTAATTAATTAATTAATTAATAAATTAAATAAAGTACACAGGTGATAGGGTGAGGGGTTTTAGGGATAAGTGTGAAGGGTGTTAGGGTTAGGTGTTAGGGTTAGGTGTTAGGGATAAGTTTGAGGGGTGTTAGGGTTAGGGTTAGGGGTGTAAGGGATAAGTGTGAGGGGTGTTAGGGTTAGTGTGAGGGGTGTTAGGGTTAGGGTGAAGAGTGTTAGGGATAGGTGTTAGGGTGAGGAGTGTTAGGGATAAGTGTGAGGGGTGTTAGGGTTAGGGTGAGGGGTGTTAGGGATAGGTGTTAGGGTGAGGGGTGTTAGGGATAAGTGTGAGGGGTGTTAGGGTTAGGGTAATGTGTGATAGGGATAAGTGTGAGGGTTGTTAGGGTGAGGGTGAGGGGTGTTAGGGATAAGTGTGAGGGGTGTTAGGGTTAGTGTGAGGGGTGTTAGGGATAGGTGTTAGGGTGAGGGGTGTTAGGGATAAGTGTGAGGGGTGTTAGGGTTAGGGTGAGGGGTGTTAGGGATAAGTACGAGGGGTGTTAGGGTTAGGGTGAGGGGTGTTAGGGATAAGTGTGATTGGTGTTAGGGTGAGGGGTGTTAGGGATAAGTGTGAGGGGTGTTAGGGTTAGGGTGAGGGGTGTTAGGGATAAGTGTGAGGGGTGTTAGGGTTGGGTGCTAAGGTGAGGGGAGGATGATGATAAGGGGGGAAGAGACACAGGGGTGTCCTTGCAGCAGAGATCAAAAGTCCTTCAGGACTGTATTGCACACTGTGTACAGTAGCCTAGCTATGGTTTTCCCTATTGATGCAGAATCATGTAGACTCAGCCTCCTCTCAGTAAGACTGCAAGTTAGTTATGATTCCAAAATGGCTGCTGTCCATGAGTTAGAAGGCTCTGGAAGGGAGTGTATGCTGCTGATTGGCTGGAATGTGTCTGCTGACTGTGACATGCAGGGTCAAAGTTTGCTCAATGATAAAGTATAGGGGGCGGGTCGAATATCGCATATGTTCGCAGTTCGCTGCGAACGCGAACATGCTATGTTCGCCGGGAACAGTCCGCCGGCAAACTTTTCGGGATCTCTAATTAAGAAGGGTATAGAAGCCAGGGAAGCAAATATAATACTGCCACTATACAAATCACTAGTACGCCCTCATTTGGAATATGGAGCACAATTGTGGGCACCACTTCATAAAACCCTTACTAAATATACATACACATCGGCATATACCGTGTGGGAATAAAAGTTAAAGGAGTAAATCCCATCCAATGATTTAAAGATCAAGATACAGAGTAAAAACCAGGCATTTCAATCATACAAACAAGAGGGGACAGAGACTGCTTTACAGAAATACAAGGTAATCAACAAGGCTTGCAAAAGCATGATTAGACTGGCTAAAATAGAAAATGAAAAATTAATTGCAAAAGAGAGTAAGACTAACCCTAAAATATTTTTTAAGTATATTAATGGGAAGAAGGTGAGGAAGGAAGCTATAGGAACATTACAATGTGACACAGGCCATCTGATAATTAGTGACCAAGAAAAGGCAGATGAGCTGAATAGGTTCTTTTCTTCGGTATACACAAGGGAGGTACCAGTGGTTGGGAGACGGCAACATAATGGGGCTACACTACCTTTGCTAAATAATTTCTTAACACAGGAAGTAATCCAAAAGAGGTTGGAAAAAATAAATGTTAATAAATCCCCGGGTCCTGATGGAATACATCCAAGGGTACTGAGGGAACTGGTTTCTGTAATAGCCAAACCATTATATTTAATTTTTCAAGATTCACTCAACACAGGTAGCGATGTCACGAACATCAAATTTTCGGTTCGCGAACATCGGACACGAACTTCAATCAAATGTTCGCGAACCCGGCGATCCGCCATAGACTTCAATGGGCAGGCGAATTTCAAAACCCACAGGGACTCTTTCTGGCCACAATAGTGATGAGAAAGTTGTTTCAAGGGGACTAACTCCTGGACTGTGGGATGCCGGAGGGGGATCCATGGCAAAACTCCCACGGAAAATTACATAGTTGATGCAGAGTCTGGTTTTAAGCCATAAAGGGCATAAATCACCTAACATTCCTAAATTGTTTGGAATAACGTGCTTTAAAACATCAGGTATGATGTTGTATCGATCAGGTAGTGTAAGGGTTACACCGCTTCACAGTAACAGACCAATCTCCCTGTTTAATGCACCGCAAACAACCGCAAACAGTCCCTTTGCACAACCGCAAACTCCCCATTTGCACAAGGTTGGATACCAAGCTAGCCTTGTCCTTACTGATGTCATTGAAGGTTTCTTCCTCCACCCAGCCACGAAGGGTCACCGAAAGGTAACAACAATCCCCTTGGGACGCCTGCTGTGTTTGGTCTTCATCCTCCTCAAAGCCACCTTCCTCCTCTGACTCCTCTTCTTCAGACTCCTCTCTTTGCGTTGCCTCTGTCTGCGTTATTATAAGGTGTGTACTGTTAAGTAGTACTATTCCTATCGGTTTCATCCCTGTTACGTCCACTATTAGGGAACGTGTATATGGCATTGATTTTTGGAACAGGGAGATGGAAAAAGATGCTTGGTCGGACCTCCTACTTCAAATTTGGGGCACTGCGCGTGCAATCTAAGGTGCCACCAGATATGAGTGTCACTGTGCACTGGCAAAAGTTGGCAGAGTAGGCGCTGTAGGCCTCACACACACGCCTGAAGGCAGGCAACTGATATTCAATCGATTACAGTCAAAAAAGTGTTGTTTTATGTCACTGTACACTACGGTTGCACCAGATATGTCGTATCACTGTGCACTGGTAAAAGTTGGCAAAGTACATGCAATAGCCTTCACACACACGCCTGTAGGCAGGCAATTGCTATTTAATCTATTACAGTCAAAAAAGTGTTGTTTTATGTCACTGAGAACAATATAAGCTGTGAGCCTGACACAGGCAGGCAACTGAAATTAGATTACAGGAAAAAAATGGTTGTTTTCAATGTATGTTACACCACAAGGTATGAGTAGTGAAAATAAGCACAATATAAGCTGTTAGGTGTTAGCCTGTCACACACACATGCTGGCAGGCAGGCATAGATTACACAAAAAAAAATATAAAATAAAATAAATGATGTTCAAAGTTTCCTCAATGATAAAGTATAGGGGGTGAACCGAAAAGCGCATGTGTTCGCCGTTCGTGGCGGCTGCGAACATGTGAAAATCGCTGAGAATAGTTCTCCGGCGAACTGTTCGGGACATCACTAAACACAGGGTCTCTACCAGATGACTGGAGAAAAGCTGATGTGATACCTATATTTACAAAGGGAGCAAGAGCAAAGCTGGGGAATTATAGACTAGTGAGCCTCACTTCTGTAGTGGGGAAGCTTTTAGAAGGGTTAATAAGGGATAATATACAAGAATATGTCTATTCCCTCCAAAGGGATTTACATAAAATTGAGGAATGGGCATCTAAATGGCAGATAATATTTAATATGAATAAATGTAAAGTTATGCATCTGGGAAGGAAAAATAGCCATGCAATTTATAATCTTAATGGAGCAAATCTAGGGGTATCAGATAGTGAAAGGGATTTGGGAGTGCTTGTGGACAACCACCTAGGTAACAGTGCTCAAAGCCAAGCAGCAGCTGCAAAGGCAAATAAAATATTAGCATGTATTTAGAAGGGTATAGAAGCCAGGGAAGCAAATATAATACTGCCACTATACAAATCACTAGTATGCCCTCATTTGGAATATGGAGTACAAATTTGGGCACCACTTCGTAAAAAGGACATTTTAGAGCTGGAAAAGGTACAGAGGAGGGCAACAAAACTAATAAGGGGAATGGAGGGGCTAAGTTATGAAGAAAGTCTAACCAAATTAAACTTATTTTCTCTAGAAAAATGGCGTCTAAGAGGAGATATGATTACCTTATATAAATACTTCCAGTTTTAGTATAAAGATTTGTCAAGGGAGCTTTTTGTGCCAAGAGGTTATCAACTGACAAGAGGACATCCCTTGAGGTTAGAAGTAAAAAGATTTCACCTTAAAGAAAGAAAAGGGTTATTCACAGTAAGGGTGCTTAATCTGTGGAATTCTGTACCAAAGGAGGTGGTGACAGCAGATTCGATAGATAACTTTAAAAGGGGACTGGATTTATTTCTAATTAAAAAGGGAATTCAGGGTTATCATGGATAATTAGAGAGGCAGTATTGATCCAGGGAGAAGTCCGGTCGCTGGTGTCTGGGATCAGGAAGGAATGTATTTATTTATTTATTTATTTTTTAATACAACAAATTAATTAATAGTTAATCCGCATATTGCAGATCAGAGGAGATCTTAAAAAGTTGAACTTGATGGACTGAAAGTCTTTTTTCAACCTTAAATACTATTTAATTATGTAACTATGTAATATATATAGTATTCATTTGAAAGAATTACTAATAAAATAAAATACAAAATTAAAAAAAAAAATGTATTCAAAGATATGAACAATTAAAAGAAGTAATTAGAATACCATTTTTATCTATAAAAGTCATTAATACAATAATAAATATAAAACATATAACATATAAAATAAATATATATAAATAAATAAGTAAATAAATAATATATACAAACAAAAAATGAAATATAAATAAATAATAAAAAATATATAAAAAAAAAAAATAAGTATCCGGATTAGATAAAAAATAAATTAACATGGAATGCAAAATAATTTAAATCAATAAATATGTTTAGCAAACAAAGTTTTAATAAAATAATACAAGGGTATAGTAATGCTAGCAAGTTAAAAGTATCACTTTAAAAGTAATTTCCTTATTTAAAATCAATACACTTATTTATATAATATAAAGATAATATAGTAATAGAAGAAAATAAATATAAAAGAAAGTCAAAAGCAACATTTGAAAATAAGGCATGAACAAAAACATTCAGGAACATAAAGAGTTAACTAATTGCCATAGAAACTATGGAACACAAAGAGTTAACTAATTGCCATATAAACTATAAATAGCTCCACAGAGAAGGCAGCACTGTGCCCCTGATGAGTGAGAGACTGATAGAGCCTCACGAAGCACGCGTCGGGAGATTTTGACTTCATCAGTAAGTGCGATCACAGCGCAGACCACGCCAACATAGCGTGGAGCATGATAGATACATCTCCATAGCTCCAGGTCCACTACTAACTTAAAAGAAAGATAGGATTCCAATTCCTTCACCAGAAAGTTACAATATAGTAACAATAGAGTAATATACAAGAATAAGAAAATAGAAAAGCAAGAAAAAGGAGTAAAAGCATAATTAAAGCAAAAAACGGAATATAAAGGAGGACACAACCTCCTTTTAAAAAACTAATAGACAGAAGCATTAGTGAAACATACAATTTAAGAAACAGCATACAATCAGGAGTGTATACATTGAAAAAAATAGCACAGTACTGGCACTATAAATGAATACAGGTAAAGTAGTGACTGTGATAGACTAACAGTCACGAGGTAAAAGGGTAATTCAACAATATAAGTGGAAATTAGCACTAAGTCACAATAGCACAAGCACTTTAAAATAACAGTTTTGAATAACACAATTTGAATTATAATGCACTTTAAGTAATAGAATCACGAATTAACATAAATAAACAGGATAAAAGAATAACACAAAAGAAACATAAAGGCACTCAAAGCATATACCCAGGTGAAGTCCTGTATGAATAAACAAAACTATAAACAGAAAAAAGGATTATAAAACCTTATCTTAATTTCATGTAAAAATTGTAATCTTATGTAAATTAAAATCCAGGGTACCTGATAAGGATTTGATTAAGGAAAAATAACCAAAAACACACAAATACAGTTGAATTGAAAAACCAAATCTATTATTGACTTGAGCATAATAAAGTAATTAAATAAAAAAGCTGTGATCAAAGCAAAGAATATAATAACACACACAAATAAAACTTAAATAAAGCTTTAATAATTTGCTGGATGTCATAAACCCAAAGGATTAAACACCTTGGGTTCAATATGAATTGTTTAATTGTTGCATTTTTAACAACATTTTAAATGTACAAATAAAGATTGAATTTTTAAAACTAGTATGTGGCAATAATAATTAAAAGAAACGCTGCATAAAAGGTGTTTCTGTACAACCTTGGTTGGTTGTTCAAGGATTCCTAAATAGGATCCACAGGACAATTTCTTTGGTACGCATTAAAGTAATTACACCAAGGCCTAAAAAACAAACTAAGATAATTTTTTGAGTATTAGAAATAAAATAATACCAAGAATTTACATGGTCAGTCCAAGAGACCTTGAACATTTCTGCTTACGACTACTACTTTTAAATATTCCTGGTGCACAACATTTTGAACACTTAAGAACTGTTAATGACATAGTATATGAATCATTTCATTTAGCTGCGCGACATAGAAACTTCCTAGCTGATGATACAGAATGGGAAAGATGTCTCGAAGAAGCAGCACTAAGTCAAATGCCACTGCAAATTAGAGAACAAATTGTATTTTCTCAAATTCTCCAAATGCATTAGCTTTGTGGGACAAATTTAAAACTAATATGGCTGAAGACTTTATGCAATGATACAATGAGCCGATTGCACAATTAAAAGCATTAATGGAAATCCAAGAAGTCTTTTTAACTCATGGATTAAGTTGTGCAAGTTTTAATCTACCAGATCCAGGTCTTATAGACGACATCAACTTTGAAGACTATGACATTCAACTACAAACAGAAAGAGCAGAAGAAAGACTTGTCACTTTAAATACATTACAATTGCAAGCATTTAATGCCATAAAAAATGCCCTAGATGATGAAATGGTGAAAGAGCGTTATTTCTATCACAATGGACCTGGCCGATCAGGAAAAACATATCTATATAAGATATTAATACATTTTGTACGAGCACAAGGTCAAATAGCACTGGCATTTGCAACCACTGGAATCGCTGCACTTTTGTTAGAAGGTGGAAGGACTGTGCATAGTGGATTTAAACTACAGGTGCCTATTTTGGAAACATCAGTGTCGGATATTCAAATGACATCATTACAAGCCAAAAAAAAATAAATAGTAAATTAATTATCATAGATGAGGCTACAATGCTGTCATGCTATGCCCTACGATGTATTGAAAGTTTGCTTCGTAAAGTCATGGAAAATACTTTGCCATTTGATGGAAAGTTTATGTTGTTAGGTGCCGATTTTAGACAAACATTACCTGTCGTTGTACATGGAAATCGAACCGACATTATAGAAACATGTCAAGTACACTATTTAAAAAGTTTACCCATATTCAAATACAACAAAATATGAGATCAGAAGGAGAAAATAATTTCAATGATTGGCTTATTACAATTGGAGAAGGAAAAACAGAATGAATCCCAAATTTACCTGAGGACACTGTGCACATCCCAGCTCATATGATTTGCAAACAAGATCTTATATCGGCTTTATTCGAAAGTACAATGAATAACGAGGACTATTCTGAACTTGCCAACAAAGTCATACTAACATGCAAAAAAAAGGATGCATTGCTCCTCAATAGTGAAATATTTAAAAATGTAATGCACCACAAAAAAATTATCACAGTGCTGATTCTGTACTTGGTGATGACAAAGGAAGTCAGGCAAACTTTTCTACTGAATTAATAAACTCATTAACTCCCTCTGGAATGCCAAAACATATTTTACAGCTAAAGAAAGGTGCAATTGTCATGTTACTGCAAAATATGAACCCCCAAAAAAAGCCTATGCAAGATTAATTGTTGAACAATTAAAGGACCATTTCATAGATGCTGAAATTCTAACTGGTACCCATAAAGGAGAGAGAGTTTTCATACCAAGGATAGATTTAGCACCAAGTGAAAGTAGCCTCCCTTTTGTACTTCAAAGAAGAAAATTTCCCATCATCATGGCATTTGCCATGACCATTAATAAATCACAAGGACAAACTTTCAAATCTGTGGGTATATTCTTAGAACAACCAGTATTTGCACATGGCCAATTGTATGTTATTGTCATTCTCTTTTAGGAGAACCACTCTTCCACATAGGAAACTCTATGTGCCATTTTGCAAGTTAGCATTTCATACAAAATATTAATCCAGGGAGTAATCAGATCGCCAGTTAATGGGGTCAGGAAGGAATTCATTTTTTCCCCACTTTGATCCAATTGGCTACGTTTCAAGGAGGGTTTTTACTGTTTGCCTTTCTCTGGATTCAAACTGTATTTTATTTAACAGTTTTTCATTGACAAGTTGCATGTTAAAAAACATTACCAGCCTTATTAAATTGGGATTCAGTAAATTTAAAATGGCTCTATTTAAGCACACAGCATATTTTTTTTACAGAAGTTTTTAGTTAGTGAACTTCTATCCAAAAGCAAGGTCTTCACTAACTCCATACTTCTGTAAATAAAATATGCTGTGTGTAGTGATGTCGCGAACATAAAATTTTCGGTTCGCGAACCGCGGACGCGAATTCCATCAAATGTTCGCAAACGGACGAACATCGGCGAACCGCCATAGACTTCAATGGGCAGGCGAATTTCAAAACCCACAGGGACTCTTTCTGGCCACAATAGTGATGGGAAAGTTGTTTCAACGGGACTAACACCTGGACTGTGGCATGCCGGAGGGGGATCCATGGCAAAACTCCCACATAAAATTACATAGTTGATGCAGAGTCTGGTTTTAAGCCATAAAGGGCATAAATCACCTAACATTCCTAAATTGTTTGGAATAACATGCTTTAAAACATCAGGTATGATGTTGTATCGATCAGGTAGTGTAAGGGTTACACCTGCTTCACAGTAACAGACCAATCTCCCCGTTTAATGCACCGCAAACAACCGCAAACAGTCCCTTTGCACAAGGTTGGATACCAAGCTAGCCATGTCCCGTTCCTTGTCCTCACTGATGTCATTGAAGGTCTCTTCCTCCACCCAGCCACCAAGGGTTCCCGAAAGGGGACAACAAGCCCCCTGGGACGCCTGCTGTGTTTGGTCTTCCACCTCCTCAAAGCCACCTTCCTCCTCTGACTCCTCTTCTTCAGACTCCCAGAGTCTGGGGGCTTCCACTGCCCAGCATGGAAGATTATACACAGGTCAGCGTCTGGGGGCTTCCACTGCCCAGCATGGAATATTATACACAGGTCAGAGTCTGGGGGCTTCCACTGCCCAGCATGGAATATTATACACAGGTCAGAGTCTGGGGGCTTCCACTGCACAGCATGGAAGATTATACACAGGTCAGAGTCTGGGGGCTTCCACTGCACAGCATGGAATATTATACACAGGTCAGAGTCTGGGGGCTTCCACTGCACAGCATGGTATATTTTACACAGGTCAGAGTCTGGGGGCTTCCACTGCACAGCATGGAAGATTATACGCGTTGCCTCTGTCTGCGTTATTATAAGGTGTGTACTGTTAAGTAGTACTATTCCTATCGAGGAACTGAGGGACAAGCATGAGCTACCGCTGTCAGAACATTACAATTACTGTAGGCTGAGGCATTTCACACACTCCCTGACCCAGAAACAGGGTCAAAACGGTCTTAAATTGGTTTTCCAAAATTTGTAAAGATAAACCTCTATCAAGGGGGACCATTGGGTCGCTTTACAAATATAAAACATTTGGTACTGGTTAAAGGGACAATGGGGGAAGGACCGGAGTGGGGGAGCCCAGGAGACCCTTTAGAAGCAACCGGCGGCAAAATCATCCCAGGAAAGGAGAGGTCGCTTACTGAAGCCTGCCCTAGGGTAACCCCAGGGTGATTGCCCAGGTTAGATATTGTAAATAATAAGCTAATACTGCTGGAGGGATGATAGCTAATGGTGTTTCCTGCAGATATACTCTTTACTATTGTCTGTTTTACCATGTTTTAGGTATCTCTTAAATTGCAATCACAGTAAAAAATAAGAAAAATTATTATCCTAAAAAGTAAAAATAAGAAGGAATAGCCAGCTAACTTTCACAAAATGTCTATTGTAAATATGTATTTTTGCACAACTGTTATGCAAGACTGTTCAAAAATGCTTTATTTTTCATTACATGCTGTACGCCTTCTAAAAAAAAAAAAATCTGCTGATACCGGGGGTCTAGTAGCGTGGACACCCAGTACAGGTCGTTCTCCTTCATCCTTTTTATACGAGGGTCCCTCAAAAGCGCACGACAGCATGAAAGACCCCATTTGCACAAGGTTGGATGCCGAGCTAGTCATGTCCCGTTCCTCGTCCTCAGTGATCTCACTGAAGGTATGTTCTTCCCCCCAGCCACGTACAACACCACTGGTACCAGATAGGTGACGAGCACCCTGGGATGCCTGTTGTGGTTGGTCTTCCTCCTCCTCCTCAAAGCCACATTCCTCCTCTGACTCCTCTTCCTCACAATCCTCTTCCAGCGTTGCCGCAGGTCCATCAAGCAATGCTGATAAGGCTGTTTCTGGCGGTGATGTTGACCACAACTCTTCCTCTTCAAGCTCATCTACGGCCTGATCCAGCACTCTTTGCAGGGCATGCTCCAGGAAGAAAACAAATGGTATGATGTCGCTGATGGTGCTCTGGGTGCGACTGACCAGGTTTGTCACCTCCTCAAAAGGACGCATAAGCCTACAGGCATTGCGCATGAGCGTCCTGTAACGTGGCAAAAAAATCCCCAGCTCTGCAGAGGCTGTCCTAGCACCCCGGTCATACAAATACTCGTTAACGGCCTTTTCTTGTTGGAGCAGGCGGTCAAACATTTGGAGTGTTGAATTCCAACGTGTTTGGCTGTCTAAAATCAAGCGCCTCGCTGGCATGTTGTTTCGCTGCTGGATATCTATAAAGTGCGCCATGGCCGTGTAGGAATGCCTGAAATGGGCACACACCTTCCTGGCCTGCTTCAGGACGTCCTGTAAGCCTGGGTGCTTATGCACAAAGCGTTGTACAATCAGATTACACACATGTGCCATGCACGGCACATGTGTCAACTTGCCCAAATTCAATGCCGCCAACAAATTTCTTCCATTGTCACAAACCACTTTGCCGATCTCCAGTTGGTTCGGAGTCAGCCACTGATCCACCTGTGGGCGGACAGGAGTGCTGGTCCGGTGTGACTCTCTGCTTTCAGGGAAGTCAACCCCAAGACGGCGTGGCACTGCCGTATCCGGGATGTGGAAGAGTACCTGTGGAGCTGGGGGGGGGGGTGCCATTGATGTGGAGCAAGACATAGCAGCAGCAGAAGAGGACTCAGCCGAGGAGGTTATGGAAGAGGATGGAGTAGGAGGAGTAGAGGAGGTGGCAGCAGGCCTGCCTGCAAGTCGTGGCGGTGTCACCAACTCCTCTGCAGAGCCATGTATTCCAAGCTTGGCAGCCGTCACCAGATTTACCCAATGCGCAGTGTAGGTGATATACCTGCCCTGACCATGCTTTGCATACCAGGCATCCGTGGTCAGATGGACCCTTGCCCCAACACTGTGTGCCAGAGATGCCATTACTTCCTTTTGCACAATCGAGTACAGGTTGGGGATTGCCTTTTGTTAAAAGAAATTTCGGCCGGGTACCTTCCACTGCGGTGTCCCAATAGCTACAAATTTTTTGAACGCCTCAGACTCCACCAGCTTGTATGGTAAAAGCTGGCGGGCTAAGAGTTCAGACAAGCCAGCTGTCAGTTGCCGGGCAAGGTGGTGACTTTGTGACATTGGATTCTTACGCTCAAACATGTCCTTGACAGACACCATACTGTGGGCAGATGAGCAGGGACTGCTCAGGGCGAGACACGGAGTGGCGGATGGTTGAGAGGGGGGAAGCAGGGCAGCGGTGGTTGACATGGCTGAAGATGCTGGACCAGGAGGAGGATGGCGGCTTTGACTTTGTGTGCTGCTTGTACTCATGTGTTGATCCCATAGGCGTTTGTGATGTGACATCATGTGCCATAGAAAAGAAGTTGTACCTAGGTGGGTGTTGGACTTCCCACGACTCAGTTTCTTTTCGCACAGGTTGCAAATGGCATCACTGTTGTCACAGGCAGACACACACAAAAATTGCCACACTGCTGAGCTCTGCAATGACGGCATTCTGGTGGTGGCAAAAGCATGCGTTGACTGGCGTGCTGTCTGGCTGACCCCGGGTGCCGATGCATGCTGTCTGACTGTGCCACTAGCTACTTTCGACGACCTCCCGATGCTTCCAACTTGTCTCCTCCTCCTCTCTGTCTCCCCATCTGAACTTTCCTCCTGTCCTTCTTCTCTTATAGTGGGCACCCACGTGACATCCACGGAGGCATCGTCATCATCAACCGCTTCTTTTGTATCTGACAACTGAACAAAGGAAGCAGCACCGGGTACAGCATCATCATCATCAGACCGTACGTTCATGTGTGTAATGCTGCCTGACTGGGACATATCCCTGTTATCTACATCCTCTGGCACTTATGTTTGTGCATCACTTATTTCTTCCAACGGATCTGTATATAACTCTGCTGACGGATCAAGTGAAGCGGCTGTGGTGCTAGTGTTGGTGGTGGCGTCAGTTGGGCGAGTTTTAACTGGAGAGGTGCCCGAAGCTAAGCTGGAGGTGGATGGGGCTTCTAGGTTCCGAGATGAAGCTGTAGAAGATTGGGTGTCCTGTGTTAGCCAGTCAACCATGTCCTCAGAACTGTTCAAGTTCAGGGTACGTTGCCTCTGCAAACTGGGCATTATTCTGGGGCCAAAGGGAATCACAGCACCACGACCACGAAGGCCCCAGCGGGTTGAACTGCCTCTGCCTGTCATTTTTTTTACGATTAGTGGTACTATGCGTGCAAGCTACTGTGACACCAGATATGAGTGTCACTGTGCACTGGCAAAAGTTGGCAGAGTAGATGCAATAGGCCTCACACACACGCCTGTAGGCAGGCAACTAATATTCAATTGATTACAGAAAAAAAAGGGTTGTTTTATTTCACTGCACACTACGGTTGTACTAGATATGAGTGTCACTGTGCACTGGCAAAAGTTGGCAGAGTAGATGCAATAGGCCTCACACACACGCCTGTAGGCAGGCAACTGATATTCAATTGATTACAGAAAAAAAAGGGTTGTTTTATTTCACTGCACACTACGGTTGTACTAGATATGAGTGTCACTGCGCACTGGCAAAAGTTGGCAGACTAGATGCAATAGGCCTCACACACACGCCTGTAGGCAGGCTACTGATATTTAATCGATTACAGTAAAAAAAGGGTTGTTTTATTTCACTGCACACTACGGTTGTACTAGATATGAGTGTCACTGTGCACTGGCAAAAGTTGGCAGAGTAGATGCAATAGGCCTCACACACACGCCTTGAGGCAGGCTACTGATATTCAATTGATTACAGTAAAAAAAGGGTTGTTTTATTTCACTACACACTACGGTGGCACTAGATATGAGTGTCACTGCACACTGGCAAAAGTTGGCAGACTAGATGCAATAGGCCTCACACACACGCCTGTAGGCAGGCTACTGATATTCAATCGATTACAGTAAAAAAGGGTTGTTTTATTTCACTGCACACTACTGTTGTACTAGATATGAGGTTCACTGTGCACCGGCAACATTTTACAGACTATATGCAATAGGCCTCACACACACGCCTTTAGGCAGGCTACTGATATTCAATCGATTACAGTAAAAAAAGGGTTGTTTTATTTCACTGCACACTACGGTGGCACTAGATATGAGTGTCAATGCGCACTGGCAAAAGTTGGCAGACTAGATGCAATAGGCCTCACACACACGCCTGTAGGCAGGCTACTGATATTCAATCGATTACAGTAAAAAAAGGGTTGTTTTATTTCACTGCACACTACGGTGGCACTAGATATGAGTGTCACTGCGCACTGGCAAAAGTTGGCAAACTAGATGCAATAGGCCTCACACACACCCCTGTAGGCAGGCTACTGATATTCAATCGATTACAGTAAAAAAAGGGTTGTTTTATTTCACTGCACACTACTGTTGCACTAGATATGAGTGTCATTGTGCACTGGTAAAAGTTGGCAGACTAGATGCAATAGGCCTCACACACACGCCTTTAGGCAGGCTACTGATATTCAATCGATTACAGTAAAAAAATGGTTGTTTTATTTCACTGCACACTACGGTGGCACTAGATATGACTGTCACTGCGCACTGGCAAAAGTTGGCAGACTAGATGCAATAATCCTCACACACACGCCTGTAGGCAGGCTACTGATATTCAGTCGATTACAGTAAAAAAAGGGTTGTTTTATTTTACTGCACACTACGGCTGTACTAGATATGAGTGTCACTGTGCACTGGCAAAAGTTGTCAGACTAGATGCAATAGGCCTCACACACACGCCTTCAGGCAGGCTACTGATGTTCAATCGATTACAGTAAAAAAAGGGTTGTTTTATTTCACTGCACACTACGGTGCCACTAGATATGAGTGTCACTGCGCTCTGGCAAAAGTTGGCAGACTAGATACAATAGGCCTCACACACACGCCTTTAGGCAGGCTACTGATATTCAATCGATTACAGTAAAAAAAGGGTTGTTTTATTTCACTGCACACTACGGTGGCACTAGATATGAGTGTCACTGCGCACTGGCAAAAGTTGGCAGACTAGATGCAATAGGCCTCACACAAACGCCTTTAGGCAGGCTACTGATGTTCAATCGATTACAGTAAAAAAAGGGTTGTTTTATTTCACTGCACACTACGGTGGCACTAGATATGAGTATCACTGCGCACTGGCAAAAGTTGGCAGACTAGATGCAATAGGCCTCACACACACGCTAGCAGGCAGGCATATGCAATTAGATTACACAGAAAAAAATAATAAAATAAAATAAAAAGGGCTTTTTGGGTTGTTGTCCTTGCAGCAGATATTAAAGGAGTCCTTCAGGTGTGTAGTTAAAGCTAAATACACAGCCTTGCTATCTATTTCCCTATTAAATCAGCAGAAAAAAATAATAAAATAAAATAAATGATGTTCTAGCCCTAAAAAGGGCTTTTTGGGTTGCTGTCCTTGCAGCAGATATCAAAGGAGTGCTTCAGGTGTGTAGTTAAAGCTAAATACAAAGCCTGGCTATCTATTTCCCTATTAAATCAGCAGAAAAAAATAATAAAATAAAATAAATGATGTTCTAGCCCTAAAAAGGGCTTTTTGGGTTGCTGTCCTTGCAGCAGATATCAAAGGAGTCCTTCAGGTGTGTAGTTAAAGCTAAATACACAGCCTGGCTATTAAATCAACAGCAGGTAGAATATATCTCCTCTCTTTAAACGAATGCAGCTACAGAATGATTCTAAAATGGAGGCTGTCATACAGATGGAAGGCTGGTGCAGGGTCAAAGTTTCCTCAATGATAAAGAATAGGGGGCGGACTGAAAAGCGCATATGTTCGCCGTTCGTTGCGAACGCGAACATGCGAAAATTGCCGCGAATAGTTCTCCGGCAACCTGTTTGGGACATCACTAGCTGTGTGCTTATATAGAGCCCTTTTTACCGAATCACAAATTAATAAGGCTGTAAGTAAGGTTTACAATACTCATTAATACAAGGTTAAACTATTCTTACATTCAACTGTTACCACTTTTACAAAAAACAAATTTAACTGTTTGGCTAAAAACAATGCCACGCTCAAAAAATAAACATGTTTAATATAATCATTGTACTTCTGTTGAGATAAGAAAAACGTTACAAGTGTTAAATACGCATATTACCGACAAAACAGAATTACAAACATACACATTTAATTGCCGTCATTTTTGATGGGCAAGTCGCTAGTTATCTTAATATTCATGAGAACTAGGTCACTTAGCGCGAGACAGTGAATCTCTTTGATGTACTGTTGAGGCTTACTGCATGGTTAGGGGGTAATAGATACCCCCTTTAATGTATTTTTGCTTTTAAATACATCATTAACCTAGTTCCCACAGCACTTTAGTAGGTTCATGAAACTCAGAATGTCTCTAAACTAATATTTTTTTCTAATCTTGCATTATATCAGAATTGGACTCTAATGTGAATTGGTGTAATACAAAGCATCATGGTCAAGCTTCTTCACAACATTTTTATGACAATAAAACAGTGGAATGTGTATATTGGGTTATTGCAGATTGGTGCTCTGAGTTATTTGACAGTAAATAATAGATTTATGGATTGTAACAATGGGAGATATTGAAATACTGGCATATATAGATATTGGGTCCTAGACTAAATATTGAGACGATGGAGGTACAAAAGGCATGCAAAGTATTAGGTTACTGAATTATAGGGATGTGAAGTAAAAAGGTTGAGGGAGACCTAGGTTATGTGGATATTCATTATTGTGGTCCTTAGCTATATATACAGCAATCACCACACAAACCAGGCACTCACACCATACTGAGGATCGTCAGTAACCGTGAAACAGTACTGTATGTGGTTAAGTGAGCTGATTTGTGAAAAATCCATCTGTTGCTATGCCTAAAACTGTGAAATACAGTAAGCATATGCTTAAAGGGAGCCATGTTTAAAATGGTTTGGATTGACATAGTGATGGTGCATTATGTGGCCACATTTGCATGTTCTGCCCACTTGTCCCAGACTGCAGTGCATATACTGTATTTCTGAGAAATTTGAGCAGGAAATAACTTTTTATCAACTTATTTTTGGACATTCAAATGGAATCACTAATGTACTATTCCTTATTTGTACTACTGTACTTTGTACGGTGTAGGGCTTCTACCACTCATAGCCCACCATATGTGAAACAATTGCTGTATAGAACTATTCTTTACAACAATCACCACACAAACCAGGCACTCACACCATACTGAGGATCGGCAGTAACCGTGAAACAGTACTGTATGCAGTTAAGTGACCTGGTTTGTGAAAAATCCATCCGTTGCTATTCCTAATACTGTGAAATACAGTAAGCATATGCTTAAAAGGAGCCATGTTTAAAATGGTTTAGATTGACAGTGTGATCGTGCATTATGTGGTCTCATTTGAATGTCCTGCCCACACACAGTACTGTATGTAGTTAAGTGACCTGGTTTGTGAAAAATACATCCATTGCTATGCCTAAAACTGTGAAGTACAGTAAGCATATGCTTAAAAGGAGCCATGTTTAAAATGGTTTGGATTGACAATGTGATCGTGCATTATCTGGTCTCATTTGCATGTCCCACCTACACACAGTACTGTATGTAGTTAAGTGACATTGTTTGTGAAAAATACATCCGTTGCTATGCCTAAAACTGTGAAATACAGTAAGCTATGCTTACAAGGAGCCATGTTTAAAATGGTTTGGATTGACAGTGTGATTGTGCATTATGTGGCCTCATTTGCATGTCCCGCCCACATACAGTACTGTATGTGGTTAAGTGACCTGGTTTGTGAAAAATCCATCCGTTGCTATGCCTAAAACTGTGAAATACAGTAAGCATATGCCTTAAAGGAGCCATGTTTAAAATGGTTTGGATTGACAGAGTGATGGTGCATTATGTGGCCTCATTTGCATGTCCTGCCCACTTTTGCCAGACTGCAGGGCATTTACTGTATTTCTGAAAAATTTGAGCAGGAAATAAGTTTTTATCAACTTATTTTTGGACATTCAGACAGAATCACTAATGTACTATTCCATATTTGTACTACTGTACTTTGGACGGTGGAGGGCTTCTATCACTCTTAGACCACCATATGTGAAACAATTGCTGTATAGAACTACTCTTTACAACAATCACCGCACAAACCAGGCACTCACATCATACTGAGGATCGGCAATAACTGTGAAACAGTACTGTATGTGGTTAAGTTACCTGGTTTGTGAAAAATCCATCCGTTGCTATGCCTAAAACTGTGAAATTCAGTAAGCATATGCTTAAAAGGAGCCTTGTTTAAAATGGTTTGGATTGACAAAGTGATGGTGCATTATGTGGACTCATTTGCATTTCCTGCCCACTTTTCCCAGTCTGCACTGCATATACTGTATTTCTGAGAAATTTGAGCAGGAAATAAGTTTTTATCAACTTATCTTTGGAGATTTAAATGGAATCACTAATGGCTATTTCCTTATTTGTACTATATATATATATATATATATATATATATATATATATATATATATATATATATATTATTTAATATATAATGGGCAAAAGAGAATAGTAGAATAGAATAGAAGCTCTCCACCGTACATAAATAGTACATTTGAATGTCTAAAACAAGTTAAGAAACCGTTTCCAGTTAAGAATTCTAAGAAATACAGTTATTACACTTCACTCTGGGAAGCTGGGCAGGGACATGCAAACACACACATGCCTTGCATTTCAATCCACTGCCAATTTAAAAAATGACTTTCTTTAAGCCTATGCCCGCTTCATCACACAGGTTTTATGCAAAGCCAAGGCTGTATCATATATAAGCTGTGAATCCTACATATGGACAGCGGTTTCAAGGTTAATGCCTATCACCAGTGTGGGGCAGGGTCCTAGCTTGTCTTGTGGACCTTATGAGTAGGTAGTTCACCACAACAGTCATTTAATATATGGTGCGCAAAAGAGCGATATAAGCCCTCCACCGGTCGTCAATGACTATATTAGCAATTAGCAAAGACTCACAGACTGTTATAGAAAGTTATCAGTTCAAATTTAAATATACATCTATTGAACCTGCTATGAATTTCAACAAAAGCAAGTCCTGATTCTTTTTTATATGCTGATCCTGTGTACATATTTTTTAATTATGTATTAATATAAGGGCATTTTAGAGACATCAGCTGCCTTGGTGAAGGGATCAAAAGGACCTAGTTACATAGTTACATAGTTACATAGGCCCTCATTCAATTGCAATTCGAATAAGGCTCTAAATAAGCACATAACATATTTTTTTAAAGAAGTTTTAGTTAGTAAGCATCTATCCAAAAGAAAGGTTTTCACTAACTAAAAACTTCTTTAAAAGAAATATGTTATGTGCTTATTTAGAGCCCTATTCAATTGGCCGAATCGCAATTGAATGAGGCCCATAGTATTTAAGGTTGAAAAAAGACCTTCAGTCCATAAAGTTTAACCTTTCAAGATCACCTCTGAGCTGCAATATGCGGATTAACTATTAATTAATTAGTTGTATTAAAAAAAATAAAAAAATAAATAAAAAATCCCTCCTGATCCCAGACACCGGAGACATGACTTCTCCCTGGATCAATACTGCCTCTCTAATTATCCATGATAACCCTGAATTCCCTTTTTAATTAGAAATAAATCCAGTCCCCTTTTAAAGTTATCTTTCGAATCCGCTGTCACCACCTCCTCTGGTAGAGAATTCCACAGATTAACCACCCTTACTGTGAAGAGCCCTTTTCTTTCTTTAAGGTGACATTTTTTTACTTCTAACCTCAAGGGATGTCCTCTTGTCAGTTGAAAACCTCTTTGCACAAAAAGCTCCCCTGACAAATCTTTATACTGACCCTGGATGTATTTATATAGGGTAATCATATCTCCTCTTAGGGGGCTTTTTTCTAGAGAAAATAAGTTTAATTTGGTTAGCCTTTCTTCATAACTTAGCCCCTCCATTCCCCTTATTAGTTTTTTTGCCATCCTCTGTACCTTTTCCAGCTCTAAAATGTCCTTTTTATGAAGTGGTGCCCAAAATTGTACACCATATTCCAAATGAGGGCGTACTAGAGATTTGTATAGTGGCAGAATTATATTTGTTTCCCTGGCTTCTATACCCTTCTTAATAAATGCTAATATTTTATTTGCCTTTGCAGCTGCTGCTTGGCTTTGAGCGCTGTTACCTAGGTGGTTGTCCACAAGCACTCCCAAATCCCTTTCAATATCTGATACACCTAGATTTGCTCCATTAAGATTATAAATTGCATGGCTGTTTTTCCTTCCCAGATGCATAACTTTACATTTATTCGTATTCAATATCATCTGCCATTTAGATGCCCATTCCTCAATTTTTTGTAAATCCCTTTGGAAGAAATGCACATCACTATCTGATTTAATTACCTTGCACAACTTTGTGTCATCAGCGAAAATGGAGACACCGCTCTCCAATCCTACCTCTAAGTCAGTAATAAATATGTTAAAAAGGAGAGGACCTAATACTGAACCCTGAGGAACCCCACTTACCACATTAGTCCAATCGGAGTATGTTCCATTTACAACAACCCTTTGCTTCCTGTCTTTTAGCCAGCTCTCAATCCATGAGCAGATATTTACTGCAACTGCTGTATCTCTTAGTTTGCACAATAGTCTCCCATGTGGCACTGTATCAAAAGCCTTTGCAAAATCCCAAAAAAATACATCCACTGAGTTGCCTTGATCCAGGTTCCTACTAACCTCATAGAAACTAATTACATTTGTTTGACATGACCTATCCCTCATAAATCCATTTTGACTCCTACTTATAATCCTGTTCAAATAGACATATACTTGCATATTATACCTTATTAACCCTTCTAAAAGCTTCCCCACTACAGAAGTGAAGCTCACTGGTCTATATTTCCCGGATTTGCTCTTGCTCCCTTTTTAAATATAGGTATCACATCAGCTTTTCTCCAGTCATCTGGTAGAGACCCTGTGTTGAGTGAATCTTGAAAAATTAAATATAATGGTTTGGCTATTACAGAACCCAGTTCCCTTAGTACCCTTGGATGTATTCCATCAGGACCCGAGGCTTTATTAACATTTATTTTTTCTAACCTCTTTTGGATTACTTCCTTTGTTAACCAATTATTAGGCAAAGGTAGTGTAGCCCCATTATGTTGCCGTGTCCCAACCACTGGACCTCCCTTGTGTATACCGAAGAAAAGAACCTATTTAGCTCATCTGCCTTTTCTTGGTCACTAATTATCAGACGGCCTGTGTCACATTGTTCCTATAGCTACCTACCTCGTTTTCTTCCCATTAATATACTTACAAAATATGTTAGGGTTAGTCTTACTCTCTTTTGCAATTAATTTTTCATTTTCTATTTTAGCCAGTCTAATCGCCCTTTTGCAAGCCTTGATTTCCTTGTATTCTTGTAAATGCCTGTTTTTTACTCTGTATCTTGATCTTTAAATCATTGGATGGGATTTACTCCTTTTACTTTTATTCCCACACGGTATATGCCGATGTGTATGTATATTTAGTAAGGATTTAAATGTTGTCCATTTATGGTCAGTATTTTTACCTGCCAGTTCTCTGTCCCAGTCTATATGTTGTACTGCTGCCCTTAGACCATTAAAATCTGCCTTTTAAAATTAAAAATTTTCGTTGGCCCCTTAAAATTTTGTTTTTTTAATTCAATCTCAAACGAGACTGTGTTGTGATTACTGTTTCCCAAAGGTTGCCCTATTCCAATATTTCATACTTTATCAATATTATTTGTGATGAGTAAATCTAAGATAGCTTCATTTCTAGTAGGTTCTTGTATTACCTGGGTCAGATAATGATCCCTGAGTGTACTCAAGAACCTGCTCCCCTTAGATGAGCTGCTGGTCTCATTTATCCAGTTTATTTCAGGGTAATTAAAATCTCCCATTATTAGAACCTGACCATGCTTATCTGCATTTTCAATCTGCAACAATAATTGTATTTTCTCACTTTCAGCTATATTTGAGGGTTTATAGCATACTCCTACTAATATTCTTTTGGAATTTGCTGCTCCACTATTTAACTCTACCCACAAACATTCAGCTTTATCACTAGGTCCACCATAAATATCTTCTCTGACTATAGCCTTAAATTCAGGCTTAACATACAGACAAATCCCTCCTCCTCTTTTACCATTGCCTCTATCTTTCCTAAATGGTCGGGTTCGGCATGTTGTGGATCGGGTGGATAAATTATTGGGAGGGGCTGGTAATGTACCGGCGGTCTTGGTACACATTGGTACCAATGACAAAGTTAGTGGAAGATGGAGCGTCCTAAAGAATGATTTTAGAGAATTAGGGAATAAGCTTAAAGCAAGGACCTCCAAGGTAGTATTTTCTGAGATACTACCAGTGCCACGTGCTAGCCCAGGGAGGCAGAAGGAGCTTAGGGAGGTTAATGCGTGGCTAAAAAAGTGGTGCAGTGCAGAGGGTTTGGGGTTTTTAGAGCACTGGGCTGACTTCTCACTTGGGTACAATCTCTATAGCAGGGATGGATTGCACCTTAATGATGAGGGCGCTTTTGTGCTAGGGAATAGGATGGTAGAACGGCTGGGGGAGTTTTTAAACTTGTAGGTGGGGGGGGAGGGACTATATAGAAGTATTGGGGTAAATAGGGTAGAGAGGGATAGGGATGAATTATTTACCCATGGGGGAGGAGAAGGGGGGAGGGTTACAATAGAAAGTAGGGAGATATTAATAGGGGCCTCAAATACAGTGGCAGGCACTTCACATCAGCAGAGCCATAGCAACATAAAGTGTATGATTGCAAACGCAAGAAGTTTGCCTGGGAAAATGGATGAGCTAGAAATATTAGCAGTACAAGAAAAATGGGGCTTAATAGGCATTACGGAAACATGGTGGGATGAATCTCATGACTGGACTGTTAATCTGGATGGTTATAACCTATTTAGGAAAGATAGGGAAAATGGTAAAAGAGGAGGAGGGATCTGTCTTTATGTTAAGCCTGAATTTAAGCCTATAGTTAGAGAAGATATTTATGCTGGCACTAACGGCATCATTGAATCCTTGTGGGTTGAGCTAAATAGTGGAGGAGCTAATTCTAAATGCATATTGGTGGGAGTATGCTATAAACCCCCAAATATAGCTGAAAGTGAGGAAATACAATTATTGTTACAGATTGGAAATGCAGCTAAGCATGGGCAAGTTCTAATAATGGGAGACTTTAATTACCCTGATATAAACTGGATAAACGAGACCAGCAGCTCAGCTAAGGGGAGCAGGTTCTTGAGTACACTCAGGGATCATTATCTAGCCCAGGTAATACAAGAACCTACTAGAAATGGGGCCATCTTGGATTTAGTCATCACAAGTAATATTGATATAATATCAAATGTAAAAATAGGGGAACCCTTGGGGAACAGTGATCACAACACAGTCTCATTTGAGATTGAATACAAAAAACAGAGTTGTAAGGGGCCAACAAAAACTCTAAATTTTAAAAGGGCTAACTTTAATGGGCTACGGGCAGCAATACAACATATAGACTGTGACAAAGAACTTACAGGGAAGAATACTGAAAATAAATGGACAACATTCAAATCCTTACTAAATAAACATACTCATCAGCATGTACCATGTGGAAATAAAATAAATAGGAGTAAATCACATCCCATGTGGCTTAACAATGACTTAAAGATCATGATGAGGAAAAAGAAATATGCATTTAAATTATACAAGAAGGAGGGAACAGAGGCATCTTTATGTGACTATAAGGAAATCAACAAGGCTTGCAAAAGGGCTATTAGACTGGCTAAAATAGAAAATGAGAAGCCAGTTGCAATGGAAAGTAAGACTAACCCTAAAATATTTTATAAATATATTAATGGGAAGAAGGCCAGGAAGGAATCGATAGGACCATTACAATGTGACACAGGCCATCTGATAATTAGTGACCAGGAAAAGGCAGATGAGCTAAATAGGTTCTTTTCGTCGGTTTACACAAGGGAGGTACCAGTGGTTGGGACACTGCAACATAATGGGGCTACACTACCTTCACTAAATAATTGGTTAACGCAGGAAGAAATACAAAAGAGGTTGGAGAAAATAAATGTTAATAAAGCCCCAGGTCCTGATGGAATACATCCAAGGGTACTGAGGGAGCTGGGTTCTGTAATAGCCAAACCATTATATCTAATCTTTAAAGACTCGCTCACTACAGGGTCTCTACCAGATGACTGGAGAAAAGCAGAGGTGATACCTATATTTAAGAAGGGATCTAGAGCAAATCCGGGGAATTATAGACCAGTGAGCCTCACTTCTGTAGTTGGGAACCTTTAGAGGGTTAATAAGGGACAGAATACAAGAATATGTCTATTTGAACAGGATCATAGGTAGAAGTCAACATGAATTTATGAAGGAAAGGTCGTGTCAGACCAATCGAATTAGTTTTTATGAGGAGGTTAGTAGGAACTTGGATCAGGGCAACTCAGTGGATGTAGTCTTTTTAGATTTTTCAAAGGCATTTGATACAGTGCCACATGGAAGACTAGTGAGCAAACTAAGGGATACAGGAATTGCAGTAAATATCTGCTCATGGATTGAGAGCTAAAAGACAGGAAGCAAAGGGTTGTTGTAAATGGAACATACGCCGATTGGTCTAATGTGATAAGTGGGGTTCCTCAGGGCTCAGTATTAGGTCCTCTCCTTTTTAACATATTTATTAATGACATTAAGGTAGTACTCGAATGTAGTGTCTCCATTTTTGCTGATGACACTAAGTTGTGCAAGGTAATAAAATCAGATAATGATGTACTTTCCCTACAAAAGGATTTGCATAAATTAGAGAAATGGGCGGCTAAATGGCAGATGAGATTTAATACAAATAAATGTAAGGTTATGCATTTGGGAAGGAACAATAGCCAAGCAATCTATAATCTTAATGGAGCAAATCTAGGGGTATCAGATATTGAAAGGGATTTGGGAGTCCTAGTGGACAACCACCTAGGTAACAGCGCTCAAAGCCAAGCAGCGGCTGCAAAGGCAAATAAAATATTAGCATGTATTAGGAAGGGTATAGAAGCCAGGGAAGAAGATATAATTCTGCCCTCATTTGGAATATGGAGTAAAATTTTGGGCACCACCTCACAAAAAAAGACATTTTAGAGCTGGAAAAAGTACAGAGAAGGGCTACAAAACTAATAAGGGGAATGGAGGGGCTAAGTTATGAAGAAAGACTAACCAAATTAAACTTATTTTCGCTAGAAAAAATGCGTCTAAGAGGAGATATGATTACGTTATTTAAATACATCCAGGGTCAATATAAGGCTTTGTCAAGTGAACTTTTTGTAGCAAGAGATTTTCAATTGACAAGAGGACATCCGTTGAGGTTAGAGGAAAAAAGATTTCACCTTAAACAAAGAAAAGGGTTCTTCACAGTTAGGGTGGTTAAACTGTGGAATTCTCTACCAAAGGAGGTGGTGACAGCGAATTCGATAGACAACTTCAAAAAGGGGTTAGATATATTTCTGAATAAAGAGGGCATTCAAGGCTATCCTAGATAACTAGCAAGGAATATTGATCCAGGGAGAAATTTGATCGCCAGTTTCTGGGGTCAGGAAGGAATTTTGCTTTTTTTTCCCCTTATGAGACAATTGGCAAAGTTTCAATGGGTTTTTTTTTTATGTTTGCCTTCCTCTGGATCAATTAACAATAATTAACAATTAACAATAATAATAAATAGTCCAAATTAAAAAGATCAATAGAGATCTAAAAAGGTTGAACTTGATGGACTAACTCTTTATTCATTCTCCAATACTATTCTATTAATAATTATTTAATCAATAATTTAATTAATAACTAATCCGCATATTGCAGATCAGAGGAGATCTTAACAGGTTGAACTTGATGGACTGAAAGTCTTTTTTCAACCTTAATTACTATGTAACTATGTAACTATGTTACTATGTAACTATGTAAATAGGTTATAACCATCCAGATTAACAGTCTAGTCATGAGAATTTTCCTGGAAAACTTCTGGCATTAGCAAGCAAACACCTTATGTTATGAGTCTGTAGTTCTGAAGTGCCTGCCATTGTACTTGAGTTACTTGGTACCACCTCCCTATTGTCTATACTACCCCTCCCCCCATCTCTTCACCTATGAGTTGTTAATTCATCCCTAATACCCTCTACACTTTCTACCCCATTACTTATATATAGTCCCTCCCCACTGAAATTTTGTAGACAATAATAATAATTATGAGTCAGTCCAGTGGCAACCTCACTCAATGTACATCCTGTCATATGTCTGCAATACTGGAACAGATGATCCAGGGTCCATACCTCTGTGACAGGTGTGAGCATGTTGCCTCTCTGGAAGCTCAAATTGGAGATCTGGAGCAGAGAATTGCAGCACTTGGAGATATTGCTCCACTTGAAGGGGGGTTGGTGCTCACTGAGCACAGTATAGCTGGGCCTAGCATGGAGGGTGGAGCTGGGGCCATTGAGGATGTCCAGGGAGGTAGCTGGGTTACAGTGGGAAGCAGGGGGAACAAGAGGAGGCAGGCCAGTTCTGAGTTGGCAAACACCAAGAGATTTGCCAGATTGAGTAAACTGTTTGGGATGTCCATTCAGGAATGGCAATGCCAGATAGAGCAGTTCCCTCTAACAGCCGGGATAATAGCTCTACTGGAGGAGTGGGAGGGCAGAATAGGCAGAGCAACAGACAGGTTTTGGTTGTAGGGGACTCTATTATTAGGAAGGTAGACAGGGTAATTTGTCACCCAGATCCCAGCAATCGAACATTTTGCGGTCTCCCGGGTGCTCGGGTTCGTCATGTTGTGGATCGGGTAGACAAATTATTGGGAGGGGCTGGAAATGAACCAGCAGTCTTGGTAGATATTGGTACCAATGACAAAGTTAGTGGAAGATGGAGTGTCTTAAAGAATGATTTTAGAGAACTAGGTAATAAGCTGGAGGCAAGGACCTGCAAGGTAGTATTTTCTGAGATACTACCAGTGCCACGTGCTAGCCCAGGGAGGCAGAAGGAGCTTAGGGAGGTTAATGCATGGCTAAAGATGTGGTGCACTAAGGAGGGGTTTGGGTTTTTAGAGCACTGGGCTGACTTCTCACTTCGGGACAATCTCTACAGTAGGGATGGATTGCACCTTAATGATGAGGGAGCTTTTGTACTAGGGGATAGGATGGTAGAAAGGCTGGAGGAGTTTTTAAACTAGTAGTTGGCAGGGAGGGACTAGATATAAGTAATGGGGTAGAAAGTGTAGAGGGTATGAGGGATGAATTAACAACTCATAGGGGAGGAGATTGGGGGAGGGGTAGTATAGTCAATAGGGAGGTAGTACTAAGTAATTCAAGTACAGTGGCAGGCACTTCATAACTACAGACTCATAACATAAGGTGTATGCTTGCTAATGCCAGAAGCTTGCCAGGAAAAATGGGAGAGTTAGAATTATTAGCAATTAATGAAAAATGGGATTTAATAGGCATTACTGAAACGTGGTGGGATGAATCTCATGACTGGACTGTTAATCTGGATGGTTATAACCTATTTAGGAAAGATAGAGGCAAAGGTAAATGAGGAGGAGGGATTTGTCTTTATGTTAAGCCTCAATTTAAGCCTATAGTCAGAGAAGATATTTATGGTGGACCTAGTGATAACGCTGAATGTTTATGGGTAGAGTTAAATAGCGGAGCAGCAAATTCCAAAAGAATATTAGTAGGAGTATGCTATAAACCCCCAAATATAGCTGAAAGTGAGAAAATACAATTATTGTTACAGATTGGAAATGCAGCTAAGAACGGGCAAGTTCTAATAATGGGAGATTTTAATTACCCTGAAATAAACTGGATAAATGAGACCAGCAGTTCATCTAAGGTGAGCAGGTTCTTGAGTACACTCAGGGATCATTATCTGGCCCAGGTTGTGCAAGAGCCTACTAGAAATGAAGCTATCTTCGATTTACTCATCACAAATAATATTGATATAGTATCTAATGTTGGAATAGGGCAACCTTTGGGAAACAGTGATCACAACACAGTCTCATTTGAGATTGAATTAAAAAAACAAAATTTTAAGGGGCCAACTAAAACTCTTAATTTTAAAAGGGCAGATTTTAAAGGTCTAAGGGCAACAATACAAAGTATAGACTGGTACAGAGAACTAGCAGGTAAAAACACTGACCACAAGTGGACACCATTTAAATCCTTACTAAATATACATACACATCGGCATATACCGTGTGGGAATAAAAGTAAAAGGAGTAAATCCCATCCAATGTGGCTTAACAATGATTTAAAGATCAAGATACCTAATTAAAAAACAGGCATTTCAATTATACAAACAAGAGGGGACAGAGACTGCTTTACAGGAATACAAGGAAATCACCAAAGCTTGCAAAAGCGTGATTAGGCTGGCTAAAATAGAAAATGAAAAATTAATTGCAAAAGAGAGTAAGACTAAACGTAAAATATTTTTTAAGTATATTAATGGGAAAAAGGCGAGGAAGGAAGCTATAGGAACATTACAATGTGACACAGGCCATCTGAAAATGAGTGACCAGGAAAAGGCAGATGAGCTAAATAGGTTCTTTTCTTCGGTATACACAAGGGAGGTACCAGTGGTTGGGACACGGCAACAAAATGGGGCTACACTACCTTTGCCAAATAATTGGTTGACACAGGAAGTAATCCAAAAGAGGTTGAAAAAAATAAATGTTAATAAAGCCCCGGGTCCTGATGGAATACATCCAAGGGTACTAAGGGAACTGGGTTCTGTAATAGCCAAACCATAATATTTAATTTTTCAAGATTCACTCAACACAGGGTCTCTACCAGATGACTGGAGAAAAGCTGATGTGATACCTATATTTAATAAAGGAGCAAGAGCAAAACCGGGGAATTATAGACAAGTGAGCCTCACTTCTGTAGTGGGGAAGCTTTTTGAAGGGTTAATAGGGGATAATATACAAGAATATGTCTATTTGAACAGGATTATAAGTAGGAGTCAACATGGATTTATGCTGGTTAGGTCATGTCAAACAAATCTAATTAGTTTCTATGAGGAGGTTAGTAGGAACCTGGATCAAGGCAACTCAGTGGATGTAGTCTTTTTGGATTTTGCAAAGGCTTTTGATACAGTGCCACATGGGAGACTATTGTGCAAACTAAGAGATACAGCAGTTGCAGTAAATATCTGCTCATGGATTGAGAGCTGGCTAAAAGACAGGAAGCAAAGGGTTGTTGTAAATGGAACATACTCCGATTGGACTAATGTGGTAAGTGGGGTTCCTCAGGGTTCAGTATTAGGTCCTCTCCTTTTTAACATATTTATTACTGACTTAGAGGTAGGATTGGAGTGCAGTGTTTCCATTTTCGTGATGACACGAAGTTGTGCAAGGAAATTAAAACAGATAGTTATGTGCTTTCACTCCAAAGGGATTTACATAAAAATGAGGAATGGGCATCTAAATGGCAGATGATATTGAATACGAATAAATGTAAAGTTATGCATCTGGGAAGGAAAAATAGCCATGCAATTTATAATCTTAATGGAGCAAATCTAGGTGTTTCGGATATTGAAAGGGATTTGGGAGTGCTTGTGGACAACCACCTAGGTGACAGTGCTCAAAGGAAAGCAGCATCTGCAAAGGCAAATAAAATATTAGCATGTATTAGGAAGGGTATAGAAGCCAAAAATATGAATTAGTAATATTTCCAACAATAAAGTATATATATTTTACACTGCACTACAAAATATTTACACTGCAATTATATTTCTGTATTACTGCTCATTGCCTGACAGGGATAGGACCCTCAAAGCAGTTAAACATTTACATCAGTTTATTATGCTCTGACACCTGCTTCATTTCATATTTTATACTGCCTTTTTTATGAATACATTGTTACTTAGGCCTTTACGTTTTGCATGTATGCCAATTAAACATGATACTTTCAATGATTAATGAATGAATCAAATCCAAACATTAAAAATGCTTTTCATGTCATTTTACAGTTTGCTAATCTCTGTGAACACTGGACCTCTTTAGGTTTTGCAATGATGACAGTCATTGGTTAATTAATGAACATATATTAATGTATTAATTAATTAATTATTAATTAATTATAAAAAAAATATTATCCCAATAGTAAAGTTTGTGTAAGAACCAATATTTCTATGCTGGAATATAAAGTGACACAAACTGCTATTCAGGATCATTTTAATCCCATTTTATGTGGGGTGAAACTCACACAACAAGGGATTATTGATTCATATTTACAAGTTGAAGCAAATAATCTAAATTTGATCAAATTTTAACAACAAAAGCTTTGCATAGAACAATATTGTGGATTTATGGATTATGTCGCTGAATTGGCTACCAACAGAGACATTTCAGCTGGAAGAGCAATCATTTTGCCATATTCTTTCCAAGGATCTCCTCGCAATATGCGAGAAAGATACAATGATGCCATGGCTATTGTGACTAAATTTGGAAAGCCAGATTTATTCATTACATTCACATGTAATCCACAATGGCCAGAGATCAAGGAAAATTTTAAAGTTGGCCAAAATACTTCTGATTGACCAGATTTAGTGGCTAGAGTATTCAACATTAAACTAAATACATTAATACATGATATAACTAAAGCGCAGTTATTTGGGAAATGTGGGGCTTTTGTTTATACCATTGAATTTAAAAAAAGAGACCTGCCACATGCACATATACTTTTAATCCTACAAGAAAAAGATAAATTGAATACTGCAGAGAGAGTGGATTCAGGGATTAGTGCTGAACTGCCACATCCAGAAAAATATTCAAAACTTTATGAGATTGTAACACATTGAATGATTCATGGTCCATGTGGAGATATAAATCCAAATTCACAATGTATGAAAAATAAAAAATGCACAAAAGAGTTCCAAAAACAATTTCAAATGTAAACCTATGTTAATTGTGATGGATACCCTTTATATAAAAGAAGATAAATATAAACTGCTATTATTTGTGACCAAAAAGTCGATAATAGATAAGTAGATAATAGATATACAAACCACATTTGTGGATGTAGTACAATGCACACATAAATGTGGAAGCTTGCACTTCTATCAAATCCATCAAATATGTGTATAAATATATATACAAGGGATATGATGCAGCAACTGTTGTTGTACAAGGTGCACAAAATGAACAAGACAATCCAATTTTACATGATAAACTTTCATGTTATTTAGATGCTCACTACGTCAGTGCACCAGAAGCAATGTGGCTGCTTCTGAAATTTGAGATGCATGATCGGTCGCATGCTGTGTATTGATTAGCTGTACATTTGCCACAAAGTCAATTTGTTTGCTTTACTGCAGGGAATGAAAGAAATGCCATTGCCAAAAATGAACATAGAGCAACAACATTTACTGCTTGGTTTCATTTAAATTGGGAGGACACTGAGGCCAGACAATTTTTATACATTGAGATTCCATATCACTATGTATTTGTAAATGGCCAATGGTGACAACGAAAAAAAGATACAAATAAAATTATCCAAAGAATTGATACCGTTAATCCAAGAGACATTGAACGTTTCAGTTTAAGATTACTACGTTTACATGCTCCCGGTGCACAAAGTTCTGAACATTTACAGACAGTGAATGACATAGTTTATGATACTTTCCAATTAGCTGCAAGACATCAACATTTTCTAGCAGATGATAAGGAATGGGAGAGATGCCTAGAAGAAGCATCACTATTTTAAATGTCAAAGCAAATGAGAGAACAATTTACATTCATTTGCATCTTTTGCAATGTACCCAATGCATTAGCTTTGTGAGAAACATTTCAATTAAATTAAATATATGTGAAGACTTTTTGAAATTTTACAACAAGACCATTGCACAATTAAAAGCATTAATGGAAATTCAAGAAATCTTTCTTTGTCATGGATTAAATTGTGCAAATTGTAATCTGCCTGATCCAGGACTCATAGATGCAGGTGCTGTACTCGTGTTTTTACTCGTGCTGGCTAGGGTTGTATTATTTCTAGTCTATAATAATAATACAACCCTAGCCAGCATGAGTAAAAACGTCAGTACAGCACCTGCATAGAGTGCCATAGACTGGGGAACACACCAGCCTAGGTAACACTAGCAAACACCCTACAAAACAGGAGTGTGAGTCAGTAAGTGGCTATTTATATTGGGACACTTTAATTATTGTGAAAGCTATTTACCCTGGATATTTAACTACAAAGGGGTTTCGGCAACATTGTTTTAACCTTTTTTTAAATGATTTTATTTTTGTAGCTGTCTGAAAATTAAAATAAAGAATTTAAACCTTTAAGATGACCCAGTCCACAATTTTACATACATGTTATATCCTATAGACAAAGTAAAATATTGGAATGTCTTGGAAGTAGACTTTTGGGGTGATTGGCCTGACAAAACAGTTACGTTGAATTTTCTTACTGGTACACTTTAAATGTTATTACATTAAGTTACTGTTTGTAATGTTAAAATTGCATTTTACAAGGTATGGACAGTTACATAGTTACATAGTTACATAGTATTTAAGGTTTAAAAAAGACTTTCAGTCCATCAAGTTCAACCTTTTAAGATCTCCTCTGATCTGCAATATGCGGATTAACTATTAATTCATTAGTTGTTAATTAATTATTAATCAATTATTTAATTTTTTTTTTTTTTTTTTATTATTAATTAGTCCAGAGGAAGGCAAATAGAAAAAAAAAAAAAAACACAAGCGAGACTTAGCCAATTGTCTCAAAGGAAAATGTAAAAAATTTGGATCAATACTGTCTCTCTAATTATCCATGATAACCCTGAATACCCTTTTTAATTAGAAATAAATCTAGTCCCCTTTTAAAGTTATCTATTGAATCCACTGTCACCACCTCTTCTGGTAGAGAATTCCACAGATTAACCACCCTTACTGTGAAGAACCCTTACTGTGAGTTGTTTCATTGTATGTAATTAAGGGTTCATGTTAGTAGGAGGATGATAATTTCTTGGAAAATGTAAATGTATAATTCAATTGTGAGTATTGATCCAGGCAGTAATCCAATCGCCAGTTAATGGGGTCAGGAAGGAATTCATCTCCCACTTTGATACAATTGGATGTTTCACGAGGGTGGTGTGTGTCGGGGGCGGGGGGGTCTGTTTGCCTTCCTCTGGATTCAATACCTGTGTAGTTTACCAGTTGTTGAACTACAAGTTGCATGTTACAAAGCATTATGTAATGGTTTACAATACTCATTCATACAAAGTTGACCCATTGTTATATTATTCCCTCATAGCTGACAATTTCTAATGTTAATATTATTAAAAAATGATGGTTTACCAGTAGTTGAACTACAAGTTGCATGTTAAAAAGCTTTACGTAATGGTTTAAAATACTGATTCATACTAAGTTGACGCATTGTTTTATTAGTCATGCATAGATGACAATTAAAAAAGGTTAATATTGTTAAAAAACGATGGTTTAGCAAGTTGCATGTTAAAAAAATAAACAAATTTACTATAATTGTTGTACTTCTTCCAAGATAACTAAAAGGTTAAGAGGCTCACATTGTGTGGAAAACAGCATTCACAGCCTACACATTTTATTGCCCTGTCATTTTTGAAGGGCAAGTCGCTAGTCATATATATAGTTGTCGTACTGCAAGTTGTCATCATGCATTGCGAGCCTCGCAGAGCGAGGCGAGCCATCGACTGCGAGCCTCATAAAGCGAGGCTACCATTTGAGGCACCCAGGACTTAGGCCGCAAAGGCGCTCTTTGCACTGCGAGCCTCTGAAATTGAGATGAGCAGTTGGAGCACGCAGGACTTAGGCTGCAATGAGCACCAAAGGCGCTCATTGCACTGCGAGCCTCGCAAAGCGAGGAGATCAGTTGAGACACGCGGGACTTAGATTGCAATGAGTGCTGAAGGTGCTCATTGCACTGCGAGCCTCATGAAGCGAGGCAAGCAGTTAGCACATGGGACTTAGGAAATAAGGGACTTAGCTGCAATGAGGCCTCATCGCGAGGCCCCTGGACTTAGCGATGGATGCAAAATTACGGCCCGTATGACTTAAGGCCCGAAGCACGTAGATGGACTGCAGGACTTGCAAAAAAACGACTTTAAGAGTCAAATCACCGAACTGGAAAAACCTGCAAAAAAACACAAATATGCCTCAAATTAACTTACACACTCACACTCAGCACAGGGGGAAAGTCAGGAAGCCTGTGAGTGAGGTTGCAAGTGAATTTGAGCCATATTTGCAGTTTTTCCTCAGACGAAAATCGGCTAAGCATGGAAAAAAATGGCGGAAGAAAAATGTAAAAAATCTTAAACAGGATGAAAATGAGGCTCACCAATACCAGGCACGCAGGACTTAGAAAATACACAATGGCAAATATAAATAAAATAAAAAATAAAATAAAACAACATTTAGTGCGCACCATACAAACATTCAGCAGACTCAAAGAGGAGAAGCACACAGGGAAGGGACGGGGACGGGGGGGGGGGGTAGATGCTGCAAAGAGTGACATGGCATTCCCAAGCACAAAACTTGCAGGTTAATGAACCCTGCTATGAGTGGCCCGTACAGTAGACGAGAGGAAAGATTTGTAATGAGCGCCGAAGGCACTCAGCACGGGGCTTACAATGAGCGCTGAAGGTGCTTAGAGGAGCAAAAGCCTCACATTGTGTGGCAAACAGCATTGCCAGCCTTACAATTTTATTCCTGTCATTTTTGATGGACAATTTCCTAGTTCTGATAATGACATTCTAGCTGGCACAGATTGACAGAGTATGGTGTCTTTAGTTTGGGTTGCGGATGCTTGAAGAGACACGCTTCTGGCTTGTGCCGAGGACAGAGTGTGATGAATTGTATTTGGGCTGCTTAGGTTTCTTGACTCATTTCTATCCAACACCAAAGAGTACAGCTTGTTTGTACTGATGAAAAGTATGTATGTAAAGTATGGCTTCTGGCCAGTACTGCGGATCAGTGTGCGGTGAGCTGGTGCTCTCACTGCAAAGATCTGGAAATTATTTTCTGATAGGTACAAAAGTGTGTAAACTGGCACTTATGGGCAGATTTCATTAAGATGGTGGTTGGGTAGAGTGAGACGGGCCGCTGCCTGTGCAGCTAAAACTTGGTGAAACTGGTTTCAAGCCGGTGGGCAGTGTTGTAAACTGATTACTTTTGGAAGTTGTCAGCATAGATGGGCAGAGTGTGTTGTGTTAGTTATTTTGAGATTGGCTTCTGGCTGGAACAGAATGGTAGTCTGCTGATTGAGCAGCTGAGTCTGACTAATTGAGCTGTATAGACCTGAGAGACAGTCAGTGTTAGGGTTAAAACCATGACGGGGTTAAAACCAGGAACCCAAGAACTTAGGTGGAGACCAGGATAGAGGATACAAATACTGAAGATATGTATTTGTTATAATAAGGCACAGAGTGCTGGTTCTCATTTCCTCTGCTCTGTAGTTTCACATAGGTGAGCTATTACGCCTACCCTATATTCCAACCCCTAATAGCTTCATATCAGGGGGGTACTATTCCAGTTATGGCATTTTCTTAGAAGTGGTCTGAGATAATCAAGTAGATACTTCAATTCGGCCAGTAACATGTTTTTGACACGGTCATCTTTGCTGAGTTCTGTATCCAATAATTAACATTACATATTATAATTGTCAAACTGCGAGACATTGTCACGCTTTGCGTGGTGCGTACGAGTTAGGCGATGAGCGCCGCCAAAACTTGCAGGGCAAGGCGAGCTGTTAGGGCAATTAATCTTGCAGCACCAATGCAATGAGCGCCAAAGGTGCTCATTGCCTTCTCGCCTCACAAAGCGAGGCGAACAGTGAAGGAAATAAAACACTCAGGACTTAGCCACCAAAGACTTTGTCAAGTGCTTGGAGACTAATGCGATCGCGCATTTACTAACGTGGGAGTTAGAAAAAAAATTACAAGACACGGGACTTGCGAGAAGCAGGACTTTGAAAAAAACAAATATGATTTATTAAAAATCAAAAACAAATTAAAAAAACACAAAAAACACAAAGAAAATAAATACAACAAAAACATCACCCACAGCACGGGGGAACAGCCAGGACGTCTGGGAGTGAGGTGGAACGCAAATTCATTAACCCTTTATTATTATATGATATTGGATGATATTATTATTATTATTATTATTATTATTATTATTATTATTATATGTATCTATTGCATAGTAACTAGGGCTCATTAGTTTACAGATTTAGGAATGTGACACAAATGTGATGTATGTGGATGTCCCAAAACCCCAACCATTGAAAACACACTGGCGCTGTGAGAATGGTATACCAAAGTTTTATTTCATACACAGATCAGAATCAGAAATGTACAAAGCTGTACATTAATATCATGGGTGTGGTGTGGTGGTAGGGGCAGATCCATGGAGGGCAAGAGGCTTTTTTGGGGACAAAGGGGATACCTAAAGGGGGTAATGCCATAGTCTATAATAAGCACGATGCAGAGCACAGGGTCACGTGTGGTCACTACACCTCCTACGGGGGGGGGGGCTGTTTTTGAAGAGATCTTAAACTTGATAATTTTTTTTCACAATGCTTGCAGATGCTGAAGATCCCTTCATGGACTTGAATTGTACAAAAAAAAAAATATATATATGGTGTGTCACCAGAGGGCAGTAGAGAGTTCTTCAAGACTTCTCCCCGGGAGTAAAAAGGTTTAGAAGATCCTTAAAAAGCTTGGCTGTGGCTGCAATCAAGACCTACGGCTGCTGTCTCCAGGTGGAAAGCTGTTTTACAGTGCAGGAGTGTTGTGGAAGTGTGCAGGGCTGAAGTCAGAGGCCACACTGAAAACCAATGGACCAAAGCCTGAAGCTTTGAAGAGAAAGTATGCGGATAAGAGGAACAAAAAGTCCCTGAAGGTGATGACCGAAGGAGGGATCTGCTTTGGAAAGAGAGGCCGGAGATACAGAGCCTGAGAGAGAGGTGAGAGGGAAAGACATCTCTACTACCGATGTATGGACTGTATGTTTGCACTCCTATATAAGACAGTAAGGGAAACTACAGTTCAGTTATGCAGGGCTTCAATGAGAAGCTAGAGTTTTGTTTCTGCCTTCAGCTTTATGTTGTATGCTGTAAAAACAACCAGTAAAGTGTGGTTAAATATTTAAAGAGCTCATGCTCACCTCAAAATAGGGCCTTCAAAATATAGGTACTGCAGCATCTCTTCTCAACAGCATTCCTCAATGACCATCAATTAGTAAAATGTTAAACAGAACCCTACATGTCCACAGAGAAGAGGATCATGGACCATGTGATGGGAGGTAGTCATCTGTGTACAAAATATCACCATCGCATAGGCCAAGATCGAAGACTAAGTAGCCAGGCTAGATTACGATAACATTTGGACCAACAGATGGTCACTGAGGAGTGCTGTTGAGAAGGCACAAAACATAAGTGCAGCCCCTACATCCTCCTTCACCTAGCATCAGGACCCCATTCCCCCGCGGGAGGTCATTGTCTTCTTGTTGGTGGTGGGGGGCAGGGGGAGGCACCTCCCCAGGAGGCAGAAGCACGAGCAGTAGTGGTGTTGGTGGAGATGACGGCTGCCTTGGCAGAGGCATGGGGGGAGGAGAGGAGTGTCTGGGCTGCAGGTGTGCAGGGCGGTGGAAGATGAGGCGGGGTACGGGACCAGAGAGATTCTCAAGGCGTCTGTGGTAAGGTGTTAGAATGCGTTCTGGTCTGCCCCCATCTTGCACAGCCTGGCTAGGTAAGATTCAGTCATCCGGCAGTGCCTCCTCTCCTCCCTAGAGTGCTTTGCATCGCGCACGCACACTATTACACTACACACTGCGCACACTCATGACACTTACACAGCAGCTCCACAGCACTGATGCTGCAGCAACATGAAAACAGATTGCCAGCTCTTCAACACAATGCTTCCAGCATATAAAGTATATTCATTTATTAATGTATTATTTATTTTTTTATAGACCAAACTGCATTAGCTCACTTACAATTTCATTGCCGTCATTTTTTGACGGGCAATTCGCTAGTAAATAATAAAATCATGTGATTTTTGTTAATTATAAAAGCAATCTATCAATTTAATGAGATATAAAGTATTGTAGAAATGAATTTGGCTCAGACTATTAGTCCGTGGGATATCTCATCGTTTACAGAGAAGCTTCATATGCCAGGATACATAGACAGACAGAACCAGTACTTTTATGTTTATTCTACTGGCTCCGAATGACGACTCCTGTACGGCACACTTTACGTAGGAGGTTCAGGATAGGTGTAGATTAAAAATAGCATATAAAAAATAAAGAAACTCATAAAAAGGCATTGGGAACGCAAGAAGAATTGGAAAGAGTCAATCCAACAAGGGACTTAGAGAAAGATCCAAATCCACAGATATAAGGTAATTATTCAAAAATATATCAATAACAGGAGGAGTGCGAGAAACAAACAAACAAAGGGAACAAACAAGAGAATAGAAAATACAAGAAATGGGAGTGAGATGCATGAAAGAAGACCAGATAATGTATGTGTTTAGATAACTCTCTGTCATTCTCTTATTACATTAGTGTCCAGGTCTAATACTAAATATGTACATGGACAGGACCAGATAATGTA
This sequence comes from Discoglossus pictus, assembly GCA_027410445.1. NCBI lineage: Eukaryota > Metazoa > Chordata > Amphibia > Anura > Alytidae > Discoglossus > Discoglossus pictus. Next base: position 332,828 of record JAPZIH010000736.1, read on the forward strand.
TGTGTTTAGATAACTCTCTGTCATTCTCTTATTACATTAGTGTCCAGGTCTTATACTAAATATGTACAAGGACAGGACCAGATAATGTATGTGTTTAGATAACTCTCTCTCATTCTCTTATTACATTAGTGTCCAGGTCTTATACTAAATATGTACATGGACAGGACCAGATAATGTATGTGTTTAGATAACTCTCTGTCATTCTCTTATTACATTAGTGTCCAGGTCTTATACTAAATATGTACAAGGACAGGACCAGATAATGTATGTGTTTAGATAACTCTCTCTCATTCTCTTATTACATTAGTGTCCAGGTCTTATACTAAATATGTACAAGGACAGGACCAGATAATGTATGTGTTTAGATAACTCTCTCTCATTCTCTTATTACATTAGTGTCCAGGTCTTATACTAAATATGTACATGGACAGGACCAGATAATGTATGTGTTTAGATAACTCTCTCTCATTCTCTTATTACATTAGTGTCCAGGTCTTATACTAAATATGTACAAGGACAGGACCAGATAATGTATGTGTTTAGATAACTCTCTGTCATTCTCTTATTACATTAGTGTCCAGGTCTTATACTAAATATGTACAAGGACAGGACCAGATAATGTATGTGTTTAGATAACTCTCTCTCATTCTCTTATTACATTAGTGTCCAGGTCTTATATTAAATATGTACAAGGACAGGACCAGATAATGTATGTGTTTAGATAACTCTCTGTCATTCTCTTATTACATTAGTGTCCAGGTCTTATACTAAATATGTACATGGACAGGACCAGATAATGTATGTGTTTAGATAACTCTCTCTCATTCTCTTATTACATTAGTGTCCAGGTCTTATACTAAATATGTACAAGGACAGGACCAGATAATGTATGTGTTTAGATAACTCTCTCTCATTCTCTTATTACGTTAGTGTCCAGGTCTTATACTAAATATGTACAAGGACAGGACCAGATAATGTATGTGTTTAGATAACTCTCTCTCATTCTCTTATTACATTAGTGTCCAGGTCTTATATTAAATATGTACAAGGACAGGACCAGATAATGTATGTGTTTAGATAACTCTCTGTCATTCTCTTATTACATTAGTGTCCAGGTCTTATACTAAATATGTACATGGACAGGACCAGATAATGTATGTGTTTAGATAACTCTCTGTCATTCTCTTATTACATTAGTGTCCAGGTCTTATCCTAAATATGTACATGGACAGGACCAGATAATGTATGTGTTTAGATAACTCTCTGTCATTCTCTTATTACATTAGTGTCCAGGTCTTATCCTAAATATGTACATGGACAGGACCAGATAATGTATGTGTTTAGATAACTCTCTGTCATTCTCTTATTACATTAGTGTCCAGGTCTTATCCTAAATATGTACATGGACAGGACCAGATAATGTATGTGTTTAGATAACTCTCTCTCATTCTCTTATTACATTAGTGTCCAGGTCTTATACTAAATATGTACATGGACAGGACCAGATAATGTATGTGTTTAGATAACTCTCTGTCATTCTCTTATTACATTAGTGTCCAGGTCTTATACTAAATATGTACATGGACAGGACCAGATAATGTATGTGTTTAGATAACTCTCTCTGTCATTCTCTTATTACATTAGTGTGGAGGTCTTATACTAAATATGTACATGGACAGGACCAGATAATGTATGTGTTTAGATAACTCTCTCTCATTCTCTTATTACATTAGTGTCCAGGTCTTATACTAAATATGTACATGAACAGGACCAGATAATGTATGTGTTTAGATAACTCTCTGTCATTCTCTTATTACATTAGTGTCCAGGTCTTATACTAAATATGTACATGGACAGGACCAGATAATGTATGTGTTTAGATAACTCTCTGTCATTCTCTTATTACATTAGTGTCCAGGTCTTATCCTAAATATGTACAAGGACAGGACCAGATAATATATGTGTTTAGATAACTCTCTGTCATTCTCTTATTACATTAGTGTCCGGGTCTTATACTAAATATGTACATGGACAGGACCAGATAATGTATGTGTTTAGATAACTCTCTGTCATTCTCTTATTACATTAGTGTCCGGGTCTTATACTAAATATGTACAAGGACAGGACCAGATAATATATGTGTTTAGATAACTCTCTGTCATTCTCTTATTACATTAGTGTCCGGGTCTTATACTAAATATGTACAAGGACAGGACCAGATAATGTATGTGTTTAGATAACTCTCTCTCATTCACTTTTTACATTAGTGTCCAGGTCTTATACTAAATATGTACATGGACAGGACCAGATAATGTATGTGTTTAGATAACTCTCTCTCATTCTCTTATTACATTAGTGTCCGGGTCTTATACTAAATATGTACATGGACAGGACCAGATAATGTATGTGTTTAGATAACTCTCTCTCATTCACTTTTTACATTAGTGTCCAGGTCTTATACTAAATATGTACTTGGACAGGACTAGATAATGTATGTGTTTAGATAACTCTCTGTCATTCTCTTATTACATTAGTGTCCAGGTCTTATACTAAATATGCACAAGGACAGGACCAGATAATGTATGTGTTTAGATAACTCTCTCTCATTCTCTTATTACATTAGTGTCCAGGTCTTATACTAAATATGTACATGGACAGGACCAGATAATGTATGTGTTTAGATAACTCTCTCTCATTCTCTTATTACATTAGTGTCCAGGTCTTATACTAAATATGTACAAGGACAGGACCAGATAATGTATGTGTTTAGATAACTCTCTGTCATTCTCTTATTACGTTAGTGTCCAGGTCTTATACTAAATATGTACAAGGACAGGACCAGATAATGTATGTGTTTAGATAACTCTCTGTCATTCTCTTATTACATTAGGGTCCAGGTCTTATACTAAATATGTACATGGACAGGACCAGATAATGTATGTGTTTAGATAACTCTCTCTCATTCTCTTATTACGTTAGTGTCCAGGTCTTATACTAAATATGTACATGGACAGGACCAGATAATGTATGTGTTTAGATAACTCTCTGTCATTCTCTTATTACATTAGTGTCCAGGTCTTATACTAAATATGTACAAGGACAGGACCAGATAATGTATGTGTTTAGATAACTCTCTGTCATTCTCTTATTACATTAGTGTCCAGGTCTTATACTAAATATGTACAAGGACAGGACCAGATAATGTATGTGTTTAGATAACTCTCTCTCATTCTCTTATTACATTAGTGTCCAGGTCTTATACTAAATATGTACATGGACAGGACCAGATAATGTATGTGTTTAGATAACTCTCTGTCATTCTCTTATTACATTAGTGTCCAGGTCTTATACTAAATATGTACATGGACAGGACCAGATAATGTATGTGTTTAGATAACTCTCTGTCATTCTCTTATTACATTAGTGTCCAGGTCTTATACTAAATATGTACAAGGACAGGACTAGATAATGTATGTGTTTAGATAACTCTCTGTCATTCTCTTATTACATTAGTGTCCAGGTCTTATACTAAATATGTACAAGGACAGGACCAGATAATGTATGTGTTTAGATAACTCTCTGTCATTCTCTTATTACATTAGTGTCCAGGTCTTATACTAAATATGTACATAAACAGGACCAGATAATGTATGTGTTTAGATAACTCTCTGTCATTCTCTTATTACATTAGTGTCCAGGTCTTATACTAAATATGTACATGGACAGGACCAGATAATGTATGTGTTTAGATAACTCTCTCTCATTCTCTTATTACATTAGTGTCCAGGTCTTATACTAAATATGTACATGGACAGGACCAGATAATGTATGTGTTTAGATAACTCTCTCTCATTCTCTTATTACATTAGTGTCCAGGTCTTATACTAAATATGTACAAGGACAGGACCAGATAATGTATGTGTTTAGATAACTCTCTCTCATTCTCTTATTACATTAGTGTCCAGGTCTTATACTAAATATGTACATGGACAGGACCAGATAATGTATGTGTTTAGATAACTCTCTCTCATTCTCTTATTACATTAGTGTCCAGGTCTTATACTAAATATGTACATAGACAGGACCAGATAATGTATGTGTTTAGATAACTCTCTGTCATTCTCTTATTATATTAGTGTCCAGGTCTTAAACTAAATATGTACATGGACAGGACCAGATAATGTATGTGTTTAGATAACTCTCTCTCATTCTCTTATTACATTAGTGTCCAGGTCTTATACTAAATATGTACATGGACAGGACCAGATAATGTATGTGTTTAGATAACTCTCTCTCATTCTCTTATTACATTAGTGTCCAGGTCTTATACTAAATATGTACATGGACAGGACCATATAATGTATGTGTTTAGATAACTCTCTCTCATTCTCTTATTACATTAGTGTCCAGGTCTTATACTAAATATGTACATGGACAGGACCAGATAATGTATGTGTTTAGATAACTCTCTCTCATTCTCTTATTACATTAGTGTCCAGGTCTTATACTAAATATGTACAAGGACAGGACCAGATAATGTATGTGTTTAGATAACTCTCTCTCATTCTCTTATTACATTAGTGTCCAGGTCTTATACTAAATATGTACAAGGACAGGACCAGATAATGTATGTGTTTAGATAACTCTCTCTCATTCTCTTATTACATTAGTGTCCAGGTCTTATCCTAAATATGTACAAGGACAGGACCAGATAATGTATGTGTTTAGATAACTTTCTCTCATTCTCTTATTACATTAGTGTCCAGGTCTTATACTAAATATGTACATGGACAGGACCAGATAATGTATGTGTTTAGATAACTCTCTCTCATTCTCTTATTACATTAGTGTCCAGGTCTTATACTAAATATGTACATGGACAGGACCAGATAATGTATGTGTTTAGATAACTCTCTGTCATTCTCTTATTACATTAGTGTCCAGGTCTTATACTAAATATGTACATGGACAGGACCAGATAATGTATGTGTTTAGATAACTCTCTCTCATTCTCTTATTACATTAGTGTCCGGGTCTTATACTAAATATGTACAAGGACAGGACCAGATAATGTATGTGTTTAGATAACTCTCTCTCATTCTCTTATTACATTAGTGTCCAGGTCTTATACTAAATATGTACAAGGACAGGACCAGATAATGTATGTGTTTAGATAACTCTCTCTCATTCTCTTATTACATTAGTGTCCAGGTCTTATACTAAATATGTACAAGGACAGGACCAGATAATGTATGTGTTTAGATAACTCTCTGTCATTCTCTTATTACATTAGTGTCCAGGTCTTATACTAAATATGTACAAGGACAGGACCAGATAATGTATGTGTTTAGATAACTCTCTCTCATTCTCTTATTACATTAGTGTCCAGGTCTTATACTAAATATGTACATGGACAGGACCAGATAATGTATGTGTTTAGATAACTCTCTCTCATTCTCTTATTACATTAGTGTCCAGGTCTTATACTAAATATGTACATGGACAGGACCAGATAATGTATGTGTTTAGATAACTCTCTATCATTCTCTTATTACATTAGTGTCCAGGTCTTATACTAAATATGTACATGGACAGGACTAGATAATGTATGTGTTTAGATAACTCTCTGTCATTCTGTTATTACATTAGTGTCCAGGTCTTATACTAAATATGTACATGGACAGGACCAGATAATGTATGTGTTTAGATAACTCTCTCTCATTCTCTTATTACATTAGTGTCCAGGTCTTATATTAAATATGTACATGAACAGGAATAGATAATGTATGTGTTTAGATAACTCTCTGTCATTCTCTTATTACATTAGTGTCCAGGTCTTATACTAAATATGTACAAGGACAGGACCAGATAATGTATGTGTTTAGATAACTCTCTCTCATTCTCTTATTACATTAGTGTCCAGGTCTTATACTAAATATGTACATGGACAGGACCAGATAATGTATGTGTTTAGATAACTCTCTCTCATTCTCTTATTACATTAGTGTCCAGGTCTTATACTAAATATGTACATGAACAGGAATAGATAATGTATGTGTTTAGATAACTCTCTGTCATTCTCTTATTACATTAGTGTCCAGGTCTTATACTAAATATGTACAAGGACAGGACCAGATAATGTATGTGTTTAGATAACTCTCTGTCATTCTCTTATTACATTAGTGTCCAGGTCTTATACTAAATATGTACATGGACAGGACCAGATAATGTATGTGTTTAGATAACTCTCTGTCATTCTCTTATTACATTAGTGTCCAGGTCTTATACTAAATATGTACATAGACAGGACCAGATAATGTATGTGTTTAGATAACTCTCTCTCATTCTCTTATTACATTAGTGTCCAGGTCTTATACTAAATATGTACAAGGACAGGACCAGATAATGTATGTGTTTAGATAACTCTCTGTCATTCTCTTATTACATTAGTGTCCAGGTCTTATACTAAATATGTACAAGGACAGGACCAGATAATGTATGTGTTTAGATAACTCTTTCTCATTCTCTTATTACATTAGTGTCCAGGTCTTATACTAAATATGTACAAGGACAGGACCAGATAATGTATGTGTTTAGATAACTCTCTCTCATTCTCTTATTACATTAGTGTCCAGGTCTTATACTAAATATGTACATGGACAGGACCAGATAATGTATGTGTTTAGATAACTCTCTATCATTCTCTTATTACATTAGTGTCCAGGTCTTATACTAAATATGTACATGGACAGGACCTAGATAATGTATGTGTTTAGATAACTCTCTGTCATTCTGTTATTACATTAGTGTCCAGGTCTTATACTAAATATGTACATGGACAGGACCAGATAATGTATGTGTTTAGATAACTCTCTCTCATTCTCTTATTACATTAGTGTCCAGGTCTTATATTAAATATGTACATGAACAGGAATAGATAATGTATGTGTTTAGATAACTCTCTGTCATTCTCTTATTACATTAGTGTCCAGGTCTTATACTAAATATGTACAAGGACAGGACCAGATAATGTATGTGTTTAGATAACTCTCTCTCATTCTCTTATTACATTAGTGTCCAGGTCTTATACTAAATATGTACATGGACAGGACCAGATAATGTATGTGTTTAGATAACTCTCTCTCATTCTCTTATTACATTAGTGTCCAGGTCTTATACTAAATATGTACATGAACAGGAATAGATAATGTATGTGTTTAGATAACTCTCTGTCATTCTCTTATTACATTAGTGTCCAGGTCTTATACTAAATATGTACAAGGACAGGACCAGATAATGTATGTGTTTAGATAACTCTCTGTCATTCTCTTATTACATTAGTGTCCAGGTCTTATACTAAATATGTACATGGACAGGACCAGATAATGTATGTGTTTAGATAACTCTCTGTCATTCTCTTATTACATTAGTGTCCAGGTCTTATACTAAATATGTACATAGACAGGACCAGATAATGTATGTGTTTAGATAACTCTCTCTCATTCTCTTATTACATTAGTGTCCAGGTCTTATACTAAATATGTACAAGGACAGGACCAGATAATGTATGTGTTTAGATAACTCTCTGTCATTCTCTTATTACATTAGTGTCCAGGTCTTATACTAAATATGTACAAGGACAGGACCAGATAATGTATGTGTTTAGATAACTCTTTCTCATTCTCTTATTACATTATTGTCCAGGTCTTATACTAAATATGTACAAGGACAGGACCAGATAATGTATGTGTTTAGATAACTCTCTCTCATTCTCTTATTACATTAGTGTCCAGGTCTTATACTAAATATGTACATGGACAGGACCAGATAATGTATGTGTTTAGATAACTCTCTCTCATTCTCTTATTACATTAGTGTCCAGGTCTTATACTAAATATGTACAAGGACAGGACCAGATAATGTATGTGTTTAGATAACTCTCTGTCATTCTCTTATTACGTTAGTGTCCAGGTCTTATACTAAATATGTACAAGGACAGGACCAGATAATGTATGTGTTTAGATAACTCTCTGTCATTCTCTTATTACATTAGTGTCCAGGTCTTATACTAAATATGTACAAGGACAGGACCAGATAATGTATGTGTTTAGATAACTCTCTCTCATTCTCTTATTACATTAGTGTCCGGGTCTTATACTAAATATGTACAAGGACAGGACCAGATAATGTATGTGTTTAGATAACTCTCTGTCATTCTCTTATTACATTAGTGTCCGGGTCTTATACTAAATATGTACAAGGACAGGACCAGATAATGTATGTGTTTAGATAACTCTCTGTCATTCTCTTATTACATTAGTGTCCAGGTCTTATACTAAATATGTACATGGACAGGACCAGATAATGTATGTGTTTAGATAACTCTCTGTCATTCTCTTATTACATTAGTGTCCAGGTCTTATACTAAATATGTACTTGGACAGGACCAGATAATGTATGTGTTTAGATAACTCTCTCTCATTCTCTTATTACATTAGTGTCCAGGTCTTATACTAAATATGTACAAGGACAGGACCAGATAATGTATGTGTTTAGATAACTCTCTGTCATTCTCTTATTACATTAGTGTCCGGGTCTTATACTAAATATGTACAAGGACAGGACCAGATAATGTATGTGTTTAGATAACTCTCTGTCATTCTCTTATTACATTAGTGTCCAGGTCTTATACTAAATATGTACTTGGACAGGACCAGATAATGTATGTGTTTAGATAACTCTCTCTCATTCTCTTATTACATTAGTGTCCAGGTCTTATACTAAATATGTACATGGACAGGACCAGATAATGTATGTGTTTAGATAACTCTCTCTCATTCTCTTATTACATTAGTGTCCAGGTCTTATACTAAATATGTACATGAACAGGAATAGATAATGTATGTGTTTAGATAACTCTCTGTCATTCTCTTATTACATTAGTGTCCAGGTCTTATACTAAATATGTACAAGGACAGGACCAGATAATGTATGTGTTTAGATAACTCTCTGTCATTCTCTTATTACATTAGTGTCCAGGTCTTATACTAAATATGTACATGGACAGGACCAGATAATGTATGTGTTTAGATAACTCTCTGTCATTCTCTTATTACATTAGTGTCCAGGTCTTATACTAAATATGTACATAGGACAGGACCAGATAATGTATGTGTTTAGATAACTCTCTCTCATTCTCTTATTACATTAGTGTCCAGGTCTTATACTAAATATGTACAAGGACAGGACCAGATAATGTATGTGTTTAGATAACTCTCTGTCATTCTCTTATTACATTAGTGTCCAGGTCTTATACTAAATATGTACAAGGACAGGACCAGATAATGTATGTGTTTAGATAACTCTCTCTCATTCTCTTATTACATTATTGTCCAGGTCTTATACTAAATATGTACAAGGACAGGACCAGATAATGTATGTGTTTAGATAACTCTCTCTCATTCTCTTATTACATTAGTGTCCAGGTCTTATACTAAATATGTACAATGGACAGGACCAGATAATGTATGTGTTTAGATAACTCTCTCTCATTCTCTTATTACATTAGTGTCCAGGTCTTATACTAAATATGTACAAGGACAGGACCAGATAATGTATGTGTTTAGATAACTCTCTGTCATTCTCTTATTACGTTAGTGTCCAGGTCTTATACTAAATATGTACAAGGACAGGACCAGATAATGTATGTGTTTAGATAACTCTCTGTCATTCTCTTATTACATTAGTGTCCAGGTCTTATACTAAATATGTACAAGGACAGGACCAGATAATGTATGTGTTTAGATAACTCTCTCTCATTCTCTTATTACATTAGTGTCCGGGTCTTATACTAAATATGTACATGGACAGGACCAGATAATGTATGTGTTTAGATAACTCTCTGTCATTCTCTTATTACATTAGTGTCCGGGTCTTATACTAAATATGTACAAGGACAGGACCAGATAATGTATGTGTTTAGATAACTCTCTGTCATTCTCTTATTACATTAGTGTCCAGGTCTTATACTAAATATGTACATGGACAGGACCAGATAATGTATGTGTTTAGATAACTCTCTGTCATTCTCTTATTACATTAGTGTCCAGGTCTTATACTAAATATGTACTTGGACAGGACCCAGATAATGTATGTGTTTAGATAAACTCTCTCTCATTCTCTTATTACATTAGTGTCCAGGTCTTATACTAAATATGTACAAGGACAGGACCAGATAATGTATGTGTTTAGATAACTCTCTGTCATTCTCTTATTACATTAGTGTCCGGGTCTTATACTAAATATGTACAAGGACAGGACCAGATAATGTATGTGTTTAGATAACTCTCTGTCATTCTCTTATTACATTAGTGTCCAGGTCTTATACTAAATATGTACTTGGACAGGACCAGATAATGTATGTGTTTAGATAACTCTCTCTCATTTCTCTTATTACATTAGTGTCCAGGTCTTATACTAAATATGTACATGGACAGGACGAGATAATGTATGTGTTTAGATAACTCTCTGTCATTCTCTTATTACATTAGTGTCCAGGTCTTATACTAAATATGTACAAGGACAGGACCAGATAATGTATGTGTTTAGATAACTCTCTTTCATTCTCTTATTACATTAGTGTCCGGTTCTTATACTAAATATGTACAAGGACAGGACCAGATAATGTATGTGTTTAGATAACTCTCTGTCATTCTCCTATTACATTAGTGTCCAGGTCTTATACTAAATATGTACATGGACAGGACTAGATAATGTATGTGTTTAGATAACTCTCTCTCATTCTCTTATTACATTAGTGTCCAGGTCTTATACTAAATATGTACAAGGAAAGGACCAGATAATGTATGTGTTTAGATAACTCTCTCTCATTCTCTTATTACATTAGTGTCCGGGTCTTATACTAAATATGTACAGGGACAGGACCAGATAATGTATGTGTTTAGATAACTCTCTCTCATTCTCTTATTACATTAGTGCCCAGGTCTTATACTAAATATGTACAAGGACAGGACCAGATAATGTATGTGTTTAGATAACTCCCTCTCATTCTCTTATTACATTAGTGTCCAGGTCTTATACTAAATATGTACAAGGACAGGACCAGATAATGTATGTGTTTAGATAACTCTCTGTCCAATCTCTTATT